>LJIJ01000086.1:0-324572 GCA_001718145.1 Orchesella cincta | reverse complement strand
AAAAGGAGGAGATACTACCATTAACGTAGATTAGTTTTTATTTGGTGCTTATTGATGTGTAAAATATGAAAGGGAAAAGTGCACTATTGCTTGTGGCCATTTAGGACGATAATTTCTCTGTTTACATGGGGCTTTATATCCCTGTCCATTTTGAAGAATGACGATGATAATACGATATAAAACTTTTATTCGATGAAATTGAGTCATTTAAACCATTCCATGATCAATAGATTGGACGGGGGTCAGTTTAGGTCGCAGGTGAAATTCGACCTGCATTGATAAAAATCAACTTGTCTCGCTAACGTTAGGTTTCCACTTAAATTCATTACATTTTCAACATACATTGTGCATTTAATAACTGTCCACAATTGGGCAGAAATATTGCATTAGAGCTCATTTTTCTGGGGATTGTGTGTTAAAAATGAAATTTTAAAAACATTGAATAAAATTATACCGTCTTTCACATTTTCTCTTTATGTATGTGTGTGGCGTTTCAGAAAAGGTAACGGCACAAACAAGAGATATTTTTTAAGAAAGTAAAAAAAAATCATTTAACCAATTGGGCAAGTTTTAAAAAACTTGTCTTTTCTCATCATCCTCACCTCAACAACACATCCTCTGTGTAAACTTCCCATGGATGGATTTCGTTAAGCACAGAGTACAGATATGCTACAGTAAGTAAATGATGCATATCCGTTTTACGTTTACTACACTCACTTGTTCGCTAAAGTTGATTCATCTGTTTACATTCATTAGGTACATGTAACATTGTAACAAGCATAACCAGAAATGAATGGGGTAAGCTCGTTTTGAAAGGTATTCAACTCCTCAGGTGAGTAAGTAATGAAATGAAGACAGGAAATGTCTCAACACATATGGATACACGTAAATACATCAAAGTCACCAAAAATCGTTGAGAACCGTTAGGTACAACTCTCCAGGTCAATTCTTTTACCGAGCACACAACAATATCTCTTATGATAAGATTACACTCTATTGTTTTTGGGAGTAGAAAAAAGTGCTCAATGAACTTTTTAGTATATATGCAACACACAATGTTAGTGGGATATAGCAAAAACCTAAATTAGGGATAAAGGAGTGAAGTAAAAAAGTAAAACGGAAGATGAACCCCCTTTTTGGTAAACAATGAAGAGTGGTGGAGAGCATCCTACCCCAAAAATTGCATCTACTTATCCTTATTACGTGGGCTATCAAATCAAATCAATCTAAATCTTTGTTGCTCACAAAACCACCAATCCATTGGTTTTTACCACATTTTCCTGTCCCAAGAAAACAATTAAAGCAATAAAGATTGAGTCTTATAAATACCCTTTCTGGAATGAATGAAGGGATAAATAAATCTATAATAATAAAAACGGGAGAGGAAGCCAAGCCAGCACAGGTTTAAGACATAATGATACTGAACTTATTAGTGCACGGATACCGTTCCACTAGTACTAGAGAGGACATAACATAGCTGTAAACATCTTAGGCTGCTGGACTCATTTTGGAGCTCCCCATTTTTATCATAATTTCTTAGGAGAAGTCATGGAGGTAGAAGGAGGCAGGGAGAGCACATGTCATGTCATGATTGTGTGTGCGTAATAATTATCATAGAGATAGAAAGAGTACAACCATATATTTATAGTCGAGGTGTCCCCTCTTTTCGTTTCACTTGAACAAAGAAATGAATTACACACGTAATTCAAGCAAGCAAGATGATACGATAATAATTAAGAAGTCTCCCAGTGAGTTGAGTGAGCAAGTCGAGTCACTTTTTTTAGAACGGACTTCCTGTCTCTGCCCAACAAGAATGCGGAGATGTTTGAAGATGATTACAGGAGAATTCATTGCCTCTTCTATTTTTTATACGCACCTTTTGCTCTCTCCTCACACAACTTGTATGTTGATCATCATCATCACACCATGGGATATAATTGTCAATGACAGTTTAATGAAATGTTGAATGAAACCGGTATCTACTTCTGGAGATGGGAAAAAATGTGATTGCTGCTTATAAAAGGCCAATAAAGATGGACGAGGATAATAATATGTAATACGGGATTTCACCATGAGACTCATGCTCAACCAGTAGATTATAATTAAAATGGGCTTTTCTGCGTCGCTAACTCCTCATCATCACCATTTAGCCTTTTTTTCTCTCTCTCATGTTTCCTTGTTTTAATCAACATGGTTGGTCGGCCGGTTTGAGGAAGATGTGAGTATGTGTTTGAGGTCTGACATGGTTTATATCTGTATCCATTTTGTCCCATTAGTTTTCAACCTCAATATATGTCTTGTGTAATAATCGTCAGGGTGATGTGATGATCATGATGAAGATGATCAGGAGGACGAGTCTCCAGCAGTAGTAGGAGTAGTGTCCTTTACACTCAATTTAACAGGCTTGCTACACACACTTGGAGTACATTTCAATATATCTCCACACATGAAACGAAATGAATGAAATTACGATGAAGAAGGCGTACTAATCAGGAGCAGAGAGTCATCTTAAAACTCTTGAGACTTTTTTGTGGTGAGTGTTATAGAGCTGTTGAACAATTTTATGGCGACACAAGATGGATTTATCCCCTGATAATGCGACTCATACATTTATACCCTCGTTGATTCTAAATGAGTTACCCACCACAACTTCTCAGCTACTATTGTCAACTCGTCTGTATATATGTGTGTATGATGCACATAACTATTGTAATGTAGAACAATATATGTCATGCTAAGTATTACTATAAAAGTATCTCCACACGTTAACCAATTGTGCACCTTCCTTTACTGATCAAACGATTCGAATGCGAATTTTGGATTAGACATAATGATTATTAGCAACATAAAAACTAATAATTTCAACCGTCTGCCAAACATGAAGATAAAGGATTTTGAACCTTGAACTTGATTCTTGTCTGGAAAAATCAGTTGCTACTCCTCACCGGATTAGTGCAAGCTTCGTTTGATTCAAGAGTTTCTTGTGACTTTCCAACGAACAAATTGTCTGTGTGCTTTACATCTCTCTCAAAAGCTTTGAGAGCGGTCTTTCCCATTTACCCTTTCGTTTAATTTTTTTGAAAACATGGACTCATGTTTAAAAAAGAGCCACATGTAAAACGGGAAAACGATGAGCATAACTGAAAGTTGATGTGAATGTTCGTGGTCACATTGCATTATATCCGCTTACATGAATTACAAACCTAAAAAATATGAGGGTGGACGAGGACAGCGTAAGAAAAATAAGCAAAAAACTGTCTTGTCAAATGACCTCAAAAAGTATGTATGACGCTCCTCCGTCGTTGCATGATAATCGTGGGACACAACCATAAAACGTGTACATATGTAATGCGTAACAATAACGTACGGGAGGAGTCGATTTATTACAATATTTCTCCCTCCTTCGGTTTTGCTTCGAAGAGAACACATGTGGCTGACCTGGGACACACTGGTCTGGGAGGATAGCTGATAGCCTCAGTTTTTTGCTCCGTTTTAAAAACGACGAGCAAAACCAATTGGTGATCCCTTAAAAAACTGAGTCCGTAGTTCGAAAAAGAGCGAGAAATTCTATAAGGGTGTAAAAAACTGGAGTGCGGAGAGAATAACATATGTTGGGGACCTTCTTTTTAAACCATACGTATATTTTCTCATTTTATAATCAACAGACATAGATAAGCATCAGCAGTTGAGAAGTACTGAAATGTTTCTTGAGAGCTGGCATAATAATATATTATGGTCGGAACACATATGAATATGATATTTATTATTACAATTGTTATAAAATCATGTATATATTAGGACAACGCAACGTCTCCTCCACTTTCCATTACATTTATGGCTCTGCCAACACCAGTGCAACTGTCCTTTCAAACCATCATTGAGGATTATGACTTGAAAAAAACTCCAGTAGTCCACTACACATCAGCAACCGACTAATCCTAATATTTGACCCTTTGAACATTGAAACCAGCTAAATTGCCATCCATGCAATATGGATACATGGATGATGATTACCAAAAATGCTTACATAATGATGTGTTTGCGTTGGGCACAAAAATTAAATTGAAAAATGAAGGGACCTTTTTTCCATTTCAAGTGGTCCAGTGTATGGTTTTTTACTACTATTATTGTTTTACAAAAAAATGAACATAAAAACACACATCTATATGTAAGTACGCACGAATTCTTGGAGTGGAATCTCGATTTCTAGCACGGCTCTGCCTCTACTTTATTTTTACGAACCGATGTTCTGTATAATCCCATGTGGTCATAAGAGCATGCACTGGAGCTAAAACTTATATATTTTTCTGAGATACATTCAAAGATATATAGAGCTAATGCAAATAAACGGTTGAAAAAACGACGGAAGAAGAAGAAGAACGAAGTACGTTATGCAATGCTATATAATAAAGTGTGTACATGCCCACTGCATTATTCTCCTTCTTGAATGCCATCACACACGGATAGGCCAGCAAGAAAAAGTGGATAGGAAAGGAGATGAGGACAAATTCGAATGAATACAATAAAAAGTGTAACGCACACTTGGATTAGAATCCATGATATGGTCGAGTCTAGAATATGTGCTTACTTTAAAAAATGTTCCCAGCAATCGCTACTTCTTGTTCTTGTCCTTTTTTTTACGAAATATGCATGTGCATATGCATTGCACTCGTTTTTACTGGTTTTTCCTCACTTTTTTTACCGTTCACAAAAGGATAATCTGACAGCGTCTTGTGAAAAAAATATATATGTATGTGACCTTCTGTATTATATGTAAATATGTACATGAGCTTCCCCTCCTTGTCTTGTTTCTTACACGATTCTAGTTCTCGGCACTCAGGCTTGCATAAAATGTGACTAGGTTGCACACATGATGGTAGTTTTATTCATAATACATGAGCTTCAAGGGTCACATCCATCTTACTTTGTGTGACCTTTATAACCGATCCAGGACGTACATTGTCTTGACAACATTTCTATTGGAGACTTTAACTAGAGTTGAATTGAATGTGGGTGGAGATGAAGCCAAAATTGTGTCGAATTTACTAGTGAACTTTTCTGTCCACGTGTTTAAATAGTGGATGGATAGAATATATGATGATTAAGTAATTTTATAGTGCAACGTGTTGATAAACAAGCATGCAATAACCTCTCTTTTGTTTTCCCTTGTGAATCCACAATGTTTTTTTACTACTTGTCAATTAGTCCAACAAAACATGGACCGTGTCATCGTACTTTTGGCTTGTCTTGTTATGCCCCATACAAACATTCACAAATGCATACATACATATAAAACACGTAAATTCATATTTTCACTTGATTCTCATGCCAACGAAGAAATTATTTACTAGCTTTCCCACTGAACTTTTCATGCTCTTTCATTGTTGTGATATTGTGGAAAACCATGTCCTACAGTATATAATACATACTACATACGTATAGTAAATGCATGGTAAACTGAAATGTGCCTTCTGTTAATAATACTAAAATTGGGTAAGTGCTGAAAATTTGTGTGATGTCCAACAAAAAACTGAACTATTCGACATGTTTTTTTCTAATTTATTATAGTTTCTTATTATAGTTTCTTTCACCAAAAAGTGTGTATTCCTCTAAATCTAGTCATCCAACTTTTAGGTGAAAAAAATTGTTTTTGGCAATCAAATTATTGCTACCAGAAAAACAGCAACTCATGTTTGTATCCGTACCATAAAAAACGCTTGATGTACTTATGTAGAATTTAATATCTCGGAGACTTCCTCTTTGGTCCTTCGGACACGATACCGCTATATTTTGCTGGGCTGACAAAAAAAATGTATTTTTTCTTTAAAAAAAGGTAAAGGTACCTCAACTCTTAGCTAAAACGAAATGAGGCAATTCAAAAAAACATGGTGCAATTCAGTTTAGAAAAAAACGATGCTGATTGTGAGGATGATAGTGTGTGTTTCCTTCTTTTCTCACAGATTTTTTTTTCAGACGACGATGATGATGACGGTGATTCTAGTGGTGTAATAAAAAAATTGTTTGCCGACCGGATTACACATTCTGAAGGATTGGCTATGGTCTCCACACAAACATTATCATCATCTTCATCATCAGTGGCGGCGACGCAGCACTGGTGGCACTGGCCTAAGGGACAATTTTTTCCTCTTGCCCGTTCCGTTTACTTATGGCTCTGGTGGCTAAAAATGTTGTCGTCGCGGTGGTTTTCGTTTATGGACTTTGGCTTTTTCTCGCTCTCATATGCGGTTTTTACTCAAGTTCTGGGTTTTTGTGAGATGTTGGATTTGGATGTACGTAATTGACGTTGGTTCTTTCTCCACAAAAACAGAACATGCGTGCACACCAATAACTATGCAATATTATGTAAACTTCCCATGCAACCATAAGGCATAATATGTGCATAGGGACGCGTAATGGTGATGTGTGTCTTTTCATCTTTGTTTTGTACCGTTTTTCTGTGAAGCGCACAGGGATTATGTGACCAAACATGCTATGCCACATCACATCAGTCAATTAGTTTACTTCATGTTTGTCCATCCATCCATTCTTAAACTCATTCGACCGTGCCATTTGATTATGTTATTAAAATGCTGACTAAACACAGGGAAACTTCGTCCTCAAAGGGAATAAAACATTGCCAAGGTACAAATGCAGTCTACAACGTAAACAAGAAGTTTGGTTGTAATGGTCACTTGATTGCGCACTTGAGAACAACTTCACGAAGAAATTGCTGCGTTAGCAAAATTGAGGTTTGGTGGACGGAACCCTTTTCACATCCGTTCATTTCGGCTACTAGATAGAAATGATTGGCCACGAATACTTATGTGTAAACACGTTCATCCGGGTGTCCAACGGAGAATTTTTCTGCTGAAGTTTCATTTGAAGCTTTCATCGCCGTCGCAAAAAAAACAATTTTATGTTTTGAGGTCCACAAAATAATAACCATTGTGTTGTGACTAGTCGCAGCTTTACACAAATTGAAAAACGAATTACACAAAATATTTTACACTAGAGTGTCAAATCATACGGTCTAAAAAGTTGTTTGTGCCGACAAGAACAGTTTTCAGTAGTATTGAACGATCCTACCAAGGATCCGATATCCTTTTTCTACTAATTCATACTTCTTTGAAATATCTCAATATTACAAGAATAGCCTATAAAGGAAGCAAAATCATGGAAAATATGATATATGGATACATGGGTCTAAAAATGTTGTTCACTGTTCCCTTTAGTTTTGACCGGCAGCAAGGGTCATCAGTTTTTTAAGAGACCACATTTTCCATCCGCATCATCATAGCTTAGTAGACAACAGCAGAGCAGGCTGAAAGTCCAGTGGTCCATTAAAAGGAATATGCAGTAAGTAATGGTGATCAGTAAGGTACAGATATGACATGACATGGGAAAAAGGAGCAATTTTAACATCAGCATTGATGTGGTAGCCAACACAAGCAGCAAAGGCTGAGATGAGAAAACCTCGTTTATATAAAGTGGAACACTAGCAGTGGAAGTACACCAGCGCAAACAAGAATGAAGTCCCCTTTTCAGAAGAGAGACGACGACGGGAAGAATGAGCTGCTCAAGTTCATCATCATCATCCCATGAAAAGATGAGATATTATATTATATGAAATGTGTGAAAACGAACGTGCAGAGAACCAGGACGGACGGAGAGTACGCGGCCAAGGGACACACATGGCTAGTGTGCAATTGTGTTTCGTACAAAGTCTCCAGCTTGTACACTTCCATCAAAAAAACCTAGGGTTTTTGCCGAAAGCTGCTGGACGTCATAAATAACACAGAGAAAAAATACATTTTTGAAAAGGGATCCCCACACACACGGCATAACTCATATTTTTATTGTATACTATTACATAACAGAAATATGGAATATTAAAGAAAAACTATACACAACTGTTTGTACAGTCTCGTAGGTACATCGTTCGTTCCCGTTCTCGGCTGAAAGTGGTTGGATACCCTTACACTGCAGCACCACACGGCACGGTATCACTTTATGAGACTTATTTTTTGTCGTTTTGCAGCCTTATGAAGGCCAGCCATCCCAACCATTCATACAACTGCTTACAAAACAAAAGCTAAGCATTTAAATGGATTGGAAAATATGATATCTTTAGAATCCGCTAAGAGTGTCAAGGAATTAGCTACAATCATTACAAAGTCAAACACACACAAGTGGTTGATAATCTTCTCTATAGTTCTACAAGACAAGGGTTTTCTGCTCCATTTCACGAGAATTTCTACGAAAGTGTGAACATGTTTTTCTATCATTAGTTATGGAAATTTACGAGAGCACATCATAGGATTTAATGATGTTTGGACACTGACGACAGTACAGTTGTCGTCACAAATCAAAACGAAGGAGAAAAAACAGAGCAGGAGGTTTCTCACTTTGAACAAATGTATCGAAGTTTCAAAAGAAATTTTGCATCTTTTGCACACACTCTATAGCATTTAACACTGCATTCTTGTAGATTGAAGTAGCAATTGCGGATAGAAATGGCAGCGGATGATTGGTTATGGTAATATGTTGGTGGATTTGGATGGGTGCCGACTTAACCCACACTATACTTCATGTGTGTTTCGAGTTTGCAGATAGGTGCTGCTTCAGCATTTTAATCAGTGATGAAGCGCTTATCAAAATAATACAAGTTGATCCGATCCTACTTATACTAAACACAAGTATCTAGTACAACTTCTTGCGACCTTTATTTCTGTCATTGAGAGTACGATTTATGATCGTAATTGACACGTCGAGACCTTTTGGAAAATGCCGCAAAAGCAGCAAAGCAATAAAGAAGGAGAAAGCTTCCTCTCCCTTGAAAAAAAGCAAACTAACTTTAGCAAAAGCCACTTGTCTGGCACTTCTCTAATGAGAGTATCTCTTTGTGGATAGTACTGGATAGCTCGCAAGACAATACATGGAGTGAGTCAGTGGTAATGGGAGCGTCCAATATGATTATGTCATACAATGATCATCCGGTTGATTATGTGTGTGGACTTCTTGAGACAAAAAGAAGACTGCAATTTTTTTGCAACCTCATTTTTATTATTAGATTGTTAAAAAGATCCTTCTAATAAGAGATGACCTTCTTCCTTCCCCTTTTTACGTCAACTGACATTTTCTCCAAAGTCCTCACTAATTATCACGTCGGATAATGAACAGGCGTTGAGTTGCCCTTAAAAAATAATACTTTTTATAGTTCAGCACAGAGACGGGGAGAGGTTTCCCGCATTGTCCTCCATAACATCATCTATTGTCTTTGTCTTTCTAAGCACTACCCTGAGAGCCACATGAAGAGTCAGTGATACACTTTTGGTTAACTTTTAATGTAAAGTCAAAAAATGAATGGTATCGCTCTTCTCTTTCCTCTACTCTCGCTCTTTTCTTAATGAGATTACTGGCCGAAAATAAGCTGCCACTGGGAAGGTTTTTTTTCGCACAGAAAAGTCATCATCATCATGATCATACACGGCCTAAGTACATAATCTTTGGAGAAACAAAAGAATGCTTGGTATTATAAGTTTCCTTTGCACTTGCTTCATGTTGTTCTTTTCTCCGTTCGCCAAGACATTGTGTAACCAACCACTCCATTTTCCCTCATCCTCTTATGCACCAACATGAGCAAAATAAGCAGTCGTTTAACGTATGTTATGTGATGAGACAAAATCATGCACATAAGCATAACTTCTTGCTTTAGGTGAAATATCTTGTTGATGATGATGGTACTCCACCATGTAGTAGTAGTAGCCCGTAGCAAATTGAGTGCTTAAAATCTTCAATATCCGGTCGGCTGTCTTGGCTGAAAACTGTGCTCATGTCTTGTCTTCGATCATTTAACACATGGACTGTGGATGGAATGGAAATATAATGCAAGTTGTAATAGTCCCTTTTCTATCCTTGATGGAAGGGGCCTCCTTGAAGGGACCAACTAGTCATTTTGTCTCATCATCATATTACATTTCATCAACGTTTGCTTCGGTCACCGTGTCAAACATCAATCATTCTCTAGGAAAAAATGTATGTTGTTCCTTTCAAACAAATCAAAGGAACATGACAAACTTTTTCCACGAAACCAAACAATCTGGACCTGGTTCTGAATGCCCTTGAGCCATCATCATTGACTAGTCTAGTCGGACATAGTTGATGTAGCCATTTAAATAATATGATGGAAAACGGATTGGTGGAGTCTCATAAAATTGGGCTTATAAAAGCAAAATTTAAATAGGAATTCATATAAACAGAGACGGTCTTGCCAAAATCAATCCAATATTGTCGTCCACATGCACAGTCGCCAATTATCATGGGCTCTGCTCTGAGTCATTTCATTGGACGTGAACCAACGTATTTCTCTCAGCTCTTGCTCAAAGCAGCACGTACACACGCAGTGATTTATCATAATACGGAGTTGAGTAGCCGCTTTGGACTATGCTATGAGCAGCAACAGAGATGAGAGAAGGACTGTGGCGGATCAGAAATTGCTCGGAAATGGTACTAGCTAGCCATCCCGACTCATGCCAATAAGTCAGCTTTTATGCAAATTTTCTTTGATACTCCTTCTCCTCTTCTAATGGCCACCATGCATAGAATGTAATAAAAGTGGAGCCGATCATCAACATCGTCATCAGCATGACTAGATTTACGCTGGGAAATCTGGTAAGGTTATTTTTGCCAGCTAGTGTTCCCTCAGCTAAACTTAAGGTTGACTGTGGTTTTGCCACTGGTCGATATTTTCTTTGGGCTTTATGATGACGGTCATATTGTAAACTGGATAGTAGTCATACAAGAAAATGGAGAGAATTCAGTTCAGCTTCTTGTGGTTGCTTCGCTACATACTTCGTGTCTCATTTATCTTGCTCAAAATGATGATGCTGCTACTGACAATTTTGCCTGTATTCACGTATCCACTTGCAGAACCAAGGCATCACTCGGCCAAACAAGGAATAAGGTACGCTACCATTAAGAAAGTGGGCTGTTATATGACCGCGACACAGGATAAAAAACATTTTATATACATGCACTCTGCTAACCGTCAGCGGAGAGGCAACATGTATAAAACGGACTATAGGAAAATTATTTTTTCTTCACATAATTTTATGTTTTTAATCTATCCTTTCCCTTCCTAATTTTGTCCATTCAAGTCCTACAACCAACTGGTTGCGCATCTGCATAGTTTCAACAAGGCTGCATTCCTTACCTACTTAATGAACCAATTATGCAAATATTCTACAAACAAATTTGACCATTTCTGACTACTCCCCTTCCCCTGTTGATTAATAATGTTACAGCGTCAGAAAATATCTTTAGTTGGAAAAATGGAATTACCTAAGTGAATTTTCATTCTAATGTGGCGATTTTTCGTGTTAGAAAATGAAGAAAAATACTTTTGTTAATTGCCATCATCTGCTACTAATTCTGCAGCAGGTGCTGATGCTGGCACTGGAAATAAAAATGGTGGCAATAATACTCACGACTTGCACTTTGTTGCATTCTTGTACAAAATCTCGTCCGAACTTTGTTGTCAAAAGTTTAATGAATTTGTGTACGTTTTTAGTTTCGCAGATGCAACATGCACTTTTTATTTATGGAGCTTAAAAGTGACTTTCTACAAGATAGACATGTCTCATTCTCATGCTTCCTTCTATAAGCAAGTGCTCGCTAGCTTCGTATACTATATGCATCTAATGCATGTACACTACACATGCTGTATAAATGCATATTAAAGTATTTCTCAAGTAACTTATTCATTCTTCCAGAGCTCTTTTCATTCATTTCATTTTATACTTCTTGTTCCCTCAACTCTCACTTTCTTTTTGCCGAGGAAGAGCTCTACTCCACTTCTCTCGCGTCTGTACGGTTCATTCAATGTTATGGCTGCCTTATATAATAATATTATTATTATACAGCATGCGTATGCAAACTAACGAAAGCTCCATGCATTTCACGTAATATGCTACAAATACATATATATACAGACACCAAAGCATAACAGCCACACAATTACCACTATCATCTTCGTATTATATGACTAGGTTGTTAATATAAAGTGAAAAATTTATAGTTGCTTTTCTTGCTCAACTTTTCCAACTTGTCTTGTTACTTTTTAACCTTCACACCACCACTCTCCAACTCTTCAAAATCATGTGTTTTCCACACTCTCACTCCCTTACTACATCATCAACAAATTTACAATCAAAACTTGATTACCATTTCTTGCAGCCTTTGTGAGCGTGGCTTAATTATCTTATTTGCTTGCATTGCACCCACCCTGATTTACACCCGTGTAGCTACAAAGCATTAGCGTGTATGGTCGTCACACATGGTCATCTTAATGCATCCAAATGGAAACATATAATGAGGGGATTGTGTGCACGTATAGGCTCGGTGCTGATGACGGCAGTAGTGAGCATGACAGAAAAATATACGGACTTCGTTTCGGACAAGGAAACAGTGGGACTGACTGACCACTTCTAGCTGCGTGGACTGGACTCTCTACTTGAACTGGGTTGGTCGTCGCCGTTGGCCATTCGTAGCGATTATAGTTGAATGTGCTTTATACGATCGGCAAGCAAACGATATAGTACATGAAGCAATACGAAATTGGGTGTGAGAGTTGGGAAGGTCGAAGTTGGAAAAGCAAAGCATTATAGCCTTCTATACAACTCGCAAACAACCGAAAAAGCAAAATACGATGTCCATATGCTACATTGGAACCATCATCATCACCAAACCAACACAAAGAGAGTGAGAGAAAGAAAGAGGTTGCTATTCCCATCGAACGAGCTAGTACATAGACCCACACTCATCCAACTTGCTGCTAATAGCTGTGCTTTGAAAAGAGAAAGTTTTTGTTGTTGGGTTGAGCGCACGGTGCATGTGTGTGTA
This sequence comes from Orchesella cincta, assembly GCA_001718145.1. Lineage (NCBI taxonomy): Eukaryota > Metazoa > Arthropoda > Collembola > Entomobryomorpha > Orchesellidae > Orchesella > Orchesella cincta. Next base: position 311,672 of record LJIJ01000086.1, on the reverse strand, counting down.
TGGAGTAGTAAAAGAAATATCTATCTAAACATATAAAGTGGGGAGCCCTCACATCACACATACGTTCCACTACCAGTACATTTCAAACATTGGTGCTTATATTTCATGCGTGGACAGCCCAAAAACTCCAGCTCTCTTTTTCTCGGACGAACAACGAACGGACGGACGGACAGTCGAATGGTTTGGTTGGTCGTTACAACTCGATAAAAAAGAAAGAGAAAGAAAGAGTGTGTACGTTACAGAGAGAGAAAGGGAGAGCTAGAAAAGTAAAAAAGAGTAGAAGGGACAGCGACCAGGAAAAAAAGAGATAGAGAGAAAACGAAGAAAAGTTAAGTAACTACACAGTCTTCTTATTGAAGCCATAGGGATGTGATTCCATGAAATATGTAATTTCACTAGTATTCGTATTGGCATTCTTAGCACAGCTCTTCTCCCCAGAAAAAAAAATTGGATGGATGGATGGCTAGATGGACCAGTGAAAGTTTTGCATTTTATTCATGACGATGATGATCATGATGATACTACCACTCTGGCCTGGCATGCCACTGTGAATGGATGCCCACGTATAAAAAAAATCTTTCGTTGTGCTTCGCGTTTCCAATCCAGTGGGAAAAAAGGATAGAAGGTAGGCAAAGTATTTAATAATAACGGCTAGAGAAACTGAACGGATGGATACTGCCAGTAATAATGTACATGAGTCTAAAGAGCGAGAGGATTCCATTTAATGCTCTCCACTATATGCAATGCATGGCTTGGTGGATGGAAAGTTTGCTTTTGGCTTGTTGTATGGAAAGGGAAAAACGACGCAAGGACGACGAACGACCGATACCGACCCCGGTGGTCTCTCTCTCTCTTCCTTCTTCTTCTCATCTTTCACTGGAAAAAATTATATTCCGTTGCTCTTGCTGGATAGATACGACTATACTACCACTTGCATGCCTTGTATTGAAATCCTTACATGCATTATAATACTGGTCTTTCCACTTTCACTCACATTAGCAATCCATATTATACAATACAACGTGGTGGTGTAGTGCTACCATTCTTTTCATGGGGAACAAAGTGAAAGAATCAGTTGGAAAGAGAGACGACCGACCGTTACTGACGTATTTTTTTGCTTATGTACGGCATACACACTTCTATTCCTTTTCCTAATATATATCAAGCTTGAATGCATGTATCAGTATGACATGCACACTGCCAAACTCTTCTGGACAAATCCCCGTTTTTGCGCAAATGTGAACAGAAAAAAGTTGGTTGGAGAAAGAGGATATAATTTTTTTCCTATAAGGTAGCGTCCCTATAGTCTCTTCCAGACCTATCGGCTTATAAAGTAAGAAAGACAAGAGAGCTCCTAACATTTTTTCTCATTTCAACCTCACTTCTTTCTTTCTTTTTTTCTTTTCCAGGATGTACGACTACTACTAGTAGTCGTAGTAGCCATGCAATCATGGTGTATAATATCCCTTCCATTCGTAGAACGCATAGACTTTAAGCCCTTTGCCTTTTTCTTGTTGCCCGCCACCACTGTCTGCTACTAATACTGAACGATCCATTTCTACGAAAAGGACGAATAGCACTTGTACAATTTTTTTTGCTTTCCTTCCTTCCTTCGCAATATCACATTCTTTTTCTACTTTCGAGTCTCCAGCAGTTTCTTTTTTCTTGTGACAGTGAGAGAGACTTAAGAAAAGCAAACCACATGCCTTGGTATGAGTGAGTGAGTGAGTGAGTGAGTGTGAGTAGGCGAGAGAGAGCAATGCTTTTGTTGTTGTGCAATGTAATCTAACCTGCAAATGTCCTATAATGATAGCCACTAGCACTAACATCACCACCACCACCATTCGCCATGGCTGAAGCATTGCTTAAATTCTATAGTATTTTGCCACAGCATGGACGTCAACTTGTGTTCACAAAAAAAGAAGGAAGAAGAGGAGGAAAAAGGTATTTTTATTGATTTGTTAGGAATAGAAATAGCCTAAGCATGCATCATCATCATCATCACCTCCTCCTACCATGTCTTTTCTCCTCTATATACCTTGTAGGTATTTTTGTATGGATGTAACAAGAAAAGAAGAAAAAAAACTTAGGCCCTTCCGTTTCTAAGCCATTACTGGAGAATGGATGGATGTTGAAGGTATGTCAGCATATTTGTTATGGCACATACATATATCTATGGGGTTGTAGATGCAGAGATGTACTTGAAAGTTTTCAACTTTATTTCGACTTGAAGAAGACGAAGACGATGGAAGGAGTCCCCAGAGTCTGCATTTTTACCTTGGAATATGGGATCCCTTCCAGCAAGATAAATGAGTGGAAAAATACTTCTTATTTGGTTACTCACCACCAACGCCACCATCCTTTACCTCGTAGTGGCTTTATGAATCTAGATGCACTTTGAATACTACAAACAACATACTATCTTTATATTAAAGAATGTGAAGCATGACCTTATAAAATATTAATATGCACATTAAACATATTAACAAATTGGTTGCGATTAGATAGCATGAATGAATGAGGAAAGTATGTAGAAAATGTTGTCCACTCCAATTCTCTCACATCCATGCTGATAAAAAAAAATGTTACTCGTTTCGGATGCAAAAATGTACTAGCACATCCTCACGAATATTAATTGCTGCGTGGATACAAGCACATGTGGAAAGGTCAAAATAATAGAAAAAGAAGAATCAAATTTGGTTTTCCCTTATCAACGTTGTGAATCAGAATTGAATGAGAAATGCACCAATATCCTGAAATATGCATAAGTACAGAAAAATGCAGCATACTACATGCATACTATTTCAGATTATAATCTGATAGAATAGGTTAATTTTCGTACACAAATGCAGTGCCGAAGCAGTATAGATAGCAATAGTTTTGTCTTCTTTTGATGCTTGTGTCAGATACAGATGGCTAACTACCTATTAGAATGGGGCTACATAAAATAAGATTTGATCAAAGTAATGTTTCCAGTGTTGGATAGCCATTTTTCCCTAGACCGTAAATGAATGTAATATATCTGTCCATTTGTAACAACGGCTTTAGCCGGAACATTGGGAGAAAAAGAACAAAAAAAGTATTTCTATAATACTGTAATAAATGTAGGAGTGTACATCATCATCAGATGTGTAGGAAAAGTTTGGCATGAATAAATCCGAATTTTACGTATATTTTTCTCCGAGGATCATAACCAGTGTGGCGACTGGGTGATACTACGACCTCCTCTTTCCTCTCTGGACAACAAAGCAGAACCATATATACCAGAATATTATATTAGATTCTTTGGTGAGACAATGACAGAGGTTGCCCCACCATCATCACCACCAGCAATCCCATTAATAAATGAGCCCATAACATAAGTCGTCCATACACTATGATTATTGGACGCCATACTTGACAGACAAAAACAATGGGCTTCTTCCAAAATCGAGTGAATGTGCGAATGAACCATGTCAACAATGAGCAAGCCAAGCTTTGGATAAATGACTGAACTCTTAAGTCAAGTAAAGTGCTGATGAGGATTTATTTTTTCAAGGGGAACTACCGATAGATGCACAAAAGTTGATGTGGTGTACAAGTCCTCGTCCCTCATCCGATTTTATATTGTTGACGACGGAAATAACTGGTTGGTTTTGGTTGGTTTTCCGCAATAAATGGTATTGATTTGATTCGAACTTTAGTCAAGTCCTCCTCCATCGACAGATTGTCTTCTAACGTTGACGTTGTTTCGAAAATGTAAGTAACATACTTCTAAACACAATATGTCGATATTAATTAAGGGGAAACAAAATTCCGTGTTAAAAGCAAGTTAGTGTACTACAGAGTGGACCTCCAGTTAGTCCGATGCTTTTTAAACTTCATTAAGCTAAAAACAAGTTGGTAGGTGGGTACACATGTATTTTGTAAGTTGTGTTATGATACATAGACCTAATTCCCCAAGGGCTCTTAAAGCCGACAGTGCAAACAGAACTCTTAAGCTTACATCTCATACAAACTATTGAAAAAATGGAAAAGCAGGAGAAACAATGGTACACCAACGGGAGGTCACACAAGGCAGGACAACGCATGCAATAATGTGTTTAGCTGGAGCAAAGCGTACGCTACGTTTCGTTGTGACAATCACGAATTGCGTAATAAATGTAATGAGTAAAAATAGGACAAAAAATATGAAATGGACTTTCACGTGTGGTAACTATAGTAAAAGCTTCCACCGTGTGTTTTCCGCTGCTACTACTGCTGGACGTCGGTTTGTGTGTCATTTCGGATTATTGTCATCGGCTTTGTTATGCTTGACTGGACACATGATAATAATATGATGTATGCATGTTTCCATGCTCAGGGGATACTTTTCACAGTAGTGGCCTCTGAGCGTTACACAGTATTAGTGATCAAGTCTCCTCTCCCATACCGCCCAATACGCAGGCTGTTTTTTATCATTTTCATTATCAATGCCACATTGACAGATTCAAAGAATAAGTTCGGAGCCCTATCACATAATATGTACTATGCATTACGTTTGTGATTGAGAGTGGTGTAGTAACAGGAATAAAATGAATATGATCAAGGATCACAATGGACAACAATCAATCCCAATGTGACATGATGTGATGTGATGAATGTGAAATTGGAACAATGCACACAATTACAGAAATATCAAACACATTTCCAATGTCGTGTTGTGAGTTGTGATGACCCAACTTTTTATTCCCTTGTTTTTCAAAGAATAAGTAGATGTGATATGATATGAATGTTTCATGTCATTATTCTCAAGTACTGCCAAAAGATGACCATCAATGAGCACTCTGTGTGTGCACCACAGAAATTGAGTGGCCAACCGACCGAGAAAAAAAGTTATATAGATTGGGATAAAAAAGGTGCAATGATGCAAATATCGTGTTGTTTGTAAAGACTCGATGTACAAAGATCCAAAACGGCATCGATGGGATGCGTCATTCTTAATACCTATTAACTGTGAAAGAAGTGTCCTTCAATTTTGTTTAAATTCTTATTATTATCAGTGGAGCTCATCAGTCATTCAGTTTAGAAGAGATTTTGTTCGGTTTCTAAGTGCAGCTCACTTTCATTTTTCCATATTACCAAACTATTATCCACGCATTTACATTCTAATTCACAATGCAATGCACCCAAATCCACGAGAAATGTACCTATCAAGTCGTGCCTCAAAACCAATGCATGAATATAAAAATGCAAGTAATACTTTAATGCACATTGGTTCATCACACCATATCTGACGAGAAGAGGGCAGTAACCGTTAAGGACCCCAGAAACAGGAGAGTGAAGTGACAAAAAGTATACATGGATGAGTTTGTTGCGTTCAAATGATATCCCCTTCATTCATATGCCAAGAGAAGTTTAACGAATGATGCAATAAGGGTCCCTTTTCTGACATCAAACACCGATTTCTACCATTTACCGAATGTATCAGACATTTTTTGTTGTGAGTTTCCACAAAAATATCGATTTTGACAATGAAATGCATTTTTTTGAGAGAAAAAACTGTGTCATTTCAAATGTAGTTTATTATCATAAACATCATGAGTCAAAATCATCAAATTCAATGAAAAAGGAATGAATTTCAATAAAAGAATCGTTCTGAATAACGACCTTAAAGGTATGTTTGCATACGCTAAATTATTTTTTTCCTTAAAACGCGGAAACGAAAAAAGGTTGCTAACAAGTTTCTGGCCTCAACAAAGCTACTAATTCCACCCAAAGCATGTAGCATACAGTGAACCAACTGGATGTATAAATAAGCTTATTTTTTAAGGACTGGACAAAAAACAAGCGAAAAAGACATGAGGGTAAAAAGGGTGTAGTTTTTATGCATCTACTGATATACGTTTATATATTGTTTCTGTTTTTTCGGACAGTTGCACACAAGTCTGCATCCAGTCATGTCGTGTGCTCATTGTTACTTTCAGCTGGTCATCTATATCACCATCAAATCCTTTCAGAGTGATGATGAAGCAGACCGTGGACTCAAAATTATAACGGCCAGCCGGATTAAAAAACGTGGAACAAATAAAACTTTACAATTTCATTCCACATAAAAACCTTTCATTCAACTACTCCAGTGGTCAATACTGAATCCAAACACCCTACACAAGACTCGTTCCAGGTTCGCTTTTATTTTCGGCGAGAGAATTACATAAGAGTGAAGACCAGTTTTTTTAGAACTGGTGTGTGTGGTGGTCCATAATAATGATGATTGCAACTAAAACTGCGTTGGTTGTCGTGTGTTCATTTATGTTTTATATCACGATGATAAATTCACAGGGACACGGACAAGAATGCGTACATGATGCAGGCAAGCAACTGCAGTACACACACGCGCCGGCAAGCATCAGCCGCACGATAGAAAATGATGATGATTGCAATGATTTTTATATTACGCAAGGGCAGGGAGATATAGTAATGAAGATGAGGAGCGAGAAGAAGAAAAACCAGTTTTTGTGTATGTGCAGTGCGTAGACAGCAAGCGAGAGCCTCATCGTGTGGTCATTCAAATCCATTCATGAAGCTCGAAGGAGGTGGAGACGTGGTGATACAGTCCACTCATATTTCTTTCAAGATTCGTGCAGTCGAGTTGTATAATGTATGCGTAATAAGAATGAATGAATGGGCGAGTGAATGAAAAGTCCGTTTTTTGTTGGTGATAATAATACATGCCTCCTGTAAAAACTGACCATGTAATACTACAACTTTTATTTACTACGCACCTGAAGTGTAACGTAACAATGTGAAAGAGCTGCCAACCATCCTAATTTCTCCTCTCATCATGATTCACTTTATTTGGATGGCATTTAGATACCTACCACACGTGCGTTGAAGGAGCCGCTTTATTGTCGTTTTCACTTTCATCGCTACTTGAAAGATGTTTTACATAATGGGGTGTGATAAAAAATGTTCATGATAAGATATGTAAATAAGCAGGTGGACACGGCTTTTTCTATCGTCACAATCAATACGCTGTGCCTCTTTTGTATGCAGTCATCTCAACCCAACTGAATTTTGTTGTACTAACATACTACATATATGTACTGAACATCCGTATAGTATAGCATGACGTAAAGCTACACAACATAAACAACATATATAAATTGGAGAAATGATCAGGGTGTATTGTTTTCCTCATGCAAACTGAGATGAGTAGCCTATATGACCATGCATTTGAAAGCACGCGCAAGGGAAATATGGCACTGAAAACGAAAACACATTAATATAAATATGCACGAATGATTTCATTATTATCCAGGCTACAGCTACATATCCAGCAAACCGATAGATGCGTGAAAAGTTAAAGCAACCTATATCAATATTACAGTCATGCAACTAACCAAGCAAAATTGTTAATATTTGAGGAATCGTGTCCATATGTGTATACACACCTATTTTTTTTATTTGTAACAGATACATGTGCATAAATCAATGAGTGTACCTCCGAAACATACATCACCGTGAATTTGATCAGCATGGAAAATATTCATGGTGTACAAATGGTTATGGCTATCAGGATAGAATATTAAAGAGGAGAAGGATCACAAAACCAGCAGCAGCAGCAGTAGAGTCAGCAAAGTATGACAAAAGAATTCGTTTTTTTCATTCCTGACCAAATGAAAAAAGTTTCAGAGGGTTTTTATGTCCAAAGACTTGTTACATAGGGAGAGGGCATTAGATATTATAATATTTTACGGGGTGGTACACTACAAATACAACACACTGGTCATTAATATTCCAAGTAATCTGCCGGTTTGATTGAAAGCACAAGGATTAGCAGAGGCCATTTGACAAACAAATCCCCATTCATTACTGTTCATGGGAAAGTGGGGCAGACAGCAATACATATGAGTACAAATGCATGGACCAATATGGACGAGCAAGGAAGCCAAAACCGATGCATGAAGGTAGTAAATAATATGCACCATTAAATTTTTCCAAAGTCGTAAAAACAAAAAAGTCATTCTTCTATATTTATGTGAACTGTTCCGATGGACAAGTGTTTCCACTGAAGTCAAACAACTGACAAAGCCTTTCCTGACCAAAGAGAGTGAGAGTGCTTCGTAAATCTGTCACTTCGTCAAATAAAATTATGCGTATGTCTCTGAATGGGAAAATATGAAAATGCAAGAGAATGAGTAGAGTACAGCAGTATTTACACATTTAGAAAAGAATAGGAAGAGGGGACTCCACTCCAATGCTACTTGTCCCTTTCCCAAGACAAGCACGTACATTACAGAAGTACACAATCGTAAATCGTCTTCCTTTTTCTATTCTCATCTTGGACATGGTACATGGGCAACTAGGAAAAGAGCAACAAATGCTGAAAGAATTCTGGAGGTCAAAGTTGAGAAAACCCTTTTCATTTTAAAGTTCATGGGAAAGTGTGTTTCGGCTGGGATTTTAAATCAATCGTAAAATAAATTCTTGTGCTTCTGTTTGCCATTTTCTGTGCACTCAAAGGAGGAAACTCAACTAACTGAACGTCATGCACACTCCAGTCAAAACAGAAAAACACAGGGCAACTTATAGCAGTTTCCTTTTTAAAAAACAGTCTTCTGACCTACCACCCCATAAAGATGTCGTAGGCATCTTGTGAGTATGACATCATCCTCGGAAAATGAGGATGTTCTTATTACAACTACATATTACATAAATGTTTCATCACAATGGTGGATGGGTTTGGGCTTGTCCGGCTCAAATTAGATGAACACCTTTAAAGGCTAATTTAAAGTGCTTCCGTCCTTGTAGCGAAAGCACAAACGAATTTTATTTACATACTTCCTTTATTTAGTCATATTGTAATAACGTCAGATTTTAATGTTAATAAAGGAAAATGTTTGTGATAAAGATGCTCAATAAATGCTCACAAGGCGATGAAGCATGATACATGGGTAGGGTTGAGTCATCCGCATGTCACAACACTTAATATATCATATTATCGGACAAGAATTGAACATTAAGCAGACAACTTCGTATGCAGAGAAAAAGTGATTTCAAGGACAACTGCAAAATTTCATTTTTATTACGAAGTAATGTGTGTACCCATGAACGTTTTTATTATTCTCTCCATTTCTTTTAACGGGAAACGAACGATAAGAACGTTACGATTTCCTGCTCAGCTGCAATGTGTGGCTCATTTTTACACAAATAATCTATTCAAAATTCATCCAACATGATATCATAAGAGATGACAGGTGACAAAAAAGTGAAACACTTGGTATTGCATTCCTTTGAAGTACAGGAAATTTATAACGAAAATGAGAGCAGGTGACATATTTTTTACGGATTGGAACCACGTCGTTCGCAGTATTGGACAATGGCTAATTAAACGTAGGTAAAATCGATTTTACCTCAGACAACATTAGTAATACACGAAACAAGTGAGTCATTTGGGAATTGAACAGCGCTATCCTTGATATTTATCACATCACAGAATTAAACAATAGCTTTTTACCCCAACTTCGCACATTTTGTTTTGCTGTGATAGCAAAAACTAAGAAAAAGTTTGAATCATCATTTAAACCAAGAAATGCAGGGAAGAGAGAGAGGGAAAAGGCTACTTGTTGAGAAAACTGCCCTAAACAAAAAATATTTATGTTAGTTACACTCACAATGATGTCATTTCATTTCATATTGATATTTCCCCTTCCCAGAAGCTATTAAAATACCCGTTCGAATTTGCGAACACCATACCATAACAATGGCCACGTTTCAAGGTGTTTACTCAACAAGTTGGAATTTGAAACTGCGAAATAGTCACGAAATGCATTCGCAAAATTTTGAGAAGTAGCATGCGTTCAAACTGGGGTCCCACAAATAATGTCACCAACTGGTTTCGGTTCTTGGAGAAATTATACAATAAAATGACATTAAATTTCTGAATAAGCAAACGTCAACCGTGGACATTTATTACGAATCGAATGACTACCTCAGCAGTCGTAACTGTGCAATGCACACTCACTATAAATCGTACAATAGAGCTATTTACCCCACTGGGCTAAATGCGTCTTACAATAAGTTGCTGGTTAGTCTAAAAACTGAGAAATGAAAAGTATTTCTTATGCATTATAAATAGCTGCAGTAATAAGTGTATATGCATAATAATATTATGTACTCAGTGGCCATAAATAACCTGTAATTAACACTTTATGAGAACCGGATGCCGTCGTACATGCATCATAATAACAGCTTTTTGCTTTGCCCCTGCTACACAAGAGGAGACTAACTGCAGAGCGAAGAGGTAAAAAGCGATATTTACCACAGCAGTATGCAACGCGATGCTGAACCAAAGCAGCCAACAACAAAACCAGGTAAAATAGTAATCTGAATCTGACGGAACGCTTTTTACTTTAAGCAAACCGTCTTTCATTATATTTTAGATTCTACAGCAACAAATCCGCTGTACTTACCTATGTACCCTCTCAAACTCCACATTCTCTACCTGTTCTACCTTCATTCAATCACTCATTCATTCATTCATCTCTCAACTTTTTTTTTCTTCTTTCCGCTTTTGTCTTTCAATCCAGTTTTTTTGTTCTCCGTCGTCTTCAACTCTTTACAACTATTTCTGTATGTATATTCCCATCCCGTTAATAATGTCAAGTCTCATGGAACGCGAATGGCAAAAAAATATGGTTCTGAAACCTGTGTGATTAATAATGAGTTTCAATCGGAAGTCAGTCTAGTGGTCACACTGCATTCATTTCATTGAAGGACTTGATTGTCTTCTTTTCAACAGCAGTTTTCTTGTGTGAAATTTGAGCAGAGGTATGTAAATGCAAAGCGACAAAAGAAAAAATTGTAAACGGAAAAAATACAGTATTTATGTAAATATCCTACATGGTTAGTTAGCCTAAATCCGTACCTCAGAAAAAAATCAATGGGTATCATCAGTCTTTATATAGCGGCAATATCTTAGTTTTCAATCAATATGTGCGGACAAAGTTTCCGTACAACACCTCTTCCCTCTTTGACTTCATAATGTGCAGTTTTCCCTCTAATCTATTCCGTCCACTACTGAAGGAATCCCAAATGTCTCAATGAAGCCATTTACATAAATTCCTATTTTTATCAACTCAACCGTGACTCTTTTCGTACCTACTTGCTTTAGAAATGACCTCAACAAACACTATTCGATTCTCTGAGAAAATTTCTCATGATTAACATCAAAGCTAACCAATAAACACCCCAATGATACCAATAATAAGATGATTATTGAAGCCAAATGATTATTGAAGCCAAATTTATGCAAGAAAATAAATACAAAATGTAAGCAAATCAAGAAGGATACTCTGGAAAAAATTTACATTCCTCTTCAAACAAAGTCCGAAGGTTAGTTGTGCTACAGTAGAGAAAACTATTTATGAGAGAGATTTAATAAAATCACAAAGCCACCAAACACATCATTTATGCTCAACATAGAACGGTAACATCTTTTGGAGGATAAGTCCCATATACACAATTCGTATCAATCCATGATTTTTATTCGGAACCTTATGAGCCTTACAACAACTTTTTCCCCTTCCTTTCTATTGCAAAAAACACACAACAACCAAAATAATCCCCTATAAACGACGAAAATACAAATACGTATACCCTCTATCCATAATAATAGCACGTAACACATATTAAGGGCGGTTTGGGATGACCGTCTACACTCTACCTGATAATACCAAAAAGATAAATGTGTCTAGACCAGAATCCAAAACACCGAACTATCCGCAATACAAAGTATCAGCACCACATAAAAAAAATGAATGCACATCACCTTATGTTTTATGAAATCCCATTAATGCTAACGTATCTAAATAACAACCCCATACCACAAATAATTTCTAGACATCGCAATTATTATAGACACTCTTAGATGTTCTCCTAAGCATAAGTCGTACCCACAAAACAACCACTTATACAATAATCAACCTAACACACACACACAGGAAGCAGCACATGGAACCTATAGCTGGAAAAAAAAGATACAAAACCAGTAAACCCGCCATAAGAAGTAAGAAGATGGATGAAAATACACTAATCCATATACAAACACAACAAAAAAAAAAACAACAAAAACCAAAAAGAATTAATATATTCCACCACCACATACTCACACCCATGTCCACCAAACTACACAAAACATAATGAAATACACTAATCCAATAACACAAACAAAACGAAAACAGAACATATAATAGAATGATCCAATAAATATCAAAACATAAAACCATCAAAACTCATACCCAAAATACTTAAATCACCCCAAATTAAACTATTTTCATTTTGGAACCACACTCATGAGGCACATAAGTGTAATACCTCTCCACTCCCAACGAACACAACAATACAAAGAATAAAAAAAAATCCAACCAATAAAACACCCCCCTCAACTAACACCACTATTAATCAATTTTGGCTCGCAACATAAACCACAAAACAAACAGAATAGAATCATAATATAACTAACAATATAAACCACATAATCCCACAAAATAACAAAATACCACTATAAACAACACATCACAGATAAATTCTCACTAAAGAAACCAATATACCAACAAAAAAATCAAAAAACAATAATATTCCAATATACTCCCCACATCACTATTCACCACTCAAAACAACCATATAAATAACAATATCATTACAAAAAATAAAGATAACATATCAATCAAAACACAAAATACACCAACATACAAAAATGGCACAAAAACAAAAAAAGATATTAATCAACGAACATAATATTATATAAATAACTGAAACCATCAATGACCATCACAAAAGCAAAATAATTAACAAAAATATAAATACGAAACACAATATCACACAACGAATCCTCATATACCTCCATCAACCAACCTAACGACTCCTCGGCTACCCATGACTAACATAAACTATCAAATAACACACAATAAATATCAGAATCACATCACAACCACAAAAAAAAAAGTACCCTACCACATACACATCACAACCCAATACAATCTGAAATATACACAAAATTCCCCCATCTAACCACCACAACAACACACACACACATCATAAAACACACCACCAATAATAAACACCACAATACATAACGACAATAACATCAACATCAGCTCTATCTCATCACACCACACATAAACTAACAATCATAATAAACAATACATACAAACCTACAAACCAAAAACCAAAACACAACAAAAAATAAAAAACCCTAAATACAAAACAAAAACTAAATCAAACTAACTAAAAAAAAACCCTCACAACCTACACACCATAAAAATGTAAACACACTCACTCAATATTAACCACTACCATACCAGTCATAAGTACAACTTAAAGACTAACATATCCATCCAAAACCAAAAACCCCCCCGTCTCCTAACCCACCCCCAACAACAAAAAACCAAGTGGAAATGAAGTCGATCGAGTTCAAAGAAACACACATGTAACGCCGTAATCCTTACATCTAACACACTCAAACACCCCACATCGACTACTAACAATCTACAAATATCCACTAAGCCACACAAAACCTAACGTAAAAATCTCATATAAAATTCAAAACATAAAATTATTACTCAAACAATAAACAAACAAATATACTCAAACACACAATATAACATAAGACTAAAGGCTGCATACACCACATTATTGTAAACACACCCACAAAAAAACCCATCCCAAAATAACTATCCTAAATCCAAAACAGACAATAAACCCACATGAAAAAACCCACCACACTTCCCAAAATAACAAACACCACAAACATAGTACACAGTACACGTCACCATGAAGAAATAACAACAACAAAAAATACAAAATATAACTTTATTTCACCAGATAATATTCTCAAATTAACGCTCTCACCCACACTAGACCCGATCCGACAACCTTAACTTCACCAAGCATAATACCAAAAAACACAACGCCAATATTAAAGCCTCATCATAAAGCTTCCCCAAACACAAAAAAAAAATCATTGGGGGGACAACCAAAACAGCAAACATCAGAGACGATAAAACGCTCCTACACACAAAAACTAACACACACCAATCCAAAACAAACCAGTCACACCACAGACCAACAAAACCCGAAGAGACAAATAAAACGTGAAATACTCAATAAATAAGCTACATAGAACACTAACAAAAATTATGCATTATAAATTAAAAATCCCCTATAATAATGGAGAAAAATATAAGTCACCAATAATATTCATAAAATGCAAATGCCGACGAGGAGAACTAACCTAATGATGACAAAAAAGGAGTCGCTTGATCAAATCCTCCACAATAAAACCATCCATCCCATGCACCTCAGTGATACATCTACAATGTATCGAAAGATAAAAATAAGCGATTAAAGAAGACAGCAACAACAGTCGAGCAAGAAACATAAAATAACCACTGAATGAGGACAAACGACGCTTCTGGCTCAACAGTAAATTATATTAACTATACTTGATCTAATAACAAATCATCAATCATATACATAAACAACCCCCCACACAAAATTATTTTTTTGGGCCTTTATTGCCTATTATTGTAGTTTTGTGCATGCATAATATAACACATTATTCTCAAGGTATACATACATGACGTTTTGGACGTGAAGAGAGTCGCTCCTTATTGAAAAAAGGGTTTCTCTCACTCAACTCACTTGTTTAGCTCTTTTTCTTTTCGCTATGTTAAATGATAAAGTACAAAGAGCCTTTTCCTCCTCTAATCATCTTAATAATATACAAGAATGGAGAGTGTAATGGTCCTGCAATAGATGTGTGGAAAAAAGTGTTCGCTCTCTCCTCAATGGAGCGCAGAGTTTTTATTCAGAGTCCAAAAGTAGAATGGTTATTTCCCCGTCAAAATTGTGAAATGGTTGTCTTTAGTCGAAGAAGAGAAATTTACATAATGATCGTGCAATGCTACATTTACGAATAAATGATTGCAATCCGTAGGTACACACACAAAACTATGCCATTGCCATACCTGCATTAGCATATTGGAGCACATTTCGAATTATCATTACTCTTGTGTGACCTCTTCATCTGTCAAGTTAAAAGACGTGGATGTAAGTCAGCCAAAATCTACTAGCGTAGCTCTGATATTCCTCTTTTTGAACGGGTTAACAAGCCATCCAGTCATGTGGGATTGAGAGAAAAAACTTCACACGCCTGAAACTTCCCTCTTTTGGCAAAAACGTTATGTGAACGCATATACAACAACATTCATAAAATGTGCCTACTTGTACCTAAATTTGATCTTGTTGATCATTTACAATAGGTGAGCTGACTCGTATGGGAAATACACTCTGATGCAATATCATAAAAAGCAATTTATTTACAGCCACAAACACTCTCTCGGACTAAACTTACCTTGGGCAATTCTAACGGCAGGCATTTTAATCCTCATCTTGGATCGGAGATGATTATGTGAAGGAATTGAGGACAAGAAAATGTCCTCAATTTCCTCCTCTTTGGAAAAGTAAGTGAACAAACTAAGATTGATTCACTTTTGTCCAGGATAATACTCCTCTTCTCCTCAGCATTCGGGGTTTCACTTGATTTTTTCTTTGACGCCTAACTAAACAGTTTTCTCCGGCTTATTCGAAAGATACGAAGCAAACTAAACTTGAAGAGTTTTGGAAAACATGCTAATGATAAATTTCTGCTACTTCATCAAAGAGTCATTGTGTCTCAACTGCTACTGGCCTTGCATGTTGTATTCTCACACAGAGTTCTAACCGCAAGTTTCATACGTTTGTCCATCGTCGTCAGGAAGATGCAAAGTAGTACATTGTGATGATGATGTTGCTGCTGCTTCAAGCTAACATAAAATGTTCATCCATATAACACAGTTTCAGTTTAGGAGTGACAAGAAAAACAACAATAATCACTCTCTTCAGCTCGACTGTCTATTTTAGGAGAGTTGTAATGATGTTATTAATAAAAACAAAAAGTGCAATGTTTGCATTCCAAATGCAATACGGTTAATATTCCTTAAACTTCCGAGTGCACACACCACACATGAGATGAGTTGACATAAAGGAGCCAAAGAGAAAGGAAAGAGAAGGAGGATGAGAGAAAGACGACAGTAATTAATTCCACCTACACACTTCTATTCGCTTTCTTGTGCACACACCAAACTCTTCCCGCACACACAAAATGCATAATAATAATATTACGCGTGTAGGGAGCACGAGAGCGACAAGGTTGCAAAGAGTTGAACAGAGTACGAACGGTAGTACAATCTACGGAGAAATGTACAATTTTATACTCATATAAGCAAACTCATCGTCATCTTCTTGTCCTCATAGTTCACAACGGGAGTCGGTGAAGTGAGAGAGAGAAACGGAGCTGCATGCATGCACGTTCTCTTCTCTTTCTCTAGTGTTGTTGTCGTTTCACTCAACTTTAACTTTTTTCTCCTTTTTTAGCTGGTTGCTTTCAACTTTTTTGCAAATAAAAAAACTTGTCTATCAGTCTTGTCTGGGTTGGTGATGTGATGGAACACTGTGTACTTTAAATACACAAAATTTTACAGACTTGTCAAAGAAAGCACGCACCAACAACAATGGAGAAAGAACCAGTCAAAATCAGATAAACTCTGCATAATATGAATGTTGCTCATTTTTTCATGGTTTGAATTTGAGAAAACTTTGAAATCTTCACCATCAATGATAAACATTCACTGGATGGAACCTGTCAATTGATGAAGATGACTGGGGGCCCTTGGGTGGTTTTTCAGTACACCGTCTTCAAGACAACTGTCACTGGTCATTGACGAAACTTGTGAGGTCAACTGTGCAAAAACACTCTGGAGTTAGTTTGTTGCACAGCAATCCTATCGTCTTTGAGTCATACAATTGACCGAGTGAGGTTGATGAGTCTACTGTGCATGCACATTGGTATTGGGGTTAGTTGAGAGTTTATAACTTGGAACATAACAGTGTGACCTATTGCACATGTCATGTGTCCTATATACCTATCGAAATCCCTGTTCCTTGGCCTCCACAGTGTCACCAACTAACTGTCACTTTTTGGTGTTTGACTCCAACTTAACTTTTTTTAAATAAAGGAAAGTTTACGCTTTTTAATATCTGAAATTCACTGGAAGAAACAGGGATATTTTGTCCACTTGTATTTTCTCTGAGATGAGACAGGATAAGACATATACAGCAAGAGGCTTTGTTTTGCTAAGCTGCACGCACTATCTCCACCAAAGACCACAACAGTACTGCTTTCCACTCGTGAAGCTGGTGGAGACTCACAATCAGTTTTTTTTTCGACAAGAAGTGAGAGAGGCATAAAAAGGAAAACACGGTTATGTTTTGTATTATCGTTCGAGAGAGAAGCGAAAATGCAAGCGAGAAAGAGTGATTCCGTACGTATGTCCGTATCAACAAAGAGCCTGTGCTCAACTGAGCCCAGTTGAGTACAGTTCATGGGACTTGGGCATCGGGAAAAACGAGCCCATCGCAAGAGTCAGTGAATGTGTGTACGTTTGGGAGTGCAGTTGTTTCAGTAGTAGCAGAGGTGGTGGTGGTGGTGTGCTACAACATTAAAGCTGTACATGAAAACCTTTTTATATACAAAAGCTTTTGCAGTCCATCTCAGCCCATCGGTATCGTATCTATCTGTATCTCGTTGCCGTTTTCTTACTTTTGCATTGTGAATGTTATGTACATTTTGGATCGGCTCTTTGCTCTCTCTCCAATCTAATACTCCAATATCCACAACTGAACACATCCATCCATCCATCTATCCGCCACCACACACACACACTCAGATCCCATAGACACACACAAGCCTTTACTTTCTTGCCACGAATGAAGCTAAAAACTCCAAGTTGGTGTATGATAGCAATGCGATACACAGGTTTTGAAGACTCTCCGCTTCTCCCGTTGTAAGAGTAACATAAGGAAAAAGAAGAGCCAAAGAGCAGTTTTAGTCAGTCACTCACCATCAGAATCATCATCGTCAAAATCCGCCTCCCTCTCCACATAACGTATCGAGTGTAGCCAATACACAATGCATAATAATGTATCTACAATAATGCTTGCACACACACGCTCAGTCTCTCCGTCGTTTTCTCATTGTACTTTTTCCTTGTGAGGAGTCAGATCAGAGATCTCCAAAAAAAATCTAATGTACTTCTGCACTCCGGCACCACACACCGAAAAGAGACAGGAAGCTATCGTAAATGATGGCAATAACTGTGTATTGAGTAATAAGGGAATTGAGCATGAAGAAAATCATGAGAGTAATGCAGTTGAAGGGATTTTCTGTTTTTCTGCGGCAAAATAGGCGTAATGCAATACATTATGCTTTCACAACTCATGGCCACCAAGACCAGAAATAAAGGTGGATTTATTTGGGAGAATGGACGTGAATGGATCAAAAGTATCACTATTTGTTCTTCTTATGTCCCTGTAGGACATTAATGGTTGGAGTGATCTCATGTTTTGGCTTTCAATCAGGATGTAGATATGTGATATTTCAGCCTAAATGACATGCATTGGTTTCTCCTCGGAAAATACTCGGTTGTAGCCGCTGGCGAAGTAAATGACCAATGTCCAGACTGCTTATGTTTCCTCAAATGGCAACACAACTGTGCACTTGTTCTAATACCTTTCTCATTTTGATTCCTGGAAATTTCAAGCCCGGAAAAGAGTTTCAAGAAACCATTGAGCTGAGGCTTTTACTTTATCCAAACCCTTTCTTTAGTCACCTTTATGGAATACATCAACACCTTATTAAGAAAGGAAAGCTTGGGAAACTTGTGTATCTAAAACATGGGCATGTATATAAAGCGCATTTCGAGTTCTGCATTTGAAAATGTTATCAAGAAATGTCTATTTGCACCTGAAACAAGTTCCGTTTTGTGCGTACACAACTTACGAGATGGGATTGCGTACATTAAAAAAGTTTTGGCAACTAACTCCAGTGATTTCTCTTCATTTGACGTGATGAGGCTACATGTGAATGGTAAAACTTAGAATGTGAGCATACTACGTATAGACGTAGAGGAAGAAGTTAACCGCGTATTTAAATTTTTAGAACGAAAACATACTTACCTAATATGTGTATGCCAACCATCCGACTTTTTCATTTAGTTGGAGAAAAGTTGGACAAGTCTGATAATAATCTTAACACTTACTGGCTGTTGCTCTCCTACAACATTTTCCTCTTGTGGAGTTTCTGAAGCCAAAACTTACATAAGGGAGTGTGTTACTACACTAGATACATTCTTTTTCTCCACATTTTGGGAAAAATTATTCAGCATGTGAATAAATGGGGATTCTCCTTCATTTTGCAAAACGTGGTGTTTTGTAAGCAAATGCAAGTTAGTTATCATATCATGATCATGCACAGTTATGCATATAAAGGATGACATAATGTAACGTAAACTCCGAAGGGTAATAAAAACATACGCACCTTCTTCACTCTCCACACACACAATTTCTTAAACTCGAGGAGCAAACTAAAAGTAGGTATATCGTCTGTATATATTTTATCTTGGTCTCTTGCATAGAAACTGCATTCAAGGGCCATGTGGGCCAACATCACAGAACTCCATAAGCACAATACTGCTGCTCCACTCACTCCTTCTTCTACATTCTACGCTATTAATATTTATGCGTAGCATGCATTTATACTGCATACTTGGTTCAAAACTCTATTTCTTCGTAAGTCAGCAAGGAAGGAATGCTCCTTGCGTTTTTTTTTTGCAAAACATGTTTTTCTAGTATAAGAAAATGAACTTAAGACAAGGCGACTGCTTTTGATATGAATGAAAAAGTCCGTGAACTTGAATATCTCTCTGGTGTAGTAGACTGCTGTGAGTGTGCTTCTAAATATAAGTTGTTCACTATGCTAAAAACGAAGACATTTTGCCATGCCGCTCCCGTTTCAGAGCACACTACTTACTTTTTCTCATCTCAGACTGTTATCTCCCCGTTTTGCATATTATTATATCGTGCCATGAGATTCAGAATGAGAAGGAAGACAACGAGGACGGGTTCCCTATGCCTCTTTTGGCTCATCTGCCTCTCTTCTTTTAGCATTTACTAACGCAAGTGTGCCGGTGCGTATGATATGAGTACGAAATCTTGATAAACTTTGAGCCAAAAGTGTGCTCACAAACACAAGTTTTACAGCATATTCGTGCTCTGGGTTTACTTTGAGCTCACTTTCTTCGTAAATATTTAGGTGCAACCTTATGCAACCTTATGAAGGAATAAAGCAAAGTACATCATAGTGTGTAAACATTGTGTGTTACATTTACAGACAACACTATATACACACATGCAAGCTTAAAGTTGCATAATATATACCATCAAATTAAGGTAGGCAGTCATCATTTCCATGTGCCCAAGAGGGACATTCCTTTCCCGGAATGAAAGGAATTGTGTGGATGAAAGAAATAGAGTAAACAGTATGGGTCAACTACACCTCTTTATATGACCAGGAACGAAAGTGTGGCTAAATATATGTGGGCGTACAGCGTAGTAGAAGAGTGGACATGTAGGACGGACATTGAGCAGGAGCAATCATTTTATTGAGAGAGAGAGAGATACAATGCTATTTCTGCCGTACACTGCTCAGCACACGAAGCTCTAGCTCGGTGGCTGTTGAATTGTAAAGCATCAATAAAAGCGAATATAAAAGAAAGAATGCTTCTCTCGTGTGTGGTGTGTGAAGAAGGTGGCCAGCGCACGGTATTCTGTAAAGAAGGAAAATACAGGAAGGGCGTGTTGTTGGAAACGGCCAATGATGACCACAAGGATTGCGCACATCATACCACTCGTTATTTGCCCACCACAAACAAGAAATGACGCTGGATACGACGAAGGCCATGTATTCAGGGGAAATGGAAAGTGATGTAGTTTGACCAACACGTGCGTATATAATATGTTTGATAGATTCCCAGGAACAGCTTCTGCTGGACAACATATATAGAGATCTGGTATACTCCCCTGGAACTGAGCTGGAATGGAAGCAAAAGAGGCAAAGCTGATTCCGGTTTGATGTTGTGTCAGTCGTATTCCATCTGTGTGTCGGTGGAACAACTTGTTTCCCATAAACTAAAATTATCGGGGAGTTCGGTCGGTTTCGGATTATACCGAGAAATGAGTTCTTTGTGTCCTTTGTGGCATAAAAGTTTGGGTTTCCATGCTTCGTATTCAAAACAGCATACAAATCTTCCCAAAATGCATTATGGACATGAAATGAGTGTAAAAGTTAGGATGTTAGCTGGTTTAAAAAAATTGACATTCCGTAGACCATGGGCTCCAATCAGGTAATTAAATGACGTACGATTGCTGGTGAATAAAAATTAGCACTATATGCTCAATCATCCTAATGACATTTTTTATTACAGCGATATGAATACTTATACAAAAGTTCAATGTTGAGGGATATTACCACCACGACGAAATCTGTCTAATGACAATCACTTCACAAATGAGATCATGCTTTGTGTATAAACTTTATTGCGTCCACATTAAACACAGATTTATATGCAACTAGGAAGTAGCGTAAATGACACATACAGTGATTATGGTCAACATTAATATTGACCATGAAACCGCTCAACGATACGGAACGGAAATAAATACAGCTTTAATCCCGGAAGCAAACCTGTTTGACCTTTTTGTGAGGTTTATGCTTATTTCGTTAGTTAAAAACATTAATACCCGTAGATAAATAATACCGACCAATATATACAGTAGGAATTTCTTAGAGAAGAGACGTCGTATATTACAAGAAGCCAAAGAAATGTTTTATTATCGGCATTATGAGAGAGTGGTTAGGTTGGAGAAAAGAAAAAAGAGCAGAAAAGTAGTTAGTCTGAGGGACAGAAGGGAGATGAGTCAGTGGAGAAAAGAAAGACTGGGTGATTTTAAAGACCCCCTGTGATGAGAACCCGGCTTGGCTTCTTACTTGATTACCATAAAGATGGTGATGATGATGACGGTTATGATGATCCCGTTGGTGTTGGTGATGCTGCGTTGGTTTACATAGGATTTTAGCACCCAGATCAAAACGACCATGGGCTAGACCATTCATTTAATTTTGGTTAAAAAATTCATTCATTCATTCAGTCATTCCATTCAGCAGCAGTGCACTGCCACCACCACCTCATAGTTTTCATCACCTCTTCATCCTCATCATGAAATCTCCCACAGGTAATTTGCGTTTTTAAACAGCAGACCAACAACAAGAGTAATATAATTTTATTCAAGGGAACAAGTGAAGTGTAGGTTATTTAGTTACAGAGTATCATGCATTTTTGTCCTGTCATGAAAGAACTGTCTTTACCATCTCATCATCATCGTCGTCTTTGGGAGCCTTTTGCGTGCGTGTTGGACTAGGTCCCATCATCTCATGAGTAAATGTGATGTGATGCTACTTGTCGTCATTGTTGTTGGCTAATTACAATAATTACGCCTGATGATGAAGCTTCGTCACGGTGGCAAGAATATTGTGAGACTCAGACCTCTCTTCTTCCTGCCGTAGTTGTGAATTAAGTGCAGAAAGAATTTGAATCCTCTGTACCCATTGTAATTATGATATTGTTGCAAAAAATACTTTTATTCCTTAACAATTTGTACTTTTTGAGCAAAGAGAGGTGATCCCTGGTTCCTTTTGTCACCGACAACGACAACCAAAATATATATACACTCAAAGTTGTCAACGTCAACACGCACAAGGAATAAAAATTCATCTCCTCTTTTTTTTGGAGCAGCAGTAGTAGCACCCAAAAGAAAAACAGTTTTCAATGCTTTGATGCTGTGGTAAGATATAAACTATGATGATTTCAACTTTGAATCCATTACAATATCAAAAAAATAATATGAACTTACTTGCTACACGTAACATTGTGGAGCAAGAAACTATGAGCTACTCCCTCCTGCTTGCTTTGCTCTCCTTGGGCCTTGCAGTCCCTTCCCTATCGTTTTAGAGCATCAGTTTTTTTAGAGATTTTCTTTTTTTATTTCTTGAGTTGACTGACTGAGTGACGGGATGAATGAACAAAGCTTTCAAAAAATGAGTCTTACTTTAGCCAACTGTTGAGTGTGGATGAATGAGGTGACAATGAAGATTGTAATGATGGTGATGTGATGATGATTATGATGGATCAGGTGTTTATAACAATTTTCTTTGCTCTTGGTTACTTCTCCCAAATTGCAGGTGGAAGCAGAAGGGTAGCGTCACCATTGTAACAGAAGATACCTGCGTATAACTGTGCTCATCATAAACGTAAATGTGCTTTTTACACATATTAACTATTATTGTGATGTGCTGATGCCCTGTGCTCAGTGAATCCAATAATACGTGTGCTTCTTTTTTGTTCAGTTTTTGCAAGGAAAAATATTAGAAAATTGTCTCAAGTGAAGATGAGGATAATAGAATGCTTGGCAAGGAGAAATTTTTTATGACGTTGCTAAAACACTGCTTCCTACTAGCTACAGTGGGTACTTATAAAACACACACCTATATGGGTATATAGGGATTTGTAAATGAAATTATTATCTAATGAATGTATGCAAATGGGCTAAATTGAAGAATTGTAGTCGAGCAAGAAGAGGGATTTTTGTGAATGAATGCTTGTGAAACAGGGCGTGATACAACTTGTCAAAGATCAGAAACTCGAAAAAATGAAATTGTAATTGTACTTTTTCTACATTGTCATGTGTTTTCTACTGACGTATGGATGTGTGCGCTCAAACACTCAACTGAGTCCCACGTAGTGGATACTTGACAAACGTGGTGAACATTTACTAAATAGAAATTTCAAATTTTGCCGACAATTTACACAATCTGACTACAAATTTCAATCTAAGTATTACAACGTTGCTCCCTGGGCTCAGCAAGTGTTGATTTTATGAGCAAAATTGAGCACAGTTAAGCATAGTATGGGGGAAACAATGAAAATGAAAGCCAGTTAGAAAAAGGGAAGCCGAAAAGGTAGGAAGAATAACGAGCCGACACTAGTGATCAAATTGAAGCTGGTGTTGTTGAGTACCTATTTATTTTGAATGTAGATTTCTTTGTACTTTTTAACAAATTGAAAATGCCCCGTCGCGTGTATGGCTAATGTTTGTGTTACAAATTGAAAGAAATTCACATCTCAATCATTCTGGTTGAAACATAGTTTGACGGACTATTGCGAAATTATTTAAAAGGGTAAATTTCTGTTATTCAACATGCAAACAGAGGACAACTAAAAATCTATGATGAAAATGTCCCAGTCTTTCGCAAACTTGAGGCTACTCATACATCCGTGCTGGGAAGTCAACCCTGCTACTTGCTACACAGAAGATGGATCGTAAGAACTGACAAAAACTACAAGAGATCTGAATGCTCATTCATGATGATGATGATCTTCCGTTGCAAGTGTTAGATTTTCATTGTTTCCATGAATCTTGCATGACGACGATGATGATCAAGGAGATGAACTTACAAAAATTAAAAGAGTAGAAAAAGAAGCATGAAAGCATGCATGAAGAGCCGAAATGAATGTTGGAAGAAAAAGAGGAAAGAGGAAGTGAGTAAGCTAGATCTTTGATGATCTTTGTCCACCATCAAGAAACTAAAAGAAGGCGCATTTATTTTTAGATTTTTCAGATTTTTTTTTCTAATTCGCTTGTTTAAACCAGACCAAAGTACACAATATGTAATATCCATTGACTCTTATACTACTGCTTGACAATTTGATCATTTTAGCTCAATGCAGGTAACTCGTAGAGCCAAATGTTAGGAAAAACATACACCTGAAGTTAATACATTTGTTACTACAAAGGAAGACGTAACATAGAAAAATGTTTCGTCGATTGTAAAAAAAATCATTGATTCCTTTACTACATTTCAACGAGGCCTGTATTTATTAACTCTCTGTATTACACTTGCTCATAAAAACAAAGTGGTGTCAGTTCTCGGACAATAAATTCATAGTTTCATATTGAAAGAAGTGAAAGCTATTCGTAAATTCCAAAGTTTGTATCATTATGTTATGTGATTGTGGGTTAATGAAATGCAATGTGGAAATCCCTTGTTGTTCTAATCAATACAATTTTCTGGTTGTGATTCCAACCCATCGTAGAACAGGAACTGGAATATTTTAGAGTAGTTAAATCCAAGCATACTTAAACAGTGAAAAAATGTTGAAGCGACGTGGATTTTATGGTTGACTGAAATTACAAAAAGAAGTTACTCTGGATTTTGAGGGCATTAGTATTTACAGCTGTGTAGTACGTTTTCTCTTGGTTTATTGTCGAATGCAGACATCGTCCGTCCTGTGCTGTATAGATTTTAAATATTCAGTATACATTATTTTTTTCCTAGCATCAAATAAATAGTCAGCTGTCAGTAGTGGCCACTAATGCAACATTTGTTCTCTCGCAAATTTTCCTTGCTAATGCAAATCAATAGCTACAACAATAGATATCAAAAATTTATATGGTTAGCTGAGTACCAAACTAATTTCTACATAAATACTTTGGCTTTCTATTCCAACTGCGATGTCCGCAACGAATATATATGTGGAGGGGAGTCAGGCGCAGATTTCACCTGCATTTGCTAGAAAATGAAATCGTGTAATAATGAATGCTATTCATATTTGGTCGAATAATCAACAAAGAAATATGGTGCTTAGGTATAAATGTATGACGAATATAATGTCCTGTGCTAGGTTATTAGCTGGCATTATGATGTAGACAACGTTTTTGTTATGAGATGCGTGCGTTCATTAAAAAATCTACAACTAGTTTACGTTACTATTACATAGATTCACATGCAAATGAATTAATTCATTGCAGACCATTTAAACCTATTTGCACAACTGGTGGTGGTGGTACTACTGCACAGGTCATACAAAGATGTTAGTATTATATTACGAAGCAGAAAATGATGATGGAACATGACCAATCATACTACACACAATGGACGCAAACCATTCTACATTGTCAGGTATATGGGGATAAAACTTAATTTTAAAATATACGTGGCATTTTACGAAAATTACAAACAATTTTTTATTTTTGTTATTGAAAATTTCATTAAGCACACAATGTAAAAATTAAAAACAGCACATACACTTGTGTTTCAGGGGGATGCAAAATTGTTTTCAGACTTCGACTTCAGTGTAGTCGCCCTTTCATTTTTCCGAGTCTTCTTAGGAACAGGTTTCTTTCCGGGCTTGCCAAGATCTTTAAAGACGTTGCCACTGCACGGGAAAAGTGCCATATCCACCATGAACTGGATTACCTGTCTCCTCTGACATGTGGAAAAATATCCTGCAAAAGGGGAATTAAACACAAAAACTATTAAAATAGTTGCTAGTTAAAAAGCTACCCAAGAATGGGTGTTGTGTTTAATCAAATCAACTGTTCCTTTTAAAAACTTACGTTCTCCAAATTTTATTGTCATCTTATCCAACATGTCCACAATAGTAGTAGGATACTTTACTTGGTTTTCGACGAAAAATTTAATGTCATCCAAAACTTTTAACTTCCAGCCGTGCAACTGGGCTTCCTTAAATAACCCATCTACTAACCTGCAAGTAATATAGATAAGAATACACACCAGCAAAAACTATTAATAACAACATTTTTTCATTATTCATTATATTCATTAAAGCCATAAAAGACGTACGATGGAAATCATTAGTTTTATCCGACACATGTTTTAAAAATGATTAAGAAAGTAACTCACTGATCTCTGTTTTCCTTCGTCAAAATGAACTTGTAGATCGCCCGTTTTAACTCTTCCACAGACATTTGTTTGTGACCCATCTTTGCTGACCCCAAACACAAACCTGGATTTACAACTTTCTTAATAACTGAGAGGAAACGTAATGCTTTCTTCAAAGTATCAGTTACTCCAGATCACAATTTAAGGAAGAATTGTACACAAAGCGCTAGTAAACAACTGTACACATTGGGCTGGTCAACATCAGCTCATCTGCATCATTTCGTCGGATCACACTGAAACTCTTCATACGGCATCTTGATTTAGTAGATCATCCTATTTCATTGTTCTATCCTTGTCACTGATTTGCCCCACGTCCAGCAATGCCCACAAGAGGTGAAGATGAATGATTGAACAAAGCAATGCCAATCCAATTTAAAGTACAAACTGCTCAATGAATAATACTATGAATATGAAAATCAACCCAACATTTTGATGGGTTTCTTGAAAAGCTAGCAAACAACCTAAATGATTATAAGCAGTTAGTTAAACGAGCTGTACTTACAAGTTGTTTGGCTATATGCTGCCTAAAAGAGGTTTTTATTAATTGACATGATTATTTACAAGGCATCCGGCACAGTCAAAATATTATTGCATAAAGTATATTTGTATTTGTCGTCCGTTTTTTCTGTTACTTAGGATGTATGGGGATGTTTGTAGGTGTAAATCCAAAGGTGTTAGTTTTCTAGCACCGAGTAATTGCGAGTTGTTAACTTTTGAATATCGGACAAAAATCATCTATAAAAATATTTCCTATGAAACATTTACACCTGCCTTTTTAACCTTTACAATTTATATATTATGTAGTATGGAAATCGTTATCATCTTGCAGATTTTGCACAGAAGCAATAATGGAGAGTATAAAACTACATGTGTTCAAAGCAATCATTACAAAGCGTTTGGAAATAAAAAGTGCAGGACGTTGGCCATAAAAATGAACAAATTTTATAGCTAGTTGTTGGTTTTTCGCTGATTCTTGAGTTGAGCCGGAGCCGACACAGTCAGTTCATGAAAATGTATATATTCAAATGGGTTTATGGATGACAGTCCACACATACATTAATTCATATTAGCAAGATGTGAAAAGGCCAATAAAAAGCCAAGATAGTTCAGTCGGCATTTACTGATTTCAAATAAGTCCTTCTGTTCATTGTTTTTAAAATATAAATTCCAAGTACATGCATTTGTTGCTGTTGGTTGAGAACTGCCTGTTTCTGAGGCACCTTCAGTTAAATCTGTCACGACTCGTAAAACTGAATATGAAACAAGCACGTATGTATAAGAGACGTGGTGCTATGTATTGGCACAAAAGTAGGAATAAGTAATGATTCTACATTAACCCCTGCTTTTCTAAGGATATTTGCAAGTCCATAGTTCCGGAGAGTGATTGCCAAGCGAAGGATCGTCATGTTAAAATTGCTGTGTGAAAAAAATGCTCTTGATATACCAAGTTTACCGTATGCAAAAGCTTTGAATACGCATATCAAACGTCCCAGTGTAAAGCAGTGTTAAAAAATCATAAAATCAATCGTTATGCAACCAGGTTTCTAGTTCACCTTCGCCAATAAATGATACCAATGTGTTTGTATTGGTTTTGCTTTGATTTGTTATTTTTTTATTACGATGTGCACACGTTCTTCTGTTTGAGTCAGGGTAATAACGGCAATGCTTTTTCCCTTTTGTGTTACTGCCACTGCATCATAAACATCTCTCAAGTATTTTGTTTTCCATGTTCCTGCTCGTGCTCCCCCACATCTTTTCGATTAGCCACTCGGGTACCTAGCTACAGCATAAAAAGTGACGGAATTACATAAAGGCACAATTTTTCCTTGTTTTTATGATTATGTGACGGCAGTCAGACTTCCAAAGAAGTGTCAAACAGGTTTATGTCGAATATGTGTGTAACCAATCACACTACTGCTCCAAGTTGTCCTTAGGATTATTCATGCATGTGAAAACAGGGATGTTGCGTATTTACAGGTACACACGTTCTTACACAAAAGTTTTCTGTGCGGTTATTAGAATGGCTTGGCTATAAAACAACTTCATTCAGTTTTAGCAGTGTTTTGCAAAAAGTGTAAAAACTTATCCGTACGCGTGCATTATATTACGACAGTGGGTCAAAGTTACATCCAAGTTTTTGCAGTGATGGAGGAACTACAGAGCATAATATTTAACCGGTGATAGAAACAAGATAAGTATCGGAACATGAAGGAAACGTTGGATAAATGATGGATGGATCTCATCACACGTGTGTCTATATGGACATGACATTCGATTATGAAATCAAATCCTTCTGTGGATAAAACAGGAGACGGGGATGGCGAAATCATTGATAACACAAAGCAAGCGCAGATAGTTAGTTGCAGCAACAGAGTCATGCAGATTTTGATTAGACCAAAGCTTGAATGCCATTTCCACAAATGACTGCAGGCAGATAAATTATTCTCTTCATTATCCTCATTCTTATTCTCATTTTTGCTGATGTTTTCATTCCTATTCATACATTACGAGTAACGAATGTTACAAATCCTCGGCCCCATATCGTCTCTCACCTTTGGAAAGAATAGTCACCAACCATCACCAGTATGGATTTCCACATTTTGCTAGAAAAAATGTATGAAATGTGACAGACATTATTTTGTCATCACGATTTCTGTATAATATTATTGTATGGTGTTCTTGTAGGTTATTGAAATGAATAGCATCGTATTTGCAGATGGGTACCGGTATGAAAAAGATCCACTGCCCTATCGCTTTAATTATCATCTCTAGCATACTTCTCACTCACCCACAGCTACATGGAAAGCCTTCATACATTTTGATCATTTCACTTTTATCTCTGAAAGCAATGCAAGGCCCTCAATCATCCAGAGAAAAATCAGAGGTATTGGTATCCAATTGTAGGAATCTTGAATATATACATATTATTACATAAGTGAATGCTAATACTGTAATTCCACACCAGTACCAAATAATATGTCATGTGAATTAAATTTATTTTCGTTTTCGTCTGCTAATAGCTTCGTTAGGGGTAGCGTCAAACGTGCACGAATGAAACTAGGTGAGTGATCGAGAGTTGGTAATATTGGTTAGTCAGTCAGTCGTCATCAAATAATATCCCAATCCAACATCACCCACATCACATGTATGAAATAGCCTCGGCCTAAATAAATTCAAACGTGTGGTGGAAGCTGGTACGCATATTATGCAAATAGCACAATAAATATGGGAAATTTGTAGCATCCCCAGAAAAAATATCTATGGAGATCCGCTTGGGATCTGCATTGATTGCATCACGACATCGGTTGAATCATTGTCACTCACTTTGCAATCAACTTATTCCAATGCATTGCATTGAAGGAAGGTGTTAGGAGGACAGCAGAGTTTTATGGTTGCATCCAATCCAATACCCAACTTGCCCTCCCTTGCTTGTTACACAGAAGCAAAAGTGTTTACGAAACAGGATTGGGATCATAAAAATGAGGGAAGATAATGTAATCGACGCATTGATTTGGAGGTTAAAATTACAGGCAGACAGCAAAATAATAATGGTATTGGATATTTTGTTCAAAACAAATCTCCTTCTCCTCACTTAAAATATACACTCACTTCTGGGTAATGAGTTGATTGACACATGAACCAACGGAACGGAAGTCAAAAAGAGATCAGGCTACTTTAAAAGGTGTTATGGATGCAAAAATCATCCTGTTTTTATTAATAATTGCAGGAAATGGGGAAAGGAAAGATGTTTCATCAAGTTATGAATGAAAGAAAATGGTAAATGCTTATTGAGTGTGTATTATGCAGGTACAAAGTCGTATAGAAAACCCAAAACTGATAATCGTTGTTTTGCTCTTCTTGACTAAACTCAAGTGAGCATGTATCATTAGTGGAAACAGCATCATCATATCATCAGCATCCCATTACAGCCACACGAGCTATTCATTATTATTCATGTGCAAGTTAACCATTAGCGCAACGAAATGTTACCTAACCGAACTCATGTGTGTGCGCATGTGGTATCTTTCTTTAGCATGGACACCACTATCCGTTTACCACCATTCAAGTTTTTTTTGTGAGTATTGACGAAAATTGTTTTATGATTGTTCATCATCGTCATTTTCATATTTATCACCTGTAAAAGCCAGCTACTGCACGTTGTCATCAACCACCGTTTAGGAAAGGTTCTCAGCTCACAATCGAAAAACAAAGGTGTCGTAAAAGAAAAACACTTTACTGCATTCTGGTGTGATGGTGATGTTGATGAAGAACCTCTACTTCTCATCATATCATCACCGTCGTTGCTAACTCCTTGTGATAACAATACATAATAGCGTTTTTTGGTGGTGTAATTGTATCGCCAACGATATGAACAGTTGCAGAAGCACCAGTATTTACTGAATGCTTATTATTACAAAGATGTTTCCTTAGCTTGCTCTCGTTTCTCCTGTCAACTTTTTTTTTTACATGGAACTGTCATAATTCCATCTCATCATCATCATCATCTATCCATACATACGTACATACATTTTCTCCCATTGTTTCTACAAACTAAGGTATTTCTTGGTTTATGGCATGGGATTTTTCACATGTCTGTACAGCTCCCTGTTCATCTGGAAATAGATGTGGAGAACAAATGGTTATAAGCCAACTTATAAAACTATAGTCTCCCCCTGAATGTGCTCTTGAATTTCATCTCATCTTAATAAGCCAGTATTTTTTTCTGTAAAAATTTGTTTTTGGACTATGGACTTCTTTTACATGTCATTGCATTCATTTTATATTCTTGGGCTGCGAATCCTATTGAAGAAATTAAAATTCAGGAAGCATTTCCCTCACAAGTGGCTAAACATAATTATCTACATCGACGCACACAAACATACAGAGGAGAGCAGCAACACCAGAAAAGTCATTAAACTCGTACGAACTTAAAGAAAGGAAAAAAAATCCTAAACTTATTGTATTATATTCAAATGTCATTATATAAATGCCCCAATACTAAATTTCACGATAATAACGAGTGACAAGAAGGCGTAATATTGTGTGTTCCTTTCAGCATATCATATCATCACAGTCATTACTCCACTGGGTATAATATTCGTGCACGCTCTGTTCAACTTCACAGGGAGATTTTACACCGTTCAGCTCCCAACAGCGTTTCTGTCTCAAAACTAGACTAATCAAGCGCAAGGAAGGTTTAAAAAGTGGAAAAGGATTTTGAGGTGAGCAAGTTGAGGTAGCTGAAGCCGGTGGTATCCAAGTAGATTTTTACTACTTGCTTTGCTTGCTGAACGAACACTTCATTAAAATTCAGTGACTGTTTTTGTGACAACTTGTTTAATTGCCATATTTTGTCTAAGGTGTACACTCTTTTTAAAACCCACGAGCAAGTGGTTTGCTTATATGAGATGATATTATGATGATATGTTAAGACTGCAAGCGAAAACGAATGATAATATAAATATGTACAGGGCTCCTTGTTCCGTATTAACTTTTCCACCACCTGTGGAATAACCTGCATTTAATGAAAAGTAAACATACACACGCTATCATTTCACAGTCCAACAAAATTATTCATCTTTTTTAACAATGGTACATTTAGACCAAATGTACCTTCTACCGACACAGATATTGTATGCCATGACATGACGGTAGTCTCAATAAAAATTCATAACATATGCTTGAGGAGTAAATGACCCATGGCTCTTTGCATACTTTTCATCTGTTTAAATGCAGTTGGTAGTTTTAGTAGCACAGCATCACCATTGACGCTTTATCATCTTAAACCAGCAAGAAACCATTTTTCTATGCTCCTTGTCAACACGTACCTATAAAAATATCACAATGGAATGTAACACGAATTTTTTATCAACTTTTTTGATACAGAAAGCCAGGAATTTTTCTCAATTCTCATCAAAAGGACACAACAAATCGACAAGGGAAAACAGGTGGAAGTTTTTAATTTGCGTTGCGTTACCATCTATCTCAGTCATTGAACAGATCGACGTTTCCAAACCGTTTTCCGGCATCTGTGACGTGGGGTCGAGCCAGCCGCCAGTTCAAGAAACCATATAGGTGGCTCGCAACATTATGGATAGTATGTGATAGCGGCAACATGTCAAATGTGATCTGTGATCAACTGGGAAAACCGCAAACACGTTCATTGCCTTGCCCAAACTAAATATCAAGTTTGCCACAGTCTTTTTACCATGAAATTTCAACGCAATAACCCAACCATGATGATGAGCAGTCAAGTAGCCTCTCTTATTTTTTCCCTGGCTTCCTCTTTTCTGTATACACTTTTGTGTGTTAATGCTCGAGTTATTTCTTTCACGGTCATGACCAAACTACAATTTGTGTAATGAACAAGACAAGATGAACCAGCACAATAAAGTGTACTTCCAACATCCACGATTTTGGTCCTCTCCTTCCACTGTTTTCCTTCCTAAGTCTTGTCATCGTCGTGAGCATCATCATCATCATCATCCTAAGTATCGTCATATTCAACATCTAACCCAAAAGAAGTGGCTTGTGTGAGGTATGGTGTGGTGCTACTAAAAATTTGAAGGCGTTCACTGATTCTCTTAAACTAAATAGGAGCTCATATTACTATTATTATGATTATTAGGATTATAATACATAAACTATTATGGATAGTTGTGTTGTGAGCAAGAAGCGTGCTCACTTTTCACTTTGTGGCTGACTGCCATTTCATATGATGGTGTGGTGACTCCAAAACAAGGATGATGATGATAGAGCACAACGAGTGAAAATTTAAGTAAAGGGGCATTATGATCATCCACGGTGAGCTGAAAAATAATGGAGCAACTGTACTCAGGTGATAAGAGCAAGAGAGCACAATGAATTGCTCCTCTCACCCGACTCACATGCTACATAAAATGGTAGGCAACAAAACAAGAGGAGAAATGCCTTGGAAGAAAGAATGAGAAAAGAAACGGAGGAAGAATGAGTATAAAAAGTTGAGCTGGTGGTAATATGTATAAGCTACTTAATAAAAGTAGGATGGTAGCTGGTAACCCCTTCCACCATGTTTTTTTCTCGTATGTCATCGTTAATAATTGAGGAGCTGTCACCGTCGACGATTATTTTGCACAATATGGGATAAATATGAAAATGTCATTTGTTCAGACTTGAGGGCTCCTTCGGCAAACACGAGGATATGAAGGGGTAGCAAGCATGCAGTTTGTACTTTTTCCATTCTGGTCCAACCAATCCATTTGCGAAAATTTATTAAAGTGAACTACTCCTTGACAATCGCAATTAAATCCCAACAATCATGTTTTCAATTTGTGCTCTATGGTGGTAACCTTTTAAATGCTTCCTTTTTTATAAAAAAAATAGGCAGAGAGAAATATATTTGTGTATAGAAAAGGAGGCGACGACCAGATAAAATACATGAAGCATAAATATTTTCCTCTCTCCCTCTTTATACCTGGTTCTTCAGCCGTTTTCTTAAACCTTGTAACAAAGTGTTAAGTAGCATTACTGAAGAGTGAGCAAAGAAAAAGTCAACTCAACTCAACCTGAATGGCCACAAAGCGTTGCTGAGCTGTAATTGTCAATTGGCTCACTGAGTCGTTGTAAGGATGCATGGATGAATGGGGAAAAGGGCATCGCCCATCACATCGTCATCATCATCCATCCTCATCCTCCTTAGATATCTATTATTATGATCATCTCACAAGGAAAAATGATTGTGAGTCTCACTCAGTTGCAAAAAAGTTGTGGCGTTGTTCCCCAAAAAATGAAAAGCAGGACAGGGAGTGCAACAAGCATCTCAAAACAATTCGACCGACCGCTGCTCAATGCTCAATTCATCGTTTTTTAAAGAATGATACAGCATACAGATAGTTAAGTGATGTGATGATGAACACGTCAAATGGGATGTGTATTACATTACAAAAATGATGCATATAAAAACATTTCACCTTTTTTGATAAGGTACATGGATTGGATGATATGATGGAAGCAAGAAAAAAGTCTCGACCGAAACATGTAATCAATTTTTTGGTAGTGGTAAGCCAATTGCAACAACGGGGACACGCTGTAAAGCAGAGCGCGGAGAAGAGCAGATGTTTCATGTCTTTTTCGATTTTTAAGGGCTACTGTCTTCTTCACTAGAAAAAAGAAAAGAAGAAGCGTGGAGAGTGCAGTCAAATATGAAACACTAGTCACTGGTGCTTCTGCAGCAGTATATTTACAACTCAAGTTGGTGTTGACAAAGTTGGATTTGGATTGTTAAAAAAGAGGAGATGAGCAACGAGGGAATGAGTGAGCTAGAGAAGCAGAGGTCTTGAACCATTACCATGACAGGATATCGTACATCACATTCATCCATCCAGACACGGTGGCAACACACAAGAATAATAGAATTTTTGTTAAAAAGTACAAGACGAACCAGCGATTTTCAAGGTGGAAAAAAGCATAGTCATTGAGCCAGAATAAAAGGACACAACCACAGATGAACTTAAGTCAGTGTTTAGTCACAATCATCATGCATGGTTCGTGGCCATCATCAAAGCGCACGACAATCATGTGAAGTATGTACAAGAAGCAAAACGCAATCGAATCTGATGACAATGATACGATATGGTCAGCAAAGATGCTCTGCTCTCTAGAAGAAAAAAACAGTTGACTCGACTTGGTTCTGGTTTATGCCAACTTCAATCTCCACCAAACAAAGTTTTAGCCAGCTCTTGTCGTGTTGTCTTCCGTTCTGCTCAATTTTCTCCCTGCCGCATGATCATTCTCAATTGCTAACCAGCAACATTGTAGTAGTCATTGGGCATTATAATTTTCTGATGGATATCATCCTATAAATCAATGGGGACAGGTGAGAAAATTGCCATCAATCAACCAGTGTAAATAATGTTCTTGGTTGGACGAATTTTCTGCCAAAAAAGTTTATTCTAATGTCCGTTTCAAACTTCTGAGCTCTCAAGTTTGAGAGTTTTTGAGGAAAGGGAAAACCAAGATGACATTCCATTTGTTCAACAACCAGACCGGTCTGCTAAACGAGATGTATGTATGTAATGTAATGTTGACAAACTTTTACCTGCCTGGGTTTGCTTCACGTACTCACGTGTGTTCGACAAGAATTCGTCTCATTCATTCTCTTAATGTGCGTGAAGCATTCTCACTCCAAACACACATATTATTCAAACGTACAATTTCCACTTGGCTCATTCTCTCGGTCCAGAAATTATCTGGAATCATGACAATGATAATTATATAACAATAAACAGATCCATCTGCAGTTTTTGTGTTTCTCCAATTGGCTCTGTGTTTCTTTCTGGCTATTTAACTTGTGGTGGAGAAAAGGTGTCCATATTAAGAATGAAGTTGCTCTCCCGTCTTGCATACATATGATGCACGATTATTTCTACAAATTTGTCTGAAAGAGTACTCATGTACCCACGAAAAAATTCTAAGCAATGTAATGTCCTCACTCACTCATTCATGGCGTGAATCATCATTAAAGAATTACAAAAAAATGGTTTGAGACAAGAAAACAAAAATAAAATTGTGTAATTATACATGCGTGCTTTTCATTATATAGTCACTCAGCCAGTGTCTTCAAGAAAATGCATTGGTGCACTCTGTACTGGAAACATTTTTTTTGTTATTATTGCTAGTGCCACACAAGGATTTATTTTTTCATGTACTCGTATGTTCCATTTTCCCTGCAAAACATTTAAAAATGAGCCAAGACATGTAAAAATGGTTTTTGCTGGACTCATTCATAAAACTGACTCGAAATGAACTATTTTTCTGCTTCTCTCCGCTCCCCATTCTTATTTTTATCAACGGAGAATGTTGGTCATTGGGAAGTAAAATGGAATACATAGGTATATGTAAATTTACGACAGCATGAATG
Organism: Orchesella cincta; assembly: GCA_001718145.1. Lineage (NCBI taxonomy): Eukaryota > Metazoa > Arthropoda > Collembola > Entomobryomorpha > Orchesellidae > Orchesella > Orchesella cincta. The sequence continues at coordinate 275,016 of LJIJ01000086.1, read as the reverse complement.
TGAAATGAGTTGGATAATTGTGGAGACTCGTTCGTTCACCGTCCTCTTGTTGATGATGATGAGGATGGCGTGTAAAAAGGGATTCTGGAAAAAAAGGGTTCAAGACCAATGAAAGTCAATGGGAAACACATTTAATATTATTGAAAGAAGAAAAATTGAGTCAGTCTTTCTCACTATGAGACGCACTATATGGGAGCAACATATCATCGTAACCTATCATTAGCCAGCGTAAAGTATATATAAGGTGCATTCACATACCTTGTATTTTCTTCCTATTCATTTTTTCAATTTTAAAAACCTTGTCATTTTCATTCATATCCCCTTCTGGCCTTCACTCATGTCCGTTCAGAGAAAATCGCCTTCATTCACAAGCAAAAGACGACGCAGGTAAAACCAACAATGGAAATATTTAGGGACTTATTACATAGCCACGTACATACTGATTGTGAACCATGCATTCATAAAACTGTTCTCTCCAGCTTCCCAGATTCAACGCATTCCACAGAAATAGCATATTATCCGCGTAATAATATGCTATTTTGGCAGTAAGTTGAGAGTAATGACATAGTTAAAATGTGAGAAAAATTGTAAATTGAGCAGTATGTATTCAGTCCTTGTACGAGGTGATGCCAGCAACAGAGTTGGAGTGCCACCCAAAAAACGTAGGTACATTTCAAACAATGGCCCTTGAGTACGTTTATGCTGATAGAAACTTTATATGAAGATACCTCAGTTCAGTTCATGGGTACCCTTGTTTTACTGCAATGTCAATGAATATCATAAAGTGTAAAGAAAGCTCATGTGATGTTAATAGGACTTCATTAATGCAAAACTTCAAGCTACAGTATTCTCCTGAGCAACATCCTCACCACGAAAAGAAGTTGCTTACAGAGCGTAACGCGTAAAAAAGCCAGAGATTCGATTGGTCAGCTAAATTTTGCAAGTGGCAACGCTACTACCCATCACACGAAAGCTCATGAAAACAGGGTTCACTTGACGCTCTCGCTGTGTTAAACAGTGTGTGTGGCTAGTCACGAGTGTTCATGAAGCGGTGGAAGATTATTGGACACTCCTCGATTCACCACAACTCTCTGACTCTTATTCATTCACTCGCATGCATTTTTTACGTACACAGTGTCCACTTGCCGAATTTACATGAAAAGCCAACACGTCAAGCACACCTCTCACAACATGATCAGCCAGCCCATTAAAACATCATGATGCAATCCCAATATCATAGATTATCATGGTGGCGAATGCTAATGAATGTTGGGATGATGGGATGTAATAAATGATAAATTTTTTACGGTTGCTACGAGAAGGCCCACCTACATCAAGCTAAAACGATTATGGTTTAGCACAACAAGTTTACTTGTAGATATTACTGTGTGCGGCACATCATTGAGTTGAGCGACAAGTAGATCGTGAGTCTATGCAGAGCAAATCCTCTTTACTTGTCCGATTTTGTATACTTATTCAATCATAAGCGTACAAAATAATAGGTAAGCTGACCGCTCCAGATTTTGTGAACAATCTATGCAGAGCATATAAATGAGAAGGGTTCTATCTTTGTTGGGTTGGTCCATAGTAAAGAAATACAATACAGGGAATGAGAACAAAAGCGCATGGGGAAGGTTCATGATCACGCATAAAGAAACAGAAAAAAGTTCAAATTTTATTCACACACTCTTCACCAGCCAGAGAGCTCAGTCAACTCATTTATTTTGGACGTCATCGCCTTATAAAGTATGATTTTTGTATACAATCTCAAGCAACAGTTCTAAACAGAAGATCGAAATCAGGAAAAACTGAAACATATAGGTAGTGTATGAATGCATCAATGTGGTCTGGATTTTGTGTTGGTCAATTTTGCGGTCAGTTCTCGCTTCTGTTGAGTCCACACAGGGTAAACATGAAAACAGGGTTTGGACAAAGGGTCCCATGAATAAGGTATTTGTTTTGGTGACAAACATGCCTCATTTTGAGGAAAAACATTAACTCTTCATGCCGATGTACCCTTTCGTATGAATGACACAACCAGGTTTGAAAGATGATCTGAAAGAGATTTCTTGCTCAGCATGAAAAATGGAAAAGGAGATGAGAAGTGGACTCAGATTTAAAATGATACTTTAATGAATGAGAGCCTATAGAAATAGTTTTTGTACGCTGTTACTTTTGTAACGAAAAATGCATATTATTATATTGTACAATTCCATATGTTGTATAGGTCATTGGACAATTTTTCATTGTTGGTGATGATTTTGGAAACAACGTAATGAGCGCATAAAACCATTAATTATCTTAGTATTTCAAGATTTTCGTTAGTCCACAATGCTTTCCAACTGTACATAGATATTGCTTATTATAAAATGAGCTTTAAACCTTAAATTTGAATCCTTTTGCTTACACTTCATGTTTGACAGTTTGGAGATTACCCAAGACTGGAGTCAAGCTAGCAGCTTTAAACTGTTGATTCAGCGCCATCTCCATTACAATAGGGAAGATTTAGTTTACTTGAGAACAATGATCCAAACTAATCGTAAAAGCATAGATTTTTATAATAAAGCAATGAGACAATTAATATACGAAATTTCTATAATTAGGAGAAAGACAAATACAGAAGCTAGAGAAGCTTGAGAAATAGTTAGGATGCAACACAATACAAAAGAACAGTAGCATTTTTACGTGACATGAAAATAGAATCATGTCCACAAGGACCTATTAAACACAAAAATAATTCCCTACAATATGCTGAGCTATTTGTTACTGCACACAGCAATCCATTCACAGCAGCCGTCGTCAATAATATAGCAGGGTCGAAATAGCTGCATGCAATCAAGAGCTGGTTTCATCTTTAAAGGGAAAGAAAGAAGCACAATACTATGTTTTGATGTACATCCCATTCGTTTTTTACTTTTGGCGTTTGTTATATTCCTTCAAGACGTATATTTTTTTGTTTCTCTTCCTCTCTCCAGATTTTATTTTTGGAAATTTGCTTTTTTACTTTACACACAACAAGCGTATACAAGCAAGCGTCCCCCATCACAAAAAGATGGACCAAGAAAGATGATCTACAAAACCTCACCATGATGATCATTTTCAGTTGGTAAAAAATGTCCCTGCATGTCTTCTTCTTTTTCATGCGTACATCTGTTACGATGCATCTTCTCTGGGTACTACCCTCTCGGTTTTAATTTCGGATTTAGAGTGGATTACTACTCTCTCGCATTGCATTGCTAAGAAAAGCATGAGACAACACGATTGACGAAAGCAGTAGTAATGCCCAAACAATTCAAAAGCTCCAGGAAGAACTCTGACTTTTGATTGCTGTTTCAAACCTAACCGCGATGAATAAGAACTTGTATTTACTTAGGGCCAGGTTTGGTTTTCGAAACGGTGAGAACAATTTTGGAGTTGGCCTGGGAGTCAGTATTTTAATATCATGGTATATCCCACAGAATTCACATAGGTGGCCAGCCACAAAATTGGCGTAAAGACAAGCAGAAATAGAAACGTCCAAGGAGAAGTCAAAGAGTGCTTGTTTTGCATTATTACGTTGGTGCTCCGCATCATGATCATGATCCTCTTTATATCAACATTATGTGCGCACAGTATGAGCGAAAATGGTCACTGACTGAATTACATATGGATATACCACAAAAAAGCAGTTCCTTAACATTTCAAATCTTACTTCTTTTTTTTCTTTCTTGAGAGAGAACGGTACTAAACACATACAATTTAATGTATCACCACCGCCGTCACCACCACATTTACATCATTTTCTCATGCATCAATCAGAGAATCGATGCTGAGTTTGTTTAGACAAAAAAATATTATATATTCTCTTCACCTCAGCCAGCCAGCTAGGGAGGACGGTGAACAACGGATTTTTCTTGGCTGTCAATAAAAAAGAAATGTGCGATATAGTAGCATTCATGCTTAGAATTTTCATGAGGTGAGCACTCACATCACAACATAACACAACTTGCACCTTGGTACAATTCAGGTGAAATTTTTGTATTTGACTTACTTGGATGACTGATTAGGTGCTACAACTGCTTTATCATCATCATTATCATCGTGCCCATGTAGTGTTCACAAAAAAATATGTTTTATAAGGATATTCATAGCCGAGTCAAGAATCTTTGCATTTTTCTTTCTGTTTCTTACATAAGGTGTAGTTAGTATCATCATATCATCATGTAATAACGTTGTGAGCAGAGGCTCCCTGCTGACACTGCTCCTTTTTTTCTTGAGATTTGAAGCTTTAAAAAAATTAGTCTTGGTCCACTAGTCAGTGAATTTTGATGGTAGCTAAAGTTGGGAGCGCAAAAAGAGCAAGGCGTGGGAGAATATCCGTTTAAAAATCGTCGTCGTCATCATCATACAGTACCAGACCAGAAGAGGAGCAACACTTCATCGTCAGGTTGTGTTGAAGAGAGTCAATCGCCGTCTTCGCCATATATCTATGTCCTATGTGTGAATTATCTTATCTTGTAAAAATGGTGTATAATAATAATACATGTCCTAAGCATGTGAATGATAATATGATAAATGTAGACAAAACATGGGATAACAATGATGGCCATAAACAATCATTACGTCATGTTTGGGCTTCACCACCACCACCAAACATATTTGCATTATCATTATCTCAAACTTTGGAACAATTTTCGCGTTGATTCTCCCAGGATGATCTCTTGCTTGGTCATGACATGGCATGGCCAGCAAATTACTCGTTTTTTATACCGTCGCTCAATCTCCTGGCTTCGCTTGACGGACCAGCGCTGATGATGTATGAGGTGGGCTATTGCTCCGCTACTTTGGTCTAAACAGACAATGAGTTTTATATGCAAAATGCAGTTTGATAACAGCAGCTGAAAAAAGTAATGGATCAACCAGTCATGCGTGTGTACCTTTCTACAATAATCATAAAGTGCAACAAAATTATAGTAGCTCATCAACATCATCATCTGCTACTTTACCTACCGGTGGCATCCCACTGAGCTCTTTACACTATTCCATACTCCATCCATGCTTGATAATGGGAGTACAACCACACTGCAATAAGTCAGGATGAAATATGTCAAAAACAAATAAGACCAGAAATATATTATGCACTCTATGTCTTCTCCGGCTCATTTGTAATCATTACAGATGCAATGATCATCTCATTCTCAACTAATATCTTGGACACGACCAACCGTAACAATCAGAAAACCAGCTCTTTGTCCATATTGTATCATATACAAGTGAACATCTTTTATTGTGGTGTCCACTCAAAAGTAACAAACCAAAGTGTTGAGCAAAAATAACAAATGGTAAATTTTTTAAGGAGACTTCTCCTCTCTGTTTTTATCCACATCGGGTATCCTAACAAGGATAATTGTGTGAGCATATTTTTGTCGTTCCCATGAATGGTTAGTTGTTAGTTTTCCTCATGAGACACATTGAGAACAGCAGACACCATCCATCCATGATGATGATTCTTGAGAAAAAGTTTATGTATTTTTCTTCAGAGGAGTTATTATTTTTTGGGATGTAATGTGATGTGACCATATATTCCATTCGGCTCTTCGGTAAAAGATAAAAAACTGCCCTCTGTAAAGTAAATGTGGTAATGGTCTCACTTTACGTTCATGTGGTCTGGTAGAAGACACACTTGACATGTCACTCACGCCAGTTTGTAAAAAATCGTTTTTTGAATTCTACTACTAAACCATGCGTACTTATACATACGCACATTGGTAATTGGGGGAAATGTTCATTTTTTAAACGTGAAAATTGTTGCCGGATGAGATAAATTGACAATTTCAAAAGTTATCATCCACCCATCCGAAAGTAAAGACTAAATATGCCTGCCTACCAGCTTACCGTGCTTTCCCAAAGCACAACAATTAGCGAGAGATCAGAGAAATATTATGACTCCCGTGAAGACACAGAAAGGGTTGAGAACTGAGAAGATCATCGGGGATCTTTACGCATCAGATGTCAGTCCGAACAAGAAGAGCAGGGGTAAAAAACGGACGCGGATTGAGAGATGAACGAAATGGAACTTTTTTCCTAAGCGAGTACATGCCTACTACTTCTTCCGCGGTCATTTGCAACGTGCATAATAATAATACGCTCTCATCTTATAATATCTATTATGATGCATTTCAACTCGACTCAACTGTACATTATGGTTCATTTCTTGAGCGGAAGTGCAATTGGCATTTTACTTTACTCACGCTAAAGAAATCACAGAGCTTCCTCTGGTACTTTGAACTTCTTGTTCCTTTGATGTCTCTCTCTCTGTGTAAATGGTAGAACTATGAAAACGTTAAAAAATATGAGGAAGCATCTACTGGGCTTCTTACTCTCTTGTTTTCCACTATACGCTCTCACTGTAAAAAAATAGAATGCAGTGTTGTGTATAAATAACCTCTACGCCGAGATGAGACTTGTAATCTTTTTTCTTCTTCGGGAGACAGATGAACAGATGGACGACAGTGATCATCAAGAAAGAGTCCCAAACTGTAGGTATGCCTTCATGTACATATATGAGCAATCTGGCGAAAGGAGATGCTCGGTCGCTGTTTCTTTTCTTGGCCCATCATCATGATGACGCTGTGATTGTTTCCTCTTCATTCTTGTAAAGCACAGAGAGAATCGTTGCCCTCAACTCAACAAAGTTACTTTTTTCAGAGAATCACCATCATGCAAAAATCAGTGATTAGAAGTAAACTCATTCGTACATGGTACATGGAATGTATCTATGTTTAAGTAGGTATTCCATTCTGTTGAGAATCCAAATAAGAGATTAACTAAGGATGCTGGCTGAGCTGACTGACTGATGAAATAAGAAAAGGAGATCAACAATAACTTTTTCCTTTCAACGATGAACTTTCATCTTCTGTCCATGTCCATCAACAACTAGAAACTCATACGTTTTTTTGATAAAAATGCGCCTACCACTTTTTCCCTTCCTTTTCTTTGATGATGAGGATGATGATAATGTTCCTTTTCATTGTTTCCTCTGTTTTGTAGGAGAAAAAGGATTTTTGTCTGCTGTTGTTCCGAGTCAACTTACCGTAAAAAGGAATGAACCACTTTTTTATGGTTTCAAAAAAACTGTAGCTTTCAGCTCATCTTTCCTAATTCATTTGAAATACAACTGACTCTGCCACTACCTCCTCACTGTTTACATTCCGTTGGCATCGACACTCATACAAATTATTGAACTTTACTCAATTTGAGCATTATATCCCCATGTTAAATCGAGCCAGCATATGGGCAACCCATGGCGGACACTTCCGTACAAATTTGTGCAAAAAAACTGGAGTTGTCATCACTGCTCCCCAATATATTCTCACGAGAAATGAACTTTTTATATGAGATAATATCAATCATGATGTATCACATACGATACGTGGTGCTTTTGAACCGATGAGAGATTATTTGGTAAAACAAAAAATGGAGCAAAAAATCTTTATCTCGGGAGTCAATTTCAATAATGAAAAACCAATTGGGTATTGACATTATGGTCGCTATCTTGGGAAACAAATCATACGAAATTCCATAAAAAAGTCTTGATTCCAAGTAACGTCGTCATAGAGTTCACCAGAGACAATTTGTACCTACAGTAAAGTCTTTTGTGTCCCCCAATCACATGTACCAGTTCGTTTAACGCAAGAGTTCACACCAATTGAATCAATATCAGGAGCTCTATTGTAAACCTTTTTTTATTAGGAAGATTTATTGCTATTCTAATCCTACAGTTGATTACGTTACGTTGTATGTCAATGACCCGATCTTTAGTGTCATTCCTTTAGCGTTATCGCCAGTCACTTATAATTCGTCCACAATACCCCTTTTTGATTGCGTAGTTTGAATAAAGCAAACGCAATTACCTCCGAGGAATACATTCATAACAACCTAAGGAAATTTAATCGTGTACATTCTTGTTGATTGTAGCTTAACTTTTAAAACCTAAACAGTTCAAGAATATTCTCTACCATCGAAAACTCCATCTAACAACAAGATTTGAAATTACACCTGAGTATCTACTATACATTATTTTTAATTGAGTGGATTTAAATACCGGCTAAATCTTTTTAAAAAGAAAGATTTTCTTCAGGTAGCCGGAAAAATAGGTAAAATTAAAAGGCAAATGGTAGATAGTTAAGCAAAAGATTAGTATTGACTAAGTTCATCGGTCAACATCATTCATTTTAGTAGGGAAGTGGGAGTTTAGTTGGGCAAGCTGCAAATGCTGTGCGTCTCAGCAAGCATAGTCTGGAGTAGCATAAGAAACTTGGAATGAGACAAAGAGCAACTGGCAGCGCGACTTTAAGTTGAACTGTTTCTCTGTGTATTTCCCATTATAAATGTATTATGCATAACTTCACTTGTCTTCCTTTGACTTCATATCATCTACGCGTTGTGGTGTCTTGCAATTTCAACCACACTTCCATAAACACTTTGAGTTGAGAGTTGCTGGTTCGAGTTCGTGTTTGTAAACGAATATTATTATCAAGTGTCATAAAAGGTTTCTCAAGTAGTTGTAAACATTAGCTGTGAGCTAGTAAATTGCCATGTTTAAGTTGTCGACTCGTTCGATTGCTGAATAGCGATAGTTTTTTAAAGTTTCCAGCATTCAATCAAGGTAGGTGTTTCCTAATGTATATTGTAGTTTGTTATTTATTATTTAACTCAGTTGTCATTGTCAGCTGGTGGGGAAAGTTGAAGTAGTGGTAAATGTGACTGGGCTGTTGGAGATTCCCAGCTGATTCAATCTTTACTGCAGACAATTGTTTAGCATTAGTTAAAGCAAGTAGTTGATAGGTATATATTTATTTTTCATTGTAGTGTGGTTTAAAACTCAATCGTTAGTAGAAAATAGTTGCTGCTGTGAGTTGTAATTGTTTGTCATGTTTACTGATGCATTTTGTTGTTGTTTTCTATTTCAAGTTTAGACTTGGGAAACAATGGATAGCCCAAACTGGAGTAAACCTGGGCCGTCCAGAGAGAAAAGGGATGGCTCACCCAGAAGGAGGAACTCTCGATCTCGGTCCAGATCCCCAAGACGAACCGATAGGTCAACAGGGTTTTCATCAAAGACTACCAATTCCAGGAGGAACTCAAGGTCAAAGTCACCCAACAAGACTGAGAGACGCACGTCTAGATCTCCCAGCAGCAGACGAGTTGTCAGCGCAAACCTTTCAAGTTCAGGGTCGAGGAAAGCGGAATCTTTAAGTAGACGTCGTTCAAGTTCTGGAACCGCACGGAGAGCTGACTCCTCATACAGAAGGAGATCTAGATCTCGAACACCAAGGCGATCAAGGTCCAGATCTCCAGTGAGATTTACATCCAGTTCCGCTCGGATGAGACCAAACCAGTCTCGGGTTGGATCAAGTAGTCACACACCTTCAAGATCACCACCGAGCCGAGTATCAGCATGGCTTACTCCAAGCTTTCCATCTACAGAACCCCGAAAAAGCGCTCATCCGACATCAACTGGGTCAGCAGTTAGGTTGGATCGCTCTCATTCTCGTAATGGAAACGAAAGACGACCTCGTGTCCAAAAATCTCCAGCAGAGACCACCAGTAGCACTACCTCTAGCAAAAGTAGCAGTGACAATCCTAAAGAGCAGGAACGCGCATCATCAGATCAGCGTCGAGTCAAGTTATTACCTCGCAAGTTTCGTGAAGCTATGAGACGGAAGCGTAAACTATCTTCTGAATCATCCTCCTCCTCCTCTGATTCATCCTCTTCAAGCAGCTCAGATGAGGAGAAGGGTTCCAAAAAGAAGAAGAGTGATGGCAAGTCAAAAAAGAAACATAAGAAGGATCGTAAGAAGAAGAAATCAAAAAGGAGGAAAGTTGAAAAAAAGTTAAGAAAGAAGAGGAAATCATCTGTAAAATCTAGTCCCACCAACAACCCAAAAGGAGGAGAATCCTCAAAAAAGGTAAAGAAAGAAGAAACATCCCGAGCTACTACGATTTCCTCCACGGCTGCTCAGATTAAGAGTCCTCCTCCAAAAATTTCTGTGGTGACTGAAGAAGTTACAAAGCAACTGTCAAAGCGAGTCATTAAACCCATGACCAAGGAAGAGTGGGAAAAGTCACAGAGTATTATTCGACGAGTGGTGTCACCCACAACTGGACGTACAAGGTTATACGAGTTATAGACTTAAGTTATGGGAAACCCCATTTTTCAATTTATTTTAAAATACAGTTAGCTAGTAATACATGTTCCATTGCTCTTCAACAGACTTATCCGAGGAGACGGTGAAATTCTGGAGGAAATTGTAAGTCGAACCCGACACAAGGAGATAAATCGACAGGCGACTCGAGCTGATGGTCAGAGTTTTCAGACCACAGTTTTTTACTCGGAAACCACTTTAAAATGAACACATGATGGAAAATCTGCGGTAACCAGTTTTTAGAAAATAATGAAAATCGGGGAAATAGGCATCAATTCTTTTTAAAAGGTTACCGGAAAGTTTTTTCATTGGCGATGTGGTATGTAGTGAGTGTACTCGTGTCATATTTAGCATCTTACAGAGTAACATTAGTGAATTGTTAGACACGATGTAGTAGGTAAACATTTATACGGATTCTTGTTCAACTTTATTTTGTTATCTGTTGTGAGGCTGTAGAGTATTTTAGGATGGCTAACTCTATTCAAAATCAGATTTGAAATTTTCATGTGCATACTTATATCTAAATGTAACTCGTCCCGTGTATCTGTCCAAGTTATTTTTTGAGGATGAAAAATTATATATGAAGAAAATTTGGCCAAATTCATATCAATACGAAAAGTATAGTTTGTATTGCTAGAATCGAAAAACAAAATTCCAATGATGCTTTTCTACAAATCACAAATGAGTATAGGATGAACTTACATTTTTAGTAAAGTAACCAGTGTTTACATTATAACAATGTGGTGTTAGGCTTTAAATTGATAGAAGTATACTAAAAAATGTTCAAATCAAGGGAAATTTTCTCCCAAAAAACTGCAAGTACGAATTAGAATTTTTAAGTTGATTTGTAAAGTCACAATCACATTCTTGTATGTAGGGATTGCTGGGGATGTTTTTTGCTATTAGAAGTATGTACCATCACCATCCGTACACATGACTAGCTGTGCGGAAGCTTCTTCCACTAACTCTCTTGCTTAATCAAACTCTTAATTTTTTGAATCTCTTTCTTCTGATAAAGGAGGCTGCTCTGAGGCTAAATATGTTAAAAATTTGTTGCGTAAGGAGACGCATGTAGTTGTTGTGAATAAGACTAACGTATACAGTGTAAGCTTATTTATTTGTTTTGATTATTTCACGTATTCAAACGTTGTACAAAATGTTTAGCAAATGGTCGCTGTAAAAAAAACTTGGACGAATGTTTGTAATTTATTTATTTCTGATTTCAGTGGTGCATATTATTAAATTATGTATGTATGAATAAACTTATTACATAATGTATTTAACAAATTTAGGCATATTTGCAAATTTACACTCAAAGCTGGACATCAATTATTTACATTATGAATGTATAAAGCAATCATCAGAAGAAATTAAATCACGTTTTTAGGTTCTCCAGTCACAAAGCATGTCTGGCAAACGAATAGTTACAGGAATCGATTTATGTATAGCTGATCCGCACTGACCACACCAACTTGTTTCCATTTTACTTAATCTAGCTGGCTGAAAGGTACTTGCTTACGGAGAGTACCTATATATTTACTATCGAAGATCATTCATGATTCTATTTTTTCCATCGGTACAATAGTCCGTACTCCGTATACCATGCTCGTGTACCATAGGGCAAGTTCATTATCACAGTCAATAGCTGAACGGCTTATGCATATTTTATGCGTTCATGAAGGAGCTACCATGTACAATAGATACATTCTACACTTATACGATGCTCATGTGCACGCAAACTACAAGTAAGTGATCGGTTTTGACTGACTCAGACAGCAACTTTTGTATTTCCTATTTTATGTTCCAGCAACAAGCCCACGCTTCACACTAGGTTTCCACCTTTGCTCGTGGTCGTGCCTTGTTTCGTGCTCTCGCTCATTCTACTCTTTTTTGTACTCGATTTTTTGTACTTATACCTACATACCTGTATCTATTGTAGATCTGAAAATTCGGTTTCACTTTAATATCAAGTTGTCTTTATCACCATTCCGCCATTAGTTAAACTGCTCAAAAATTCGAATCGCATTGTTTTGAAATATATTTGACTCTGAAAGAAATTCTATCCGAAAACTAGGGGAAATGGGTTCTCAAAATCTAGCAAAGAGTGGTACCATCCTGTTCGACTTCCCTGTTCCACCAACGGATGTCACGGACGAGAATGGAATGAACAAAGTGGAAAATGCTGTGGTGTCTGTACTTGCTCCTCATTTTGGTACGTAATCTATCCATTCATTCACTAATTCATTGATTCTTTGGCATAACTATCATTTACAAATATATGCGTACTTGCTTGTTGGTGGCTCGCAATCCGTTAAAATAGAGACAAATGCATATACTACGTAGCATCTCTTTGCAGCTCTTATATTTCAGAACTGAACTCGTCAGTAGGTTCATTATAACAGCTTCAGATATAAATATTTGCACTGGCTGAATAATTATCCGGAATCGGACTATGTGTCCGTATATTAAGCACAGAGGAGAAACGTAGGCTATGTATATGTTGATCATATCATTGTGCATAGCAGCATAATCTACATATTATATTACACGTTGAAATGTATCATACAGCAGCATCTTCATGCAAGTGCATTTAGCGTCAGCAGAACAAATGTTAGCAATTTGCAAGTTATTCATTTATGCAAGATTTCATTATGTGCATTCAATTTTTAATGAATTCCATTTCCAGCAGCCTGATTATCTGCACTACATATATTATGCATGCTTTAGAGAAAGGAAAACGTAAGAAAAAAAATTTCCAAAGGAATGCCAGAAGAATTCAAAGAATATCACAAGAAAATATTCCATTGCTTTCGTTTCCAGAAATAGGAATGACGTGCAAAGATGCCTAATTCTGAGTACCTGTCAGTTTTATAAAAATTTGTTAGTTGTAAATGCTTGAAGAAACCCGAAATAGAAAACTCTTAATATTTAAAATTGAATTGGGCTTAAATACATAAAATGCAATAACAAACATTATTCATGCCATTTATGTATACTTGAGTATGTGAGTAAATGTTCAAAGTAAATTTTTGTCATAAACAATGCATTTCTCCTGTGTAAATCCATATTTCCAATTGGTCATAACCATTTTATACAGCCCAGTGTCAAATGACGATTGGGAATTACGGTTGTCAAATGTATGCCCCAGTACTGAACATTTGGTTGGTATTAATAGGTGATCTAAAACAAGTTTCCAAGCATGAGATGACATCCAAAGGCGAACGAGTAGGCGAAGTCCGGTTGTACGTAGAAGGAAGCAATGGGGTAACAATGACACTCCGCATTTATAACGACACTTTTCTTGTGACCGCGACCGTTGAGTATGATAAGACAGTGTTGGTGGACGCACTTTCATATGACGAAATCAAATCCCTTGAGCAAAAGATGATAAAACTTCTCAACACCGAGAAGAAGACCAAAGCAATGCCCGAGCTAAAACGTGGACTCAAGCACGACATTTACTTCAATACATCTGATGACCGAATTCTAGAATATGATATTAAGAAGATGGTGTATGAGAAACAAAGCGAGTTCCAGCATGTACAAATTGCTTACTCAGAAAACTACGGAAACATCCTTGTCCTGGATGGCCTGATGAACTTGGCAGAAAGTGACTTAATTTATACCGAGTCTCTAATGTGGAAAGGTAAAATGGACTACAAAGGTAAAAACGTCTTAATTTTAGGGGGAGGGGATGGAGCTCTCCTCCACGAACTTTTGAAAGAGGGACCAGCCTTTGTTACCATGATTGATATTGATGACACGGTAATGCAACAGTGTCGAGAGCACCTGAGATCTGCTTGTGGTACCACTCTCGACACTTATGAAACGGACAAATACCAAGTCATTGTGGGCGACTGTGTAGCCTTCATGAAGAAGTGTATCGAGTCTGGTAGAAAGTTTGATGTAGTTTTTGGTGACTTGACGGACATTCCCATTTCTCCAATTCCGCAAGGTGAAATATGGGACTTTGTTTTACAAATCATTCAACTTTCTTTCTCCATTTTGGAGAAAGGTGGCGTCTACATGACACATGCTAACGGCGTCTCGTCAAAAGAAAGTCTGAAAACTTTTGAAACAGCAGTATTAGGCCATTTGGCTCGCCCAGTGAGCTTTACTACCCTTGAAAACTTTGTTCCTAGTTTCATGGAGAAGTGGGTCTTTTACCAGATTAAAGAAACCTAATGTAAATGCTGTGTATAAAAGCACCGGCGCTACTTGTATTTTAATGTCAAGTATGCACTTTATATTTTTAAACAACCTTCCTTTTTAGCTTTTTTCATTACATAAGCGCTACCATATGAGTATTTTTGATGTGCTACTTTAACCTATAGAAATCTTGTATTTTCAAAAACTCCCCGGTATTTTTAACTTTAACAGACTAATTAGACTCAAAATTTAACCATTTAAAGAGTTGGTATTGAAAAAATTGTAAGCATTTTTTACTGCATGTGTTGTCTTGTCAGTTGTTCAGTCATGTTTTATTTTGTAACTTTTTGAGATTATCTATTTTAATTTAATTTATTGGACTTTCTTCACATCATTATGTATGATGATTTTATCTCAGAAATGAGAATAAGTAGTATGATATATTGATTGAAATAATGCAAATAAAGGAAGTGTATGATTAAACCCGTAACTCTCTTTTGATTTACTTCTTCACACCTCAGGATACACTTTATTTCAGTTCATTATATTGTTTCCAATATATAATATTCAAGTTTAATTGTATACGTACATGGATAGCGAACGAACGAGAAACCACTTTTTGTTTTACAACTCGTTTTCAGATTCGTTTTGCTACATTAGACTTATAGCTAAACATAATATATACTCATCGCATTGTCATCATAATCTATTGCTTACTAATATGTTGATAGGTAGGTATACTGGATAAAAGATAAGCATAATGATGAACTAATAAAAATTTTTACTTCCTAGTCATATTATAATGCATCTAAAATATAATATGAGCCGTGCGCTTACAGTTAAAGTTAAAGGTAAGAAAATAATTATTTTGTAGCTAACGTTTTCTCCATTTCATTTCCGCCCTAGTATCGCACAGTTCAATTCAAGTAGGCATTCACCTTGTAAGAACTAAGTAGAAGGAAATATGGTATACAACACCACCATCATGTTTGTAAGTTTTCATCCTTGGATTGATGAATTCATAAAAATATTATCCACCTTGGTACATCCCATTATCATCAAGTTATACACAAAGCGCTAACATCTATATTTTCATTTTAATCAGACATTAGAGGCATAATTTTAAGCACATTGTATTTCATGTTCCCTAATCACGTAAAATAAAATGAACATGTGCAAATGTGTTACATTGTGATTCGTTTTTCCAATTAGTAGGTAATACCAACATTTAGCTTAGTCTGGCAAAATTTCACTGGAGTGGGGTTTCTCTCAAATAGAATTGGTCAACAACAACAAAATGTTGTTTATTATCAGTAAATAACAATATAAATTCTACTGACATCTGAACTCTTGATGAGTTCCTTTCTTCTAGAGGGTATCAGAATTATTTGTGGGCGATAAATTGCACGGATTAAAACACAATTTGACAGTTAGCTTATGACAACAGTAAAGAGCACACACCGCCTACCTTCTTAACATTGTAAGCTTATAACAAAGTAGTAATACCATAATCAAGCGTTACTTTGCTTAGGATTTTGACACTGAATTACCTTTTACAATTTAGCAATTATGAAGTAACTAATTATACAATCTCATCCTTTGGAAATGAAGGTACATAACAATTTGTCTTTGATAGGCAGATACATAGGTTACAATATGTAAATTGACGATACGTAAAATTATAAATCCGATACGTACGAATCTTGTACTGACAAGTGGATACTTAACTGGCTTTGACTAAAAAAATTTAGATTATAGTGGAGGACAACAAAACTAGAATATAATGATAGGCTGGTAGAGTAAGCAACTTTCTACGGTGTTGAAAATCGAGCTTGAATCACTAAAACAGTTGCACATACTGTGAGGTGGAGCCATCACGATAGGTCGGATCATCTACTACCTTTGCTCTACACATTGGACAGGTCCGTTCCCGATCGAACCAGGTGGCAACGCATTCCTCGCAAAAGATATGACTACAGGCTAAACGAGTTGGACTTGCATAATTATCGTGGCAAATCGGGCAAATTGTTCCTGCACTATCCAACTGTTTGACAGTGGGATTAGTTCCATAATGCTAAAAATATTTAACGATATGGTTGTTACGATCTAAAACAGAATCATGTATTATAAAGGAAATTGTTTAAGCTTTGTACTTACAACATTCGAAAGTAACTTTTCCAAAGATTTCAGCCAATCTTTTATCCGTGCGAATGAATCTGATATCTTGAAAAATACGTAGAGCCCAGCCAGAAACAGTCCAAACATTCTTGCTGTTCCTTCATAGGCAGAAACTAAGTAAAACATCCACGGATACACGGGCAAAAAACTTCGATAGAGTTGGGAAGAATGCTCGATAAACAAATAATATTTGCCCTGGAATCACAAATTAAATCCGCACATTAAAAACACATTGACCCCCTTTAAAAATGCAGATAAACATGACTATGACAATCTATGTGCAATTACCCGCTTTTGGAATGGAACTATACATCCTGGTAAGGCTACTACGAATATCTTCACGAGTACGGTCCCAAACTTCGCAACATAGTCAGTCACACCAACTGCCCACATCAGTGACCAAAAGCTTGTCATATCCGTGCTGGTAGGTAGAAATACGAGACTAGGGAAATAAAATCAAGTCCCATATTAAATATAACCTCAGATTAGAATTACGTTGAAGAGCAATAACTAACCAACTACGGCACGCATAGTTAGTAAGATGACTATACTATAAACTTACGCATAGTAGAGTTCCATCTCGTTAAAAATGTAATAAATGAAAGCCACACAAGCAGCTAAGTTTATCACAATCATAGATAGATAGAGCAGATTCCGTTTTCGCTGCTTTGAGACCTCCTTCTTCACCATTGAATTCGCATGACTAAATGTAACCACAAGTGCAAGGAACGCCAAAATGCTTGTACCATGATCAAATACACCCTGCAATTTAAAAAGCAAATTATCAATTAGGAAGTTCGATTATTAACAAAAGCCTGATATAAAACACGGCATTGAGACATATTAAAAATTGCTTTACAAATTACAGCACACATTTTTATCGGTAGTTCTTGAAGAATATTTTACATAGTGTATCACCCCAGTGGAAATGCGTTGAAAAAATAATAGGTTAAACCCATTTTCAAGTATCTACAAATATACTTCCCTAGTTTTCAAGGTGATTCAAGTAAAACAAGACAATTTAAAAAATCACTAAACATATCCCAAAACTCTTTTACATCTTACAACTTCAATGTCTTACTTGACTTCTATAAGATTGGATTCGTAATCGAGCCCGGTTCGCGTAATACCACTCCGCCAAAACATAAAGTTCAATGTTCAAAGTAAGTACTGTAATTAGCGACATCCCGGAAACAATGGTAACTTCTAAGAAATTGGCCTAAATATACTTCAATTTCATTTGCAAAACTAGTAAACCCTGTCAGAAGGAAGGCTTTACTCAAGACCAGTAGTCAAAACACTAACAACAAACTTATGTAACTTTACAGCGCTTCTCAAAGTTAAAGACTTTAAAAGAGTGCACAAAAAGGCACTCGCAAGAATTACAGAAGGCTTTCATAAGCCTCTACATATACAAACAACACTTGACATTAGTAGGTAAATCAAAAATAACCAGGGGACGACATCGAAATAACGTAAACTCACCTCCGATGTTAGTAACAATATACTAATAATAGGGCAATCGGTCTCCATGTTGATACTTGACTTTAATTTATGCTAATTCGTATTTGGGAATGAGAGGAACGTTAGATAAGAAAAATTTCAATAAAAATCAGTAAGGATAGTCCTTACTGAATGTATTGAAAACGATCATGTCATCTGTTAGATTGATTGCATGCAAATGCAGAATCTGCATAATGTTGCAAGTTTATCTGTATGGCGGGGTACTACACAAATGATTTCTAGCAAACAACCCTAGCTTGATAAATGTCTTGAAAAAAGCTTTAAGCAGAATAGAGCTCAATGAAATACTGTACCTTAAGGAAATTAATAACGATAAATGGTCTAATGGTAGTATAACGGCTGATCTCATTTATGAAAGCCCGTGTTTCTGGAGCATCTCTTAAAATTTCTGCAGCTCTGGTCCGTTCGTTGGCACCAGTGGCTGCGTCGGCCATCGAAGGTACGTTTCCATCTGCCGTAGGAAGACTAATATCCGAACTACTACGTCTAGCTCCTCCACCACCATTGTTTTCAGTAGGTCCCATTCCCCCAAGTAATGCGCTACCAGCATTGGTGGCATCTGGGTGGGTTGCATCATCCCTGGGTTCACCGTGTACTCCTGCTGCACCTTCATCCTCAACCCAGCCACCCATGGGGGAGTCCATGTCAATTACATACGAGTTTGAACTTCGATCCCTACCGGCTCCTAGATCTATGTTCGATACCGGATTATAATCTGCAAATATTGAAAAATGCGTAAAGACAGATCCCGGAAACAGTAGTTATAATTGCTTTAGCGGTTTTTAACTTACCAGCATCTAGGTCTTCATCTACTGACCGCATTGATGTAACCATATGCCTCGTCCTTGATATTCCATGATGGTGTTGAATATTAGGAGTAGATGTCGAACTACTTGAATGGCCACTGGAAGCAAACGATGAGTTCCAGTTTTCATTTGGAGGACTTGAATGGGACGTAAGTCTGCTTCCAGCAACACCACCAGCCGTCCCCAATAAACCTGAGGAACTGGCGTGATGATGATGATGATGGTGGTGGCCTTGTCGACTCTCAGGTGCAGTAGTGCTAGGTATCTCTCGGTTCGGAATGGAAATATTTACAGGAGGTCTTGCCCACTCGGGGAGCATGGATAATGAAGAAATACTTCGCCCTGCAACATTAGTTGGGACCAACCAACTGGGGTCGAAGTTGAGATCAATATTGATTCCAAACAGTCCATTTCTCTGTCGTCTTGAGTTGGATCTGGAATGCACGTGATCTCCTGGATTCCCACTCATTTCACTTGTTGGTTGTTCTGAATCTCGAGGACTGCTATGCCTTCGAGCCTCAGTATCACGTTGATCAGAAATGCCACTTTCCACGTTGTTCACTTGGGGGCTAGCTGTTGGAAGTGTGGCTGTGGCAGAATTGGAGGCACCACTAACCGCAGGTATAGGTGGAGTTCCTTCGGAATTGCTCACAACGTTTTCTGAACTAGGGGCTGCTACCCTTGCCACAGGTGGGGTTGAGCGCTCATTAATTTCTACGGCCACCACAATATCGCTTCTTGATATGTTCCCAGAGTTTGCAGCAGACTCTATTTCTACACTGCAGTTGGCTGACGAATCCGTCATCACTTCCCTGTGTTGTGACCACATTCACCAGTGACCACGCTGTTCCATGTGCGATTCCTGGTGCAGTGCCTTTGGTGTCTGGGATTAAAACAGTAAAATCAGCTGATTACATTCACATGTTCAAGATACATATAATTTTAATTTTTAAAACAGAAATCAAAAATTGTACGTTTGAAGTGACTTTGTGTTTTTGAAATCTTTCCCTTTTTAGCAACCTATGCTTGTATAATCCCTATTACCACCGAAAAAAAAACAAAATAAATGTCTCATTCAAAAGTACTTTATCAATCCTAATCTGTTCACGCGTATGAAATGAGCTTCGTCAGTTTGACCTATGGTTTTATCTGTCAATCCTATCCCAGCTTATCTTGCATACACCCTGTTCAACACCCTAATTGCTGAAGCTATTAAATCTACACATAAGCTTGGTACAACTCAAGGTATTATATAATTATACTCAATACTACAACCTAATGTTAATACAACAACCTAATGGATTTATTATGAATAATAATATCGAGAAAAAGCGATTTGTCACCTACTCACATTTAGCAAGTGATGCATAGATAGTTGCATAGCCAAACAATTTCATTCGCGAAAAATGTGATGATGAATATGATGATTGATGGTGATGATGATCACGCACAACCACACAACATCCAACTCTTTACTTTTGCACACGATGAATTTGAATAAGAACGCAATCCCAGTATCGTAATCATAATTTTGCTTTTCCATGCAGCTCCATTAAACCATCAGTGCAAATACCCATTATGATTATGAATGAGTCGAGCAAGATTCGAGTATTCGCATTTGTGCTATGATGATTGACTACGTAATGATGCAGGAAGCGTCCTCGTCCTCTAACTCAAGTCTGACTTGGTATTGCTATGAAACGTTTTTTAAGCATTTAACCCAACTTTGGATGGCATATGTGAGTGATTATTTGTTTTAGGCAAAAATAAACTACGTATGGTAAGAATGTATGGATAAATATGCTCTTCTTACATCAATTAGCAAATATATTAGCTGCTGCAGCCACAGCGCTGGAAAATGTGCTAAATTGCAAAACACAGCATGCGTCTTTGCGTTCAGTTATTTTTGTTGTCAAGGCCTCAGATATTTTGTAGGCTACACAACTGACAACCTGAATAATTACGAGGCAGCATATGAGAATGTATAAGTATGTATGTCCATCAAAATTTTGTGAAAACTGAAACTCTTTGGATGGCATTTCAAGCTGAACCAGGAATTAAAACAGGATTAATCTCATCTTTGTTTTATGTATAAGACAACTAACCATGTGCTTAGGAGGGTAAGATGCGGAAACCTTTTCTCTGTGAACGCTTTAATTTTAATATATTTTAATTTAGTACTCAAATATAATGCTCTACTGTATCAAATAAGTAATACAGATCCAAAATGCTCTTTTGTCAAATATACTATACTATAAACAACTATAGATGACTACACGTGGTCTGAATACAAAAGATTTTGGTTATTACTTGATTCGGATGTACTTCTCGAACTTGAAGTAGTTTTGCAAATTGAGTAAAACAAGGGTGGCATAAAGATGAACTGAAACAGACACAATCAATATATTTCAGTAAATAAGGACAATCTTATAAGGTAAATTAACCAGCTGGTAAAATGACTTCTTAGTCGGACTCAGATTTCCGTTTTGAAAGTTGAAATGCCTTTCGAATTTTAAATGATTGCATCTGTTCCACAGAAATGTTATATTGTAAATATTTTTTCGGAATGAAAACTTTGTGTTTTGACAACGGTTGACGAAATATTCAGCAGATTTGAAGAAAAATCATGTGTATTGTGCATTCCCGGTGTATTTTTGAAACCATTCCTAAACGGGTTGGTAAATAAAAAATCTCATGATGAAGTGTATTCTTTTCTACTCGCACCACCAATTCGACTGTCCAATAAACTACCAAATTAAGTGAATCAGGATTCTCGAGCATATTCATCACCATTTACATGTGTATCAACTGCATACAATTTAACTTGTTCAAGGCCGGTTCTCAAACTCACCTTAAAAGTCAAACATTCGGTTTTACATTATTTAAAACTGAAATGATGCGAGAGAAAACAATAAACACAACGAGTCTTTAATTTTTGAGCTCTCCTTCCCACTCACAAAATATCAGCTGTTCGTAAACTTAAAACACATTTAGTTACTAGAGAACAGTTTAAAAGGCTGACTCAGTCCATTGTGCAATTTCAAAAAACAGCAAAGTCCATAACCACATACCACCCCACAAATAACACACGGGACATATCACAAAGTCCAAACTATGATGTATGACTTTGGCAGAAAATGTATTTTCAAAATTTAAAGTCAAGTTGACAGTTCAACCAAAATTCCGACACGAGTTAGTTTCGAAAGCTGAATTCTGGTGAAACTAGGCATGGTCTTTGAGGAAACTAAAAAGGTTTGTGTATAACTATCAAAGTTACGTTGTATCACAAAACGGTTGATGTTAATGGAAGGATCAGTTTTAATTGCCATACCACCCAAACGCAAAACTAGTAGAAAGGTTTCGTAAAAATATTTGTCCTCCTATCCTTCCCATTTTTCCATTGCACCTTGTCCACACAAGAACAGATGTAATAATCAGATCAGATAGATTTAGAGAGAGAATCTATCAATTCTCCTCTAACGAAAGCATCGGATGATTCAATTCTCGAGGAAAACAAGTGCAATATACATACGTACATATATACGTGTTTTTTAAATGTAGCGAAACCAGAGTAAACATCTACTTGTGGATGTATGTATGTCCATGTCTCTAGAATATACTGTACACAACAATATTGTCCAAGTGAGAGGGCATATGAGTCATTCAGTTAGTATATTGCAATGCAATATTATATGTGTGTAAAGTAAAAAGCATCAGATGATTGACGTAAAACCTTTCTGGGTTTTCATATATCGCAGCAGAGAATAAAGATCAAGTTTGCTGTTTGGGGATAGGCTAGATTATTTTTGCTAGTTTATGTCCCTACTCACTCATATAGTTAGGCTTGCACGAGTTGCACGTGTCCGGACGATTGCCAGTAAGAAAAGTTACTGTGGATGCCTTGTAATGTTAACATGCTGCTTCAAGCCAGTTTATGGTGCATTTTATGACCACAATATTAGAATTGAATGGTGACTAAAAACTAATTTCAGCGCTGAGTTTTAATAAAGTTTAAACTAGCTCGCTCTACTACGATACTTAAATTATCATGACAATGCAACACAACAATGCAAGCTGATTGCTGTTGGTCGTAAATTAGAAACGACCTCCACATTCAACATTATTGATTTGTTAATTTTAATGCGTGGAGAGTCATGCCATTTAATGGAAAACTGGATGTACTGTATGGTACATACTTTTTAAGTGTTGTTAAAATACGACTTAGCATGTAATTGTTACGACATATTGTATGAGATTGAGGAAATCCATTTTATTGCAAGACCAATACGCGGAAAAGAATTGGAAATTAATATTACATTCATTTTTAGGTTTTATGGACTAGTGATGTCGATTCAATTGTTAAGTACTCAAATTTTCGGCAACTAGAAGCACGTCATTTTCTCGCTCGCATATTTACCAACCCAGTTTTCCTCCCAAAGTGATCTCTTGGCTGGAAAACGTCCTGAAACATGCTTTGTCTCTGTTATGTTCCATGCAATGAATGATGATGAATACACAGCTCATGGGCTTATGATATAAATGTAAGCAATTCTCAATTCAAACTCTACTGAAGTGCTATACTTGCTGTTTCCATTTTTAAACCGCATTATCACTACGTATGTATGAGTATATTTTTTTACGAAAGCCATATAAACTTGGATTCATATAACGAAAGATGAGTTCCAGTGAAATGTATAACTGGAGCAAGGAAATGAATATGAGTGAAATAAAAATGCATCAAAAATTGCCGATTAGAGGTTAGCCGCATTATTCTGCTCAAGCTTTGTTTTATGTAGACTAACAGTAAAGTAGTTATATGATGAGAATAAACGGTGGGATATGCCAGTAGTAAATGAATGCATAAAGACAAAAAAAGTTTAAATATTTTCTAACGTTCCAAAACATTATAACGGTTTAATATTTCGTAAAAATGAAAAAAGTTTCATAGAAAATTAAAGATTCATGGAAAGTCATGCAAGTTTTTGTTAACAAAATTTCTGTAAAGTCGACTATTAAGTAAGTTTGTTAATATTAAGCAACATTATAATTTTGTTTCAGTGCGGCACTATCAAGTTGTAGATTGATAGCGAGTCTAGAGTGACTAGAGATTCTACGTGGTATTACAAAATAGGTGCGACTGTTTTAACTAATAAAACGCACCTAGTCTATTTGGTACTAAAATCACCATACCATCAAATAACGTGATTCCTAAAGAGCTTCCTTCAACCAGCTTTGTATGAGGTTGGCCGTATATATTTCCCTTCTGGAAAAAAGTGGACCCAAATTGATTAGAATTTTTATTTCAATCATTTGCGTACTAGGAAAAATGACCATGCTAGTTTTTGTGAAACTTACCAAATTAATAAGCCTGTTTATTATCAGTTGAATAATGTCAGCACGTTGACTCCAATAAAACTCCCTTACTTGCGCTTTTTGGATTTTAATTGTTGTCGCGATTCATTGATTTTCCTTTTGTATTCCTCCGCACCCATACGAAAAATCTTGACTCCATGAATTTTTTCATCAAAATGCCTTTTCCGAGCTTCTAAATCTTCATCTTCATCGGGTAACTTTGCAAATATGGACGGTTGAAGGTAACGCTGTTTCACTTTCTCCCACTTTTCCTGATCGAACTCTGTGTCTGTGGCATTATCGATGCTGCTATTCGTTTTACAGTCCTTCTGCTTCTTAGCCTTCTTCTGCTTCGAGGAAATCTTTTTACGATATCCAGGGTATTTCTTTATGGGAAAAGTAGCAACTGTCGACTTACTAACAGAGAAATTGGATCTACTGACAACTATTGCCTCCACATTTTCTACAATTTTAGACTCTATTTCTGTTGTAGTTGGTATGTGGTCGTGATTTTGAAAGCAATCTTGACCACCAAGCCTGGACATCAGAAGGTCTCGAGGAACAACAGGAACTCTAAATTGCTGTGGTTTCCGAATCAGCATGGAAATTTTCCCTTTTTTTGTACCCAAGGTTGCATTCATGACTTGAGTCATTGGTTTATATTTCGGCGACTGCATATTGGAGAGCGTTTTATTACGGTCGGGGTCAAATTATAAAGTGTCGTGTTATCATTGAGTGATCTCCATGTAGAGATAAAGGTCGTTGTTAACAGTGAACTTTGTTTCTATGCGGTTCTTATTTATATAGAAAATGGGTCAAGTCATCACTAGGTCTCCTACGTCTCTGGTTTTTATGGAGTGTAGAAATATTTCAACGAAAAAACATAAAAAAATGCACTAAACGCAATTACTAACTAGTCAATAATGGAAGGGATCACCAAGATTGTTAATATGCTTGAAAATACGGACAGAATAAAAATTTATGTGAGCTCCCTACAAAAAATATTTATGTTAGACTGTAAACGTTTTCTTGAATTATGAAAGAACCTTTCATACAAGCGACCTGTATATAAGACATAATGTTCTGGGTATAATAAAATCAATGCTTTATTTTTATGGTGCATGAACACTCTTCAACAAAGACTGTCCATGGATAAGTAAGCATATTCCATTGACACTGAAATGCGATTTTCACCGAAGGGTGTAGAGGTTTAAAAAACAACCACATCATTGTATATTTTGGACTTCATTGTAAAAATTCAAATTAAGCTTCGAAAACGTCTTCTCTGGAAACTTTTGTTAAAATTGTAAGTGCATCGATTTATTAGACTTAGCATTGAGCTCTGTAGCTCATTTTTGCCTTTTCTTATTTCATCATCGTCCCATAGCGTACGTCTTTGTCTGCCCCTCTGTTTTTGAAGACTTTGTTTTGCATAAATGTACTTTGCATTGGGTAATTCATGTATCCAGACACCAGTGAAAAGCTCGTACCCAGCCACCATGTACTTAGTACGCTTAATGGTAAAACACTTTTTCTTGAAGAATGAAATGTGTCACCAGCATCCCACTTTAATAAAGTTAGCCTCCAAAAGCCTATCTACATCAGCACCGAGGTACGCTACAATCATCAATTTCTTCATGTTCTCACACACAGTTAATCATACCTCCTCTTATCGTATATGTTAGTGTAATATCAACTGAGCATTTTTGGGTTTCATTTCTCAGTTCTTTTTAATTGCTTTGACTTTACATGTTCGTATATGGAGAAATTTGCATTGTACGAATGTATAATGTATACTATTTGCTACTGGCTACAGACAGACACAGGATGACTTACAAGCTGAAGTTTTACCATCTTCACATTACCCACAGGAATAGCAATATTTGTTGGTACTACTTCCTAGCATTACTTAGGTACTTGTTTTCAGAATAGGAATAATAACAAGTGGATGCTACAATCAAACTTCAAAGGAAAGCTTAGCTTTGGATACACATACAAAAGTAAAAAACGAAATTTATGCAAAGTTGTTCATTCACTTACCGGCAAAGTTTTCTCATGCTGAAAGAGTTTCCTTCTTTTTAGAACCTTTACATTTGAAGACTAAAAAACATGAAACAATTTTCAACTACCATCACGCCTGAAAATGGATTGATTAGTAACTCATTCACATAGCAGGTAAAATATTGTTTTATGCATTTATTTCTCTCTTGATACGAAAAAGCTATACACCAAGTCGGGTTTTCTCTTTTGTGGAAGGGTTGTGCATTCGTTACTCTTAATTTGGTGTAATCTTATTGCTTCATATTTTTGCTCATGGTAGTCACTCATATTTACATATATAATCAAACAGTAGAAGTAACAAACTGTTTCGTAATGGTGACCAGTTCTAGCTGCTAACAGTTAATGTATGTGTAGGACAGTTAGGTTATTATTGTTTTTGTCACAAACTCCGCCTCGTGTTTTAAGCATCATCCCAGCCAATCTTTTTTATAGATGCACAGATTTATACATTGAAACAATACCCATTCTAATAAGACGGGAAGTAATAATGGTGCAATGAGCCGACCTGTTACACAATGTATTAGTGGTATGTTGCAAGCATCATCATCTTAGAATTTTATAGGCAATACTTTTCTGAAAACTTGTGTAGAACTATGTAGAGCACCTCCTAGTTTCCAAAATATAGATGCCTCTTGGTTAAGTGTGTGGAGTAATTGGTGCCATTTTCAAACTGACAACGGCGTGTTGTAAGCTAAATATCAGGGAAATTAATTCCATTCATTGTTAAATCAGGTGTCCAGTGGAAAGAGGACCGGGTAAACTACATAATATCATGAGTCAGCAAACGTTTGAGAATCAGATTCCAGTACCAACTAACAATGCGTGTGTTTATCAGAACAATACTATGGAGAAGACTGCAGGAGAGAATTCGGGTTTATTTGTTGCTTCTCGGTAAAAATAATTGTATAATATATTGTAATTTATTTAATGTCTTAATGCAATATTTGTTGCCGTTACATTGATGGTTACTGTTCAAAGAAACAATGATGGCGGCTCTTCTGGAACTGGAGTAGTAGCATCACCACCAAGTGTTGCTACCAAGATCATAACCAATAGAAAGCAGCTCCAACGCAAACGAGCTCTTGCAAGAGCCCGTTCTGAGTTACTATCAGTTGTACGTAGCTCTGGGGCTACTTCATTGTCCGTGGGAGGGCTGATGAGCAACGAGGAAATTGACAAGTGTAATAATCCAAACGTCTTGAAAAGAAAGTTGAAGCTAGCGGCTAGACAGGTGAAAAAGGCTAAAATGCAACTAGTCCATAAGGATCTACAATTGAGGCAGGCGCGAGGTTTGTTATCAACTAACTATTATAACTTTGATGTCAGCTAAAAACATGCAAAAGCTATAAAAAATACATATAATGAATTACTTCCTGTTCTTAATATTTCAGCATCATCCACGACGGCTGCTACGGCTGGAACTTCTGCTGGAACATCCGGGAATGACCAGTCAGTTGCTACAATGTTGGAAACGGAATTAAAATGTGGAATTTGTCGGCAAACTTATGTTGATGTAAGTTGATAGTATATTAAATTCTGCTTAAATATAATCATTTATTTATGGAACAAGCATAACATGAATTAATCTCCGTCGACATAATTTTTTTTACTTAATTAGGCCACAATCACAAACTGTGGACATACATTCTGCAGATTTTGCATCAATGAAAGCCAGTGGATTCGTCCGTATTGTCCAATGTGTAACCGATTCGTTACCAATATTTCTCGCAATTACGAGGTGGACAGCTTGCTTGATAGGATCATGTCGAAGCTACCTCAGGAAGAAAAGGAAGCGCGTGAAAGGGAAGTATTGTCTCGGAGGGAGGATGAGGAAGCTTATCGAAGTAACCGACGAGGGCAGGAAAATGGGGAAGATGAAACTGAACGGCGGTCACTAACCAGAGCCTTGATTCTTCAGTTTATTGAGCAGTTGCGTACTGGTCTACCTCCAATGTAAGTTATTATTCCTGCACTTGGGAATATCAAATTTCAGGTGGGATGCAAAAATTCGAATTGGAGGAAGGAAATTATGCGGACAAACCTAATTCATTTTTGTTGGACACATGTAAAATAAACAAGCATGTGATAAAATTAGGAAATACTATCGCCAAACCGTATAAATTACATTTTTTATTAATTGCGGTTAATGGTTGCTTTAAACTGTAAAACGTATTCTAAGATTAGCTTATCATAGAGTAGCAAATTGTTTCCCGTAAAACGTACGAAGTAAGTAATACGAAATTTTGGTGAAGGTTGGTAATCGGGGGTAGTAACACAGTTGGAATCAAAGTAATAACGTATTTATAAAGGTAATCTAGTAATGAAACTTGTTATTAGTCTTGAATTTAAGTTTTAAAATATATGCTGAAGCATTGCTTAGTTATTAATTAGTTTTAGAGAAGATGCTAATTTCTTAGCTAGTTTTAATGAACCATTAAGGTTTATACCATTAATTCCTGGTAAAGGAAATTAAGATATGTTGAAGGTTATGCTTCGGTACTTCACAGCACAATAAAAATTATGTCGTTAGTCAATGCAGTGGCCTTGTAAGCGTATTGTTATTTCACTTGCTATTTATGAAAATGAAATTTTTCCTTGGAGATATTTTATAATCCCTTTAGCATGATATTACTTTATTGCCTTCCCTTTTCATGCGAGAATTTCTAATTTTGAAGTTTTAATATATTTTTCATGTGTAATTGTTACGTATGTAATATATTGCATGAGAGTACCGAAGCGACGAAAAACAGTTATATATACACTCTCTAATGTTATGTCACATTATGATTTGTATTGATGAAATCTTCTTGAGAGTATAAAATAAAATGTTGTCACTGTATCTGTACTTTGAGTTTATGAGATTTTATTTACTCGGTTACCACAATTTTTTTAACGTTGTGGAATAAGATGTTTGTTGTATTACCATTTTTGATTACATGTCGTAGCAAATGAAACCACGTCTCCAGTAGCAAGTGCCAGAACAGCAGTCGTCATCAAAAGCACAGGAGTTGAAACTGCATAAGTCGGTTTCATCTTCCATTTCCGGTGCCCGTGGTTCTGGCTTGGATTCAGTTACTCTGAATGAGCAAGCTGCAATTCCAAAAAAAATGTTGAATCATTAATTCTGATCTATTGATATTAGAGTTTTAAAGAACCAATCCGACCAAGAGTTAATTTAACTTACCAAAGATGAAAAGAATGGTTAATAGAATCACACACTTCATGTCTTCTCGTGTTTGGTTAGATGATAAATTGGGATACGTGTAGAGTAGAGTTCCTGGAAAGGTAATTAATTATTATTATTAATAAGAAGTTCTATTATTGTGAGCGAGCTACTTTGTGAAAGTACCTTGTAGAGCTGCAAATCTTAAATCGGAATGAAAGGTATAACTACCATTCGAGTTAAAGTGAATTTCGAGTCGGCTATTAAAAGTTAGATGTAGGTTATTAGATGAGAGCAAAATTAATTGGCCATTAGTGTTTTAATATGCCAAATATCTGCAATTATTATAAGTTTGTAAGTTAATGTGTGTAGCTGTCATTGATAATTAATTTGCGACTAGCTTGATGACCACTGTAAATGTAATGCCTAATGGAATATGAGCGAATACGTATGCTTTCCTGCCACAGATATTTACTGTTATATAAACTAAAATGTTATCAAGGACAGTTTTATGACAACGAATATACTATATGATTATGAATTGATATCTTTATTTTTAATATGTACTAGTAACGTCAACTGGAATGAAATTTAGTAAAATTATTGTACAAATCAACATAGGATTTTTTAACAGCTTAAATTTTAATGCCAGATTCCTATAAACAAATCTTGAAGGTACTTTACAATAAATGACTAAAGTTACGTAGACCATATTGAAAGACTCAATTTAATGAATGTTAGCACAAACAGGGCTTTCCTTGAAACTAGAAGGTCAGACTTCAATATCATCCATTGTCGCGGGAAGTCGTTTGTCCAGTGTTTCAGGAAGCATGAATGATAGGAGCCCTCCAACAGTAACTAGAGATCCGAATACGTAGCATGATAAGCTATGTTCACCACCCTACATTAATGAATTAATGTGTTATTAAAGTAAATGCGTTATTGTGTCCAATAAGTTTAGGCTGGTAATATATTTAATATTAGCCGTATTCGCCGAGAGTAATGTTATACTTACTAGAACATCAACTATGACAGGAGCGCATGTTGACCCCAACCTTCCTACCATGGAAGCCATCCCAATGGCATAAGTTCGAATAGATGTCGGCATCAATTCAGAAGCAAAAAGGTAGATTAAAGCATAAACAATGCAGCTCGCAAATTTACCCATGTAAACCATCACCAACAAGAAGTCTCCTTTTGAAAGAAAAAATCAATCATTCCAATAACTATGCATGTAAAACCACTTAAGAAAGTTCAAAGTAATCAGACGTGTATAACCACTTTTGTGGACTAAAAAGCCTACCTTGCTTCAAAACTCCTCCAGTTATAAGACACATTCCGCAAGTAAGAAGCAACCCTATAAAAATTGGTTTCCTTCCGCCATAATCAATCAAAAGTGGAATGAGAAAGTAAGCCGGGATCTCCATTCCAGCATTTATAGCCAGGTATCTAATAAATTCCCAAGTAGAACGTTCATTAAAACACAAGGAAATTAGCCAACAGGTTGTTGTACTGTTATTATTACGTGTATTTGTTTGCGTCCAAGTTATTTGAATAAAAAGCCAGCCCATAATAAGTAAGAGAGATTGCAAACCAACAAAAAGCTAAGATAAACAATCGCAAGCTTATTGTTGGTGAGCGGAAAACTTGCAAGTATCTGTCAAAAAAGTTCCAGACACGTTGCAAACAGTTTTTGGAATCCTCAGGGGTGTCATGACACTGTTCCTAAAGATAGTAAAAAAAAGTTGTAAAATGGAAAAATGCTAGTGATTTATATTGCGGAGTGATTTAATTACCCCATCATGAACCAACTGTAAAAGAGATTTGAAATTGCTGGGAATGTTTGCTATCATTCCATTCATCTTTGCTATTTCTCTTAAAACTTTCTCAGCTTCTTCCATTTTTCCCTTGCTTATCAACCATCTCGGACTTTCTGGTAAGTAATACCAGGTTGCAAGTAAAATTATGGATGGTATGCACAGGATAAATTGCAATTGTCTCCATTCTCTGACATAATAGCCGACCAAAGGAATAGATACATATCCAAATGCAAATGGAATATTGAAGTAGCTTCCAGCTTTTGATCTCCATTCATTTGCAACAACCTCAATCGCTAAAATAGAATATAAGAACCTGTACTTAACTTAAGCCATCAACAAATCAACATAAAATGAAGCTTTCTTTAACTAGCCGACGTTACAAACCTAAAACGTATGATGTTGCATAGATTCCTGGTGCTCCCAAACCAAGAATGAATCGCAGAACCAAAATCGTCCAAACATTGGGTGCCAATGAAATCAGGAAACCGGCCACCAGGAAGATAACACTGGAGAGTAAAATCGTCTTCTTCCTTCCCAATTGATCGGCCAATGCACCTAGAGTCGGCGATCCAACCATAATTCCTAACATGTACAGGGATTGTATTGCTGGGGCCAAACTGGTACCATCACACACTAGTTCAAACTATCAAATCATATTCACAATCTATTCGTTGTTTTGTTCTCTTGAAATGAAAAAGCTATTAAACAAAACTGTCCATACCTCTGTTGGTATACTACTGTGCATTACAGATTGGTTGAAATCAAAATCGCTGCATGGGAGTGAGACGTTTCTATTAACATCTACAAAACCAGTGACGTTCACTTCGTAGGAGTAGTGAAAGCAGGAGCTATGTTCGTCATCTCTGTTTCGCATACATAATATAATAACTAAATAGTCAATATCAATCAGCCCGTATCTACACGTCTTAACGTTACACTAAGCAGTGAATCGTATACTTACTTTGGGATCACCATTTCCTTCATCTCGTTATAGGTATACAAAGGAGCTGTGGGTATCCGACACCAATGTGCAGGCACATCTCCAATGAAGGTATGGATTAAGTGATGAATTCTATAAACATTTTTAGTAATTGAATACAAATATATGCTACAAATTTATATTACATTGAACTGTCATTCATTACATGTAATTCTTACCCCGTACAACATCCTGAGAAGGAAGCCAGCAGCAATATCTAAAGTATAAAAGATATACATGAGTGTAAAAAGTACTCAAATCGAAATAAAAGGGAAAAAGTTTTGGTGCATTGTAAACCTTCAGCTGCCAAAAACCGCTTCCTCCAACAATGTAAAGTATATCTTCAAACACTAGTTTAGCATTTGGCATTTCTTGAACACTTGATTGTCCACCTTCCCGTGTGTCATTTAGAGACAACGGCATGACACTAGAGGATTTTTCTTCAACCCCTGTTTCGAGAGTCGGTACATTTTTTCCAGATACATTTTCTGGTTCAAGCTCAATGTTTTTATTTGTAACTTCGAATGCCGCAGTTACAGGTTCATTGAAAGCCTTACTGTCACTGGCCAATTGGCCAGGGCTTGACTTTTCCTCCATTTGAAGTTCCTATGATAAAATGTCATTTAAGTACTATTTGATTGGGACACCGAAAAGATGCCCACGATAAGTGAAATAAGGAAGAAAAGTGGGTACGTATTAAATATGAAATCAATGTAAGTTTTGTACCTTTCTAATTTGAAATTGTGAGGAATGAATATTCAATACAGCTCATGATTTGACTCCAAGTACACTTCTAAAATCAATTGAATGCAGTGGAGTTAATTCGTTTTTCGATATTGTATTATTTTAGGGGTATTAGGATCCCAGCCTGTAAATTGCTATTACAATTGCTTTAACTAACAGTAGTTAAGTAACTCAATTAGCAGATTAGGAACCCATAACAGATTCCTGTTTTACGACTTCTGATGTATTATGGTTTTATTAGCGTCGTTTATGGCTCATCTAATTAGTCTAGACATTGATTACTTTTTAGCAACTTTTTTAACTAAAGGGTTGTACGCCTTGTAAGAAGATGAAAAACGTGATATTGTATTAAGCAAAACACATTGAATTGAATCTGGTGTGAAGAAATGGAAAATTCCAAACCTCCAAATTATGACAGTATGATTGAAAAATATGGTTAAATATGGCATACCAATGATTCCAAAAATTCTGCAAAAATAGCGTCTAGATTCCCGAAGAGAGTACTCAAACCGATTTCCAATTATATGAACTCCACGTAATCGTTTCTTTTTTAAATGTCACTGGGAACTTGTTGCAAATTAGGTGCATGTATGGTCACATTAAAAAATGATCGCAGACAATGCGGTAAATAACGTTAATCTAGTGCACGAACAAAACCTACCATGATGGACAGCTAAACCACTTTCTGCTTCCTCCTAACTAACCTTCGCTTTTTCACCTGATTGAGATATACTTGTTACTACTATTCAGCTCATACAGAAGATGCTGTTGAGTTGCTGCTAATTTAAAGTTCAAATAAAGTTCAGGAAGCATATGGAAACGATAACATTATTATGAATGCTTGAGGAAAAATGTAACGGCTGTAAATTACTATTCTTTAAGGTATTTGTAACTGTAGGCAACTACTGTATCTGGACAATCCATGTAAAAGTATGTGGCATTCTTTTTACTTGAATTTTGCTGACCTATGAGCATTATATTTATATGTATGTATATATTAGTAAGATCTAAGCCGGATTACTGCTGTTACCATTACTTTTAGCTGTCGATTTCTTCGTCTGTATCATGCTCATCGTTGTAATGAGGTAAAGAAATGAAAACAATGCAAAAAGAATATCAAATGACCATTGGGACAATATTTTAATTGGCTTTTAGGAACAATTTCTTATGTAGTTACTTACTTAATTGAATGAATTATTCTCAAACTAAAATGAACTGGTATTGACACATCGGCTTAAAGACTTAATTAAAAGCAAAATTAAGAATATATTACAATTACATCACAACTGAATCATGGGAAAATTCTTTAAAAATTAATTGTATTCTTTGAATTTCTTTCTGAGTGAAATGCCAATTATTACGTGAAGTTCTTCTGTTCTGGATCTAAAATCCACACCTCACAATCAGTTCCAAACTGACGTAAGATTTTCAGAAAATTTTTAGAGCAGCCACTAGAAAACGCCGTTAAAGCAATTGAAATACCTTTGTTGGTAATTGCATTAAAATCAAATCCATGAGCTTTGAATATTTCCAGCGTTTCCACTCGGGGTTGGAAATGCCTCTCCGATACTGTATGATGGAGCACCGTCCACCCATCTGAATCTTTGGCGTTGAAAGACTTTGTTCTTCCAATGGACACTAAAAATTCTACCAACTCATGAAATACCATGGACGGGAGTTGATGTGCGGCTATATGTAGCAAAGTAGAACCATGTTCCGTCACTGCATCTGGATCTGCTCCGTGTTTAATCAATGTACAGATGACTTCAAATACATTCGAGTGGGCTTTCCAAGAGCAGACAGCTATATGGAGTGGTGTCAAGCCATATACTCCCCGTGCATTAAGATCTGCGTTGTGTGCTATAAGACACCGAATGAACTCCAGTTGTCTCCCATTTCTAAACTCAATCGCGCAAGCATAATGAAGTGGGGTGAACTGGTACTCGTTCCTGGCTTCAATCAGTTGTGGCTGCTGGCTGAGAAGAAATCTGAGCGTTGCACATCTTTCCTCGAACGTGTTGGTATTGACTGTATCGATATCTTTGATGCAATCAATGACATACTGATCTGCCTGTTAATTCAAATGCAGTTGAAACTAAATTAAACATTTGACAAATATTATCCTACATAAACACATTGAAAACAACTAAAAACACGTAAAAGTTTAGCAATTGCTTATGTATATGCTTAAAAATTGTTATTTGCTTACACCCTGGAAGACAAGACTGCCTGGCATGTTTGGAAGTAGTTGAAATTAACTGGCAAAACAATTATTATAAATATACACGAACTATAAATTAACAATGACTATATCAAGTACAAAACGGGTTTGTGGCAGATAAATACGAATCCTTAAAAATGGACGGCTTGGAGATTCAAGTAAAATATCTGGCGTGGATCGTTTGCTACCTACTGTAGAAACATGACTAAACTTTCGGTAGGAGTTCGTTACTCTATTGCAAATAAAGAAACTCTATCTCTCTCTCTCTTCAAAGACATAAGTTGAACTTATTCAAATTACCTTTGGGATCCTTGATATTATAGTGTGCCGATTCCCGTTTACCCCACAGTATTTTATGCAAACAGGCAAAGAACCGCAATAGACATATTTAGTTCACCTCCAACGAAAGATAAATGTCTAAATGTACCAAATTTTCTGTCTGTCTGGAGTTGAACACTCCACTGGAGAAGCAGATTCTGTTTCGTCTTTCAACCTGTCTCTTTTACGTTAAAAGTCGTAAGCTCATATTTTAAGCACATCTAACTTTAAAGAACGGGAGAAATGTAAATCAGTTTACAGACAACGGTTAAGCTATAGTAATTTTTTTTGCATGATAGAGAGCATAGGTAAGACTTTGACGATAAGAGCACTTTTACAACGATATATGTCTTGGCATAAAAAAGCATGTATTGAGAAAGTGCTTCAAAAATCATGTGTTAAACTCCAATCGATTGCAATGCACGACTGGATCCTTGATAAACATAATCACGATGCCCCAAATCAAATTTCTTATATCTCATTGCAAGTTCCTCAACTATGTACTATGTATATACTATGTCCATGAGTACATGTCATAGCATGAATCATATTATATTAAGTACATATATATATCAATGAGGAAGACAAATGTGTTCTTCGTTCCTAAAAAGTTTTTCTTTAAATATGAACAGAGCTAACAGTATTGTAAATTATGGACGGGGTTCAATCATTCAATTCACATGCATGCAAAATATACCAATATACTGTAAATGCAAACTCATATTTATTATATTGTGCAAGAAACAGGAACGGAGACAATTACGACATTCTGGAATTAATAGATTTGGAAGAGAATGGGTGAGTAGCATCAGTAGATAGATACGGTACACTTTGCTTATACTTTTATTGAGAGTGTAGATATACAAGCAGTACCAAACTTAAAGCATCCCCTACCTTCTTTGTAATGCTTGATGAACTCAATTATGATTTTTATCCTAATGAAAAAATGATACACATACATGTATTAGGTTATTGCAGACATCAGACAAGACAATGGATACCCGTCTCTTATTACCCATAAAAGTATAGCATTAGCTTTATATAAAACGTAGTAATTTAGCCTACGTGGATGTCTAGCTTCTTCCGGACTTTGGTATATCAAGAGAACATATAGATATTCTATAGGCTATGCTCTCAGAATCAGCAGTATTCCTATTAAATGACGTCTGTCGCCCGCATAAGCAGCTTCCGAACCATTTTAATTTATTAACTGCTCAATTATCAACTTAATTAGCAAAATCAATCAACGCCATCATCATACATTGGTTTACATCGAGCCTCAAAAATTGTAAAATTATCGTGTACAAAAAACGTACAAACCCAAGAATAGCATCTCTATTGATTGAAGGTATAGCAAAAAACCTTAAACACTGTTTATAAAATTTTTCCAGTCTTCAAACAAAGACGCCATTCATTTTCAAGATCAATAAATCTGATAGTGTTTTGTTAATGTTTCTATTTTGTTGAAGGACTCGGTGGATTAGGAAAATATTGTGATTGACCTAATAAAATACGTTCAAGGTTGGAAGGCAGGTTTGCTGACTGTGCAAATTCTATAACGGTAAGACCTAATTCCATGCATTACTACTCATTTACCTTGAGCTGTGAAAAAGGAATGAAATGCCAGGTATGCTCATTTCTAATCTACTTAAAATTTATGGTTCCAGATTACTCGTTTCTTGAAGGTTTAAGGATTGAAAATGGCAATTTACTGGGCCTGTCCAAGTTGCATGGCGCATTACATCAATTGTAGCTGTATTTATCCATGGCAGCGAAAGAATTGCACTTCTTGCATTTTGGCACGCATGGATTGCTGCAGGACCACGACTATGACCTCACCGTATAGTTGTGTCCAGTGGCTCCCTCACAAAAATGGTGGGGTAGATCAGCCTCTATCAGAAATGTACATTTTGAAATTCAAGGCTGCACTAAAAGAGCTTGAGAAAAAAAATTAAGGAATGACATGACAAGTATATTGTTATCAGTGATTTCTTTAAGCAATAAACTTGTGTGAGTATGAATCAAAGAATGTTTATGGCTAAATTCATTTCAATTAATTTATAATCTTTCTTTATTGAAACGACTTCAATAGCATTAAGTACAGCCTCTTCTTTATGCAACTCAAGGTGAAGTAGATTCATCAGAAGAGCTGGATGCTGTGATATTGCCACTATCAGCAGAGTCACTTTCTCGCTCTTCAGAAGTGAGGCTTTTGCCCTCCAAGCTGTCTTGTGTGATAGGCTGCTCAGCCGGAATCTCATCCTTGATAGCCAATACCTCCATGAAAGAGATCACAGAGTCAGTATCCCCGTCTTTACCAGCAGGGATTGGCTCATCATCGTCTGGTCCATCCTCAACTTGAAATAGAGCAATGTATGGCTTAGCTTCCTCAGACAGGATATTGGGCAGGTAACGAAGGCATCCTCCGCGCTTGCATTTCATCAAAGAAACCACGCAATACTTGCAGGAGTGCTTGCTCATACATCTACAGTCCGGGTAGTAAATAGCACAGACGTTGCAACAAAAGTTGGTGAGGTGGGCGATAGACCAGCAGAAGCAATGTCTCGCCCGCATCTTGCAAGCCATACAGCCGTACATGCAGTCACAGCCTAGGTAGCCACATCGGCACCCGCAACAAACGTCCTTGGCATCCATGTACTGTACTAATCCATTTCCTTGAGCAGTTGCGTCGGACATGGTTTAAGTAGGTGTGTCAAATGTGTACCGGTTCGTTTTTATCCTTGTATCTAACAAAAGAAAACAATTTATGAGGATTAGAATCATGCTAGCTTTAGAATTCAATATAGTTTTAGCTAAAAAATTTCATTCAAAGGTACAGGTGCTATATTCATATAAAACATACATTAATAGAAAGACGATTAGATCAGACAGGGCCAAAGATGATGATATAGAATGCAGCAGTAACCAGATTTTGGTTATGGAGCCGTGTGAGATACAGGCAGCTCTCTGTCACAATTTCCTGAAAGAGAAATAAGAATAAACCCTGTTAAAAGTTGTCTCAACATCTCATCTTCCAAACTATTATTATATTATTTAACTCCAACACTCACCATGTAATATTCCAAGATCTGGGGTAGATTTCCGTGTGCTTAAGCACTAAGAAAGGGATTAGCGTGTTCAAACTGTAAACAAAAAGAAATATATTAGTAAACAACTTGCCAGCTCGATTTTTGTCCTGAGAGATGATGAACTCTGGATGGTGAAGTAATAGCATAAAAAATTATGAACTTGCTACCCTCTAATATAAATATGTAAAAGTAGGTCACCGAAAGGGTTTTTGACTTTTCTCATAAAAGTTGTTAAACTTGAAACTTTTGGAATCAGGGTTGAACGTATCGCCATGCAAGAGATATACTAAGACGTCAGTATTTCGGGGAAATGACCTTTTTGCATCAAAATATTATACATGTACTCTACACCTACCAGCACATTACCCCTTCATTCGTCAAGCCTATGCAATTTCTAGGTAGTGCGAAGATCTGCACGTTATTACTTTTCGTGGACCAACATTTTCATTTTCCAATAAAAAATGTACCTACTTCATGCGTAACTTTATTGATTTGTTACCCTTTTGGAAAGATAGTTCAGTGATGAACTATGAAAAGATGAGGCTAACAAACCTTTGGGAAACGGGGTAAAACAAGAAAAACCTTTAGCTAGCTGGATATTTCTCTTTTATACTAATGAATTCACTTGACAGGTTTCGTTTAGCAAATAATTCAGGAGCTGTGTGCAGAACGGCTTGTACCAAAAGAAAGACAGAATTTTACAACTGAAGTTTCAAATTCCAATATTTCTAATTCCTATCTATGCCCTGTACCTATTCATACAAAAGTATGCGTATGAATTTCAGCTTCAGATTGCGTAATTCGAGTTGGTGACGTTGTATTTTCTCAATAAAGCACAGTAGGATTAAGATGTTATCTTTTACTGAAGGAAGTGCGGTACCAGGAGATATCTGCTAGTAAGGAAGGAACAGGAACAAACGACGTACTGTCGATAAAATAAAATTTAATGCCTCATTTTATCAATTTTTCTTTTTGTCACATTCGTTCATTTTTTAACACAATACGCAGCCTTCAGGTTTGTCTTGAATTGTTAACATAGCACACCGCTTTCATACCTATATATTTCATTGAAATTGTTTTCGGTAAAAGCATTTTATTGCGAAAGACGCGTCTTATGCCCTGTTTTGTAACATTGTGTGAGTCTGCTGCCCTTGTTCCCTCTAAAAAATAAAGGAATCGTAAAAAATCAAAGACCTTGGTTCATTACTAGGATAATCCTACCTTCAGCATTCGAAGGTTTAAGGCAATATGAATGATGTTTCGCAACTTGTTATGTTATGCTTTAAGTTAGCAGGGTAAAATCGGAGGCACTGCTACATAATCTGATGAGAACAACATGCATCTCCAGCATCTCCATTATTCCTTATACCATGCATGTATGTATATGATAAGGTATGTGTTAAGGTATAGAGTCAGCAAAAAGATTTTCAGAATTAGAAAACAATCTGCAATTCAAAAAATTCACCCGAAATGCAAATTAGAACAAGCAGCAGGTGTTCAAAATAGCGTTATGGAAATCTGAAAGAGATTCTCGAAATGCATAAAGTGAGCTGTTTATGCGTATACATACATATGGATATGAGTTTCATCTCCATTCATTTTGCGCATACACAATATGCACATCTTATCATCATCCTTAATGTTAATATCAATGAGTCATACGTGTGTTTTACTATTATTCTGGACAAAATTTCAGATATGAATGAATAATGGCTTTTGTAAGGGGGGCTATTCCATCCAATAATGAAGGAATTCCATACAACCATTCAACATGCCGGTCTCATAATTAGCTAAGCGCATTCGCAGGGCTTTTAGTTTGGCTGGATAAAATGGCAACCAAATCATTACAATTTTTCTCAACATCATTTCGCATTGTAAAAGAAATAGCAGGGTTATTTGATTGCCTTACTATAATGGCTGTAACAAATGAGGTACATTTCGTTTGTAAAATTATTTTGTTTACCGTCGCTGTCTTGCATGGTGTACCGGTGCCTAAAGAACTGTTAACGAAGGACAAGTCACAATGCAAGTACAAATTGAAAGCTATAGTATAATATGGCTTTGTACTTTTTAAATAGAATGTACTGGTATGGCTCAATGATTGTATCAACGCGACACGATTGTAAAGAAACCACAAAGTCAGCAAGAAGCATCTTGAAAATTAATACGATGTCGTAATATGAATGGTGGAGAATAGATGAGCATGGCTTCTTCAACAACAAAATGTTGTCACCAAATGGACCATGAATCCATACTTAGGCTGTAAACAAAATAATGCCAAAGACGAAAGGGGCCTTACATATGAACTGTCCTTTTAACATCTTTCATTATATTGCATTTTTTGAAGAGTTGGAATGTCTTAAAGTTCAGGTGGAGAGACGGTAAAAAGTGTATGCAATTCGGATTCTTCATTAGTCCTGAGAAAAACATTCATGAATATGAAAAAATGATATACTTTACTAACCTAGTTATGTGGTTATGTGCTATCACGTTATGACATAGAAAATGTTCATATATCCTGGATTTTATGCATTTGTAAAAAAGTGACAGTCTCATTTAGACTCTACATTTTATGCATGCATAAGGAATTATTCTCGAATTCAAATGAGTGGCTTAATGACCATGTAAAGAAATAAGTACAGACACGCAGCCTCCTTGCTCTCAATGCCCATCAAACATTTCCCTGCTAATATGTTATCTGGAAAGTATTCTTATGCCTCACATATTTATTTATCGAAATAATGAGAACACGGGTTCGGGTTACAGTTTAAGGATGGTGATTGGCAATCTTAGCAGAGCTGCAGTATCGGTGCATCCAGAGTTTTACCAACAATACCTATCTGAAAAGAGGTTCATTACACTCTAGACATTGCTCCTTGGTCGAATCACTTCATAGAGCGCGTAATATAACCACCCATTAAGTTGCATTGGGTAATCCTTGACTGGGGCAATCCGACTCGGGAATTTATATGTTAAATGGGTCAAATACCGTGTGTGGGTTCTAGCGTTCACACTGGGTTTCATTAACCAGATTAATTCTGTTGATTTACATGTATATTATTCATATAAAAAGTAAGTTTATAACAATGATGCAGGTTGAGTAAAAATTGTTTGTGGTCCTATAATTTTGATCTTTAATTAAATGCTGCTTCAGGTTACATTTAAACTCTAGGTCGATGCAAGGTAGCTAGTCGTTAGAGTCAGAATAATGGAATTGACTGTTGTAATCGTGGCTTCCAACCTTGCCTTTTTCCTCAAGTAGGATACTATCTCTTATGTTCTGGTCTCACAGCTCTGAAACAGGACTTATTCATGTACATGATTTTACTTTACTGGAACAAAACCTTCAATACTTACTTTAATCAGTCATTGTTAAGGAAGTCAAAATGTGTTCATGTAATACTTTTATGCCCAATAGCTGAAACGTGCAATATGCGACAAAAACGATCAGTAAGAGGAAAAAGTAAAATATGACACGTATTACATGCATACGAAAATAACTTCTTGTCAAATGTCATGATTATTATCTAATTTATTTTCGCCTTTGTACATTAAATATTTAATTAATTCAAACAATGCAATTGAAGAAATCCCAGACCAGATTAGTAGTACCAGCCATCTGCATACTTGGTTGATGCACAGATTTGATTAGCTGCGTAGTTAGTAGTTCGTTTACGGTAGTAAAATTAAGTTACGTCCATGGATAATCAAAAACGTTTTTGAGGAATGCATTATGTCACCTACGAGTTCATACAACGCTGCTGTATCTCTAGTCAATACTCTTGTCTAAAGTGTAAACGAAAACATTTTGTTTGAACTAGCTACAGTTCTGAGAAGTGTGAGCGTGAGAACATATTATTATGCCAAGCGTGCAACGGAGAGCTACTTTTTTGTTGATCTGGAGTTCTCGTTGTTATCTCGACTAGTCGCGACTGCACATTCAATTTACCATGCAATTAGCCCTCTCACAAATCTTTCTGCACGGTATTCATCATATTATGTAAATTATTCCAAAACATGAATTGAATGTTTACATTTGCTCACACCGAGTCCTTTGATAGGACAGTCATTACCGATACAAAGTCTTGAAATTACACATGATTTTGGATACTGCTTTTTCGCACCACATTAAGTAATCTGTCTGAGCCACCATGTATCCAAAGGTAATGACAATGTCTCATACCTAAATGATTGCCTAACCTCTGGATCCGGACCCGACGTGAGATGTTGATCAAACTGAAGAGATAAAAAGCTGTCAATCAGTTCACAAAAAAAGTTCTCGTGAACCATCCACCGTCTTCGGTTTACATTATATTTATGCAAACCTAGCCCTGGCAAATCGTCAATGTATATCATGATGATTCCCTTTGTTTAAGGATGTGCATAGCGCAAATTTAAGCGTCATTTTAAAGCTTCTTTGTGCTATACAAATGCTCCAACGCATTTTCTACTAGAACCATCATCTCATGTGCTTTTAGATATGCAATGAAACCTATGTGATCTAATGTATTCGCTTATCTGAGCTTACTTCTCATAATAAAACAAGGGAAATACTGAACGTTCAGCAAAGTGTCCACCATTTGAAGAAACGTTTCGCTTTTCATCTCTTAATAGGCGCTTCGTTGGGGGATTCGTTCAGTGCGATTTTGTCACTGTCCATTGAAGCTTCTTGTTTGCGTTTTTGTATAAGCATTTTGCAATCTGCAGTAGCCCTGGTTGGTGTTGGTACACTGACTCATTATCAATAGTATCTATAATTACGCCCAGAGCGTACCAACAAATTGAAATTTTATGAAATTAATTAGTTTCATAATGAACTGCCTGTAATTTTTTTTTGTAATTGAAACTTTTGTGCGGTAGTAACAAACCATTTTATTTACGAACGATATATACTATAGTTACAAGTGAAATCTTTTAAAAAGCAAATTATTTGAGTATTGATTAATAAACTGAGGAGTTAAAAGTTAATCCCCGAGATCTAAAGTTCATTAATAGCAAAAAAACCGAACTACAGTTGAAAACGATATATTTTATATACGTCCATATATACGTTGGTGGTATTGTTTTTGTAATAAGTCAAGCGCTTTGGATTAGTTTTGTTAGTAAAATGTCAACTACGGAAATACTAGCTGCGTTGGCGATTATAGCGCTAACAATGTACTTAATACACTTAATACACTGCCGGAAACGGAGGATGTCAGTTCTCCAACGTCATGGAATACCTGGGCCAGAACCGAACTTTTTTTCGGGAAATCTGTATGATTACTTGGCTACTCCTAATGTGGAATGGGACACCAATTTGATTGAAAGGTAATGACTGACATAAAAAATATGAATAAATTTATTTTTGTACAAGTTCAAAGATTAGTATGCAAAATTGGATGCATTTATTTTTTAATATGCACAAATTAGTTAGGTAGTTTGTCAAATAAACGCACACAACTAGTTGACACACATGATATATTTATGCTAATTTTAATGTACATTGCATTTTATGTACTGATAAACAGTTGAGCATCAATTGCATTTTATCATAACAAAGTTATCTCATTGCTCTTTAAATGTATGAGATTCATGAGTTGAACAAAGCAACTGATAAAAACATGCAGTAAGGTAAAGAAACACAAAAATATGTGCAATGTATATTTGTATCAAAGGTTTGGACCAATTTGTGGATATTATATGGGGGCAAAGCCGGTGATTTTGTTGGCCGAGCCATCACTCATCCATTCTATTCAAGTACATCCTGACTTCCTCGACCGTCCCCGGCGAGTTCCCGGTGGCATAAATCCTGATCCCAACCGTGCAAAAATGCTCGGCAACCTTGGCGTCTCCGAATGGAAAGACTTGCGTGGGATTTTGGACAAGGCATTTTCTCCAAAAAAGTTGAAAGCAATACAGCAAAATGTTCAAGAACTAATTAACACTTTCATGAGTAAACTCGCTTTAGCTGAACCTGCTGACAGTGTCAATTTCTACCCACTTTATCAGAATTTGACCCTTGATTTAATTGGGAAAACTGGGTTCGGCATAGATTCAGACATTCAAACTAACCCCAACGATGCATTGAAGAGAGCAGTAGACCAAGAGTTCTCGAAAGCCACTGGAACCTCTCTTTTGAAGTTTTTTCTCTGCTTTCCCGAATTTCATGGTGTTTTGCAACCAATTCGAGTGGTTTGGGAGAAGGTAAAGATTCGTCTGGGAATCGCGGGACACTCTGAGTTGTGGAAA
Organism: Orchesella cincta; assembly: GCA_001718145.1. Lineage (NCBI taxonomy): Eukaryota > Metazoa > Arthropoda > Collembola > Entomobryomorpha > Orchesellidae > Orchesella > Orchesella cincta. The sequence goes on along the minus strand of LJIJ01000086.1, from coordinate 230,194 downwards.
TTAGGAAGGAAAGCTGTTTTGGAGAGACAAATTAATCCACAACCAGATGCCACTGACCTACTCCAAGTGATGTTGGATTCTGGAAAGCTGGATGAAACTTCCATTGTTGCCAACTCTGTTTTGTTTTTTGAAGCTGGATTTGAGACTTTGAGTGCTGGGCTTGCATTTATCACATATCTCATGGTAAAACATCCGGAAGCTCAGGAAAAAGTGAGAGCTGAAATTGGCGACCTTATCGAGAAGAACGGGGCGAAATTGGACTGTTATAAGCTTAAGCAGCTTAAGTTTCTGGATCAGTGCATCAATGAGGCATTGAGAATGTACCCACCTCAGACCACTTTCATCGGGAGGTACGTAATTATGTTTTTCATTCTGTGAATTTAAAAACACACACGATTCCTTATCACAACTTGTCAACTCACGATTCATTTTTCATTTGTTTTTTTCCTTTCAGGAGCGGATCTACTGATATTTTTCATGAGTACGAACTGAATGGGAAGCAAATGAAATGTGTTATTCCAGCTAATGTCCACATTCAAGTTGGCCTAAACCAAATTTTGAATTCTGATGCAATCTGGGAATCTCCAAGGAGCTTCATTCCTGAACGACACGCCGGAGGTGCACAAAATGAGGAAACTAAACATGATCAAAAATCGCTTTTCAACCCTTTGGAAGTGGGAGACGAATGTGCATCGGTAAAAAGTATGCAGACATGACGTTAAAAATGATGCTTGTATCTTTGTTTATCAGCTACAGGTTGGTTCCTTCTGATGAAACAGAAGATGACATTGCAGTCATTTACAAGACTGCCACAATGACTCCAAAAAATGGAGTGTTTGGAAAACTCATTTTTGATCCAATTTCATGAATCTTGTGTACTTTTTTCTATTTTAAAAATCACTACACACCACCGATTTTGCAATTTCAGACTTTCATAAAAGTGCCAGCTTAAACTATGGTTCCTAAGTTATATATTATATGGTAGCGAACTAATAAGCAATAATAATAGTATATAGTAATAGGCTCAGGAAAATGAAATTTCATTAGCTCCAGTTGTCTAAGGAAGAAATATATATAATCCATCACGATTGTAAATAGAAAATAAATACGAGAGTCATATTATATTAAATATATAATGGTCACCGGTACCACTATAATACTACAATTTTACATAAATTTTTCCACAACGACGCAAGATACTGAAATTTCATGTTGTATATTATGGTCAACTGTAGTTCTAAAATATTTTAATCTACAATTATATCTGTAATGCTTAATATCAAAGGTGAACTTAGCACAGTTTAGCATAAATGTATACAAAAATTTGTAATACAAAACCACTTGAAACAGCAACAATAAATAGTTTTTTTTTGTAAAAAATAGTTATAGAGATAATATCGTTCCACAATCAATTTATACATTGTTTTGCATAAACAAATTTATGAATAAAGGTATGTGTAAAGGTGGTATGAAAAACTGGTCTAGTCCAAACTTTCTTTCGTTTCCCTTTCTCATAGGAAGTTTTCTTGAATGTTGGTCTTTGTTCATTCGCCCACTTTGCCCCGGACATCAAGTGTGTGTTATGAGGAGGGTATTTTTTTCTTGTTCCACAATCACGTCTTCTTCTCATTTCTTTTCGAGACCCTAAATAAACGTACATAACGAAATATTTCATTCAAATAGATTTTATTGCAAAGCCTCTCAGTTTTGGAAATTGTCTTGTATCAATAAAAACTATTTTATCATACAAACGCATCATGACTGATATGTGAAATTCCAATAGTTAAGTCGGTGACACTTAAGCCTACGGTTGTATCAAATTGTGAATTAATGGCGATCTCCTTTACTTAGCTCTTCCAATTTTTACTCATCAGTTACCGGTTGTCACGTTTTTTTGGAAAATGGAAGATAATAGGGATGCTCTACCGTCTCAGATACGGGTGCGGCAGTTTATAGCCGCTAGAGTCTGCGAGATTGCTACTTTAACTACTCACATAGGTAATTATTGACAAATATACTGATTGAAAATTGGTGGATGTGTTATAAATAACTGATAGATTGTAAAAAATTCAGCCAGTGCTCAGGATCCCAGATCCCAGATGGGGTTCTCATTTCAACATGTTCCGAAACACATGAGACGCAGAGCTGTCAGTCACAACCCCAAACGCTTACCAACGAGGTTGATGGATGATCATATGCGCCAAGTCAACAAGGGCACTGGATCTCTCGTGAAGAATAAGAAGAAAAGCAGGTTTCATAGAAGCCGGCCGGAGACTAACGTACTTGAATACAACTATCGACAGCTTAGAACTCCAAATAAGCCAAAATGGCTAGAGTCTCATGTTTGGCATGCAAAACGGTAATGGCTTATCATAAAGTACTTGTAATGCTTTTGTTGGGTGATCCATATTCAATAATTGTTATGCCATTCATTATTTATTGCAACATGTTTTTGGATGGTTTCTTATTACAGTTTTTTCATGATTCCACTCTGGGGTATGATGCTTCCGAGGGCACCCACAACCAAAGCTTTCAAATCATTGTACGTCGCTGCGAAGAGGAACGCAATTATGCAAGACTTATCTTACTTGCGTTGTCTTGTGCTGACAGGTGGTTCTAAAGGGCACGTTCTGGCTGGAATTTCCAAATTGATAACGGCAGACTACAACATTTCTGGTGTTACATCTGGTGAACTTTCAAGTGGACGAGAGATTGTTGGAGTTGTTACCTCGAGTGAGGTTGAGCCGCAAAAGCGCTACTTGGGTTCCATAAGGTACCAGCTGATAACTCCTGATTTGCCAGAAGGCAAATTCAAACTGATTCTCTGGCATCATCCTACCCTTCAATCAGAACTGATTGACGAGCTTTGCTCTGCTTACGAGTTGAAAAATGACGATGCCCAGGTCATAGGAATGGAACATGATCTGAATCATGACGAAAAAAAGTTTTTATGGAAACTGGCCAATGCTCACTGCTGGTCAAATGAAGAAACAGGTATCACTATGAAGGACATGAGTGAATTTTACAATCGAATTCGATTGTCTGGGCCTAAGTCCGTCCCAATTCTTAAAGAAATTTTCAAAATTGGCAATCTCCCCAATGCCCAACTTCAAAGTAAATCGGATCAAGAAAGGATTTGGAACAGTTTGGAAACGATTGCCTCAATGCCCAATAACTCTGCGATAGTTCTTGATGTAGTGGATCCACGACTTCAACTTCCAAAAGTCAGGAAGGCAGTTCAAGCTCCTGATACGATGGGCGAAGGTAGACCTGTTCCGCCAACTTCGTCAATGGGCTCAGACTCTTTGTGGAGTGAAGAGGCTCTAAGAAATATGCTTAGAATGAAGATTCCAGACAAGGAAGTGTCAGAAAAGAGAAGAGAAAACTTAATTCCTGGTAGGTACACTTGCATTCAAAAAAATCGTTCCACTTTGGCCAGTAAGCTTCCTTCGCTGGTATAGTTTGGGGATAAACTGATCCAATATTTCTTTTCTGATTGTTTCATTTCAGGAACAAGCATTGCTGAAGGTATGACACCTAATGTCGTATCTTTGGGTTTGGTTTTCCGCACTGACCAAGCTGCTGGAACCACTGGAGTGGACATTATAGTACCTGTTGGATGGATGATGCCCGTTTGGATAGCATTGAGCTTTTGGTATGCATTTTTAATAATATAAGGATAGTTTTGTATTTGTGTTCGCTCGTTCACTCAAAATATGCTCAACTTCAATTCATCATTAATTTTATTTTAGTGCCGTCCGTCCGTATGGTCTCGAGTTTAATGAGTATTTAACCTTTGAAACGGAGTCGTTCAAAGGATTTACCAGCTCTACCTACTTTCCTCCTGATATCACCCATTTTCCTGTTTCAAATGCTAGTCACCATGATGAAAAGAAAAAGAAATATTTCATGTATAGCCCTTCTAAACGTGAAAATTTGATTAAACTGGGCTGTGCCTTCCCTTTCTCAGTCGACTGGCAGAGATTTTTGAAATTCTCGTTCAAACTTAATGAAGCAGATGTTGATGTCAGGGTTATACGAGAAACTCAGGATTTACAAAAACTAGCCGAATATTTGCTTAGCAAGCAGAAAGGGAAAAATATTTCAGATTTAGATGTGGATGATACGCAGCTTGTTCCAGTCAGATTGGATCTTCTCAACGGATGCGTTAGTGAAGGAGGCTGCATTTGTCTTCCAACCGAGAAGGACTTGGAAATTCGAAGAAATGCAAATTGGAAACCTACTGACCACATACATCAGGAAGTTCTGGTGGACGTAAACGAAACCAAGCGACAAGATTTACGGAATGCTCACCAAAAGAAGTTGGCTTGTTTAGGGAAAAAGCGAAAGAAAGCTCGAAGAGCTTCAAGGGTTGTAGATGAAAGTGAAAAGGAGAGCTTTGACTCAAGAATAAATGAGCTGGACTCTAAAGCCGAGGTTGAAGCTTATAACACACAGATGGCTAACTTGTGGATCGACGACGATGTGGAAAAAGTGCTAGCCAAACAAACACGGGAAGTGATAGGTTTTGTGACATATTCCCACTATTCTTACAGGTCAGGTCAGTTCGCTGCCTTTGGATATATAACATTGCGTCAATTAAAAAAACTCACATTTTTAAAGCAACACATGCTAGTTTTAGTCAGAGATTGGTCCAGTGCTTTGGAATATCGTTGGGCAAAAATGTCTGCATGCATACCTATGTGAAGGTAAAAGTAGGAACGCTAATTATTTTTAAAATGAACATGTAGCTTGACAATCAAATAACATCATAGGATTTCATATACAAATAGTACCTAACTAAGCCCATCACAGATCTCAAAGATGAATAAGTAGTCCGGAAAGAGGTCACAGCTACTAACGGACGATTAAATGTAGTTACTTATAAAATTTATATTACCGAGATTAAAATTGAAAAGGTAATTCGTTCTATTTTGCTACAGTGTTATTATTTAGGCAATAAATAGTTTATTATACAAATGTTTATTTTTCATTGGAAGAGTACTGGTATAAGTATGTGGTAATGAATGTATATTTGTATGGTGTTGTATTGTATAAATTGTTGAAATGACAAATAAAATTGATTGACAAAAGTTAAATATTATTAAGAGTAATTAATAATACATTAAGAGCTCACAAGCTTTCTATTTATCAGGCTATTGTTTGAGCCATTGGATTACTTTTCAGCCATCACTGACCAGGACCAGATAACGATTTGTCCATAAACTTCTTCTTGGCAAAGCAGAGCCACCACTTGGATGGCCTTCCGTCTTCTGTGTTGAATACTTTCTCACATACGCGTTGTCCGCATTCTTGTCTAACTTGGGTTAAGTAGGATCTCAGGAATTCTGGAGTCAACCAAAAAATACAGTCACTCATCATTTCTTAAAATTATAACAAAAGAGTAAATAGTAAACTTGGATTGAAAATAAGTCAATTACCGGCATCATTGGAATTTCCTGGTTTTCCATATACGGAATTAAGGACAAAGCCAGGGTCTCCGGGAATGTCAAACTTGCTAATGGCCAAAGTATACATTTCCTGCATACCTTGATTCTTGTTTGTGCACTTGGCTAACTTCTTCAGACACTCACTAATGTATAGGATTACGTATATTAGGAGGCGATCACTTTCACTCTGTAAAAAAGGAATACATTTTATTATATCGAAAACCAATCCTAACTTCAAATCTTGAATTTATCAGCAAACCACAAATTACCTTTATCTCATAATTTCTAAAGAACACGTTAGCCTTGAAGTAATACAGTGCTTCATCAATAATGTCTTGCTCACTCGCTCCATTCTGCATTGGTGCGGGTCCCCTAACTGTCGTCCTGATGGGAAGGATTGCCATATTTCCCACATTTTTATTCGAGGGCAGCTGTGAGTGATAAGCCTGTTGTAAAAGTTCCGAAACACAATAAATCACAAATTATTCCACCATTGATTTAAATAACAGTCATTGTAATAATACCTAACTGAAAACAATAATGGTCAACTGATCTTAAATTGATTTACCATTATTTTCAACCGTTCCTGTTTCACTCCGCACGTGCCAAATTCTCAAACTCGGTGCTGCTCCTGCTCACCGAAAACAAATTAAACTCTTCAGATTTCGTTGTCGGGTCGAAAGCGGATTTCCTCCTTTGGGCAGTTATTGGTCACCAACAGGCAAACTAGGTGTTGTCTCTTAGACAGCTAATATAACATTGCTACTTAGATAACAATTTCACTATCACTACATAAGCGTATGAATGACCACAAAACCTTTAACGAACACAGTTTGACAGCGAAGCCCTCAACTACACGATGAGTTTTATTGAGTTAAATTAATAAGGCAAAAATTAGACGTGACCAGCAACCAACTCAGTATCATAATCAGTCCAATGCAATGCACTTCTTTTTCTGTCAATTCAATTGTAAAAGTGTAACTCACCAAATCAAATACTTCTTAAGCTGGCATATTTTAGACTCCCCACAGCACCCAGAGATATGGTTTTTGGCTAGTTCCAACTGCAGTTTGTTTACATGATGGACGATGCACCCGTGTATATAAATCCTGTGCTCACCGTGAGTAAGTCTATCCGCTGTTGGGGGTGGCGTTCAAGATGAAAGAAGTGTTTGCTCCTCTGTTGAATTCTGTTGACGAGAACCGTGTATTTACATCCATATACATCCATCAATGAGTTTGGCTCATGTGTAGAGGATTGTGAGTGTGTTTTGGTTCTAGTTATTGGCCCAACTCGTACCGTGGCTCATCTGTTTAAATGATCAGCAACACTTTTTGTTGTCGGGCAAATGGAAAATTGCAGCGAGAGTGTTGGTTCATTCTTTGGTTCTTGAGTGCGTATCGTGGTCGCATTCAGCTCATCGTTTCGCATTTGCTTCGTGCATTTTTTTGGTGATTTGATGATGACTGCCACTTTTTTTATACTTTATTTGTAGTTCATGAGTCAAGCGCTGATTAGGTGGTATGAATTTAAATGGCCAATGAAGTGGGTGACCCTCCGGGAAATTCTTATGGAATTTTAGTGACTAGATGAAAATTGCTGGTTCGTCTAACAGCTCCTAAAATGTGAGTTTTGGCATTTATGAATGTCGGTTTTGGGTTTGCAAGAATTCATTATTGATGCTGCATAGTGCTAAGGTCTAATTGTTTGTTGAATTTTAGTCAACTTGGAGAATACTCATGGATGAGCTCTTCCCAGATTCAGACAGAGCTAATGACTGACTGATTCGCCTAGTTTGAGAACAAAATTGAACTGATTTTACCCTAGAATCTCATTTTATTTGCTGATATAATCATGCGGTACGCTCAGATTATCATGGGCTTGAAAGATAGTGGAAAAGTAAGTGTTTTAATTGAATAGAAAGACAGCTAATACAAAGGTGCAGCTATTCGAAATATTGTTGAGTAAAACTGATTTCTTGACACCTTTTTAGAGCACTTACTGCAAACTTATGGCAAAATATGCAGAGTCTAAGGGTAGAAAAATGCGGATTGTAAATCTGGATCCGTCCCCAGGAGAACTTGTTTATGATCATCCTATTGCAGATATTCGAGAGGTTGTGAAAACTAATGAAGCTGAGGAAGGAGAGAATTCTACTCAAAGTTCTGCTTCGGGATTTGAACTGGCTCTTGGGTAAGTTTAAAAAAAATATTAATAATGAATCTGTTGTAAACTTATTTTATCATATCGATTGGCGGATTTTAACTAGGTACATCTTGGATAACCCGGATTGGTTGTTTGGCTCGATTGGTGAGCTTAAGGACGGGGACTATATATTGTTCGATTGTCCTGGAGTGAGTGCTAATTGCTTGTTTTCTGAATTTTAGTAGTCAACCCTCATTCTAAGGTGCTCATTCTAATCTCTTTAAAATTGTCATGTTCATTTCAGGAATCGCAGTACTACATCCACTCAAAGTCTATGAAAGTCTTTGCAGCCATGCTAGTCGTAAAAAGTTTCCGCACTTGTGGAGTATTCGTTCGGGATGGAAGGATGGGGTTAAATGGCTACAACTTCATTGGTAGCTGTCTCACACCACTCACGTCGTACATCAACTTATCAATTCCTCACGTGGGGTTGATGATGAAGATAGACTTGCTAACGGATGATGACAAATCAAAGCTTCAACTCTTTATTAACTCCGACATCAAGGACGTGCTCCGTTATGAGAACTCACGCTATAAAAATTTTCAATGTGACGGGCAGCCCGAACTCGCAAAGCTTTGTTCATCCGCTGTAGCCATACTCGAGGGTCATAGCATGGTTAGAAAAAAGTACTATGCTCTGGATATCAAAGATGAGGAATCCTTCAAAGGATTTCTTGATATAGTGGACGACTTACTAGGAATTATACTGGAAGAAGACTGAAAACTTGCTTTAGAAATCGTAAAAAAATCCAATGCTTTACTCGTTTTCGTTTCATTCTCATCAGTTGTGAACATTTTGAGCGCTCTTCCAAAAATTTACCAGTTTAGTTGAGTTTTGGAAGGATGGTAGCGACCACTTTAGTTTATAGTCGAACGAAACTGTGTCAGTTTTCTTGCGTTCTACGACAGTATCGTATTCTCGCATTTATTTTCTAAATTAATATTTTTAACTACACGTTTATTTTGTAAATTGTAGAAATGTGTGTACATGATTACATACATACATACGGTAATCTTAAAAAACCTTACACGCTCCTCAATCAACTACGACTTCAGAAACGGTCTACGTACCAAGTTGCATTATTTACTTTACAATTTAGAACGAAAGGAACAATGCTCACTCTTCAAAGTTTCAATCAACACGGAACTTGAATACAGTTTGCACTAGGCATCAAACCACCTTTAACTGTGCATTCAACATTGTCTCAGACTGAAGAAAAGCTATTTATGTTCTGAGGAAGGAGAAACTAGCGAATATTTGACCAATCTCGACTCTCGTTCTCTCACTCACCGCATAAGATAAGGTGAGGTATTGTAAAATATTATTGATTTGTATAAAAACAAACTCTCTAAATGTATTTTAAACATCTTTGTGATTATTACAAGTTCATTATTACTGTACAACATAGTAAAGGTACAGCTGTATTAAAATTAGTTAATTACTTACTTAACTACAATTAGTTACGTCAGATTAGGGAGCTCGATATATTTTCCCTAATAAGACTGAAAAATTTATGATTTCCACTGCAATCCTCAATGAAGGCTAATCAGAACTGGAGTTACACATCGAATTAGAGTATAACAGGGCACGACTGAAGGATAAGGTTTGATGAGATTGTTGTCAAGCCAACAAAGATTAGTTTGGTGAAAATCTAAGTCGCAACGTTTATTGTGTTTGTCACAATTTACTCTCAGAGCGGGAAGAAAAAAGAAAGTATTTGGTTGTCAATCATAGGATAAAATGTCGGATTCATGTTTAAAGCTTTACACTTAATATAACTTAATGTTAGAAATTGGATCCCGATGTTTTACGGTTTGAAACTCAAAGATGTGGGGTAATGTTTGATATGTATGTACTTTAAATTGTATCGAATGGAGAAGATAAGGTCTCAAAGTATTGTAATGAGAGGGGTTCCAAATTTTACTGGTGAGTGGCATAAAATGTTCATGGAGTGAAATCAGTGATGACAATGATGATCTGTGCAGTTTTAACAAGCAGTGTTATTTGCATTGTCCTATATGTGTATTACGTATATACCTACGTATGTGCAAGGGAGGAAGCATATTCTTCTCTGGATGGTGCCGCTCGGTATGTAGTTGGTGCAAATTTAATGGTGTTATTTGTACTTTGACTCTTTAAACATAGTGTAAGATTATCGTACTTTGTATTTACATCCACGCAAAAATAATCATTATCGCTGCAGTTTTGCCATCTTGAAAAGGGATTTTTTAAATCTTTTCAAAGTTTTACCATGTTATTATCGCAATGGTTAATGTTTTAAATTAAAATGGAATGTTTGAAGTAAAAAAAACTTGTACTTTTACTCAAGAAAAAAAAAACAAAGTGAATAAATTGGCAATCGTTTCGTACCATTTCAGTGTTAAAATTTTAGTAATGCAGAAATTTGCATGTGAAGCATAATATTTCATTCAATCAGTTACCCATGTCATGTCAGTGAACTTTGTCAGTGATTTACGATCAAGTTTTTTACCCTGCAAATCATCATAAAATGACTAAAACGCCTTGATTGCAATATTTTGTGCTAAGTTCAGCAGATATGTCGGGTGTAGTAATAAGTAATGAGTTTGAAAATATAACAAAAGTAAATGGCTGATGTAGTACTTGGTTTGCTGACAGAATCATAAAAATTAAATTACCACATGTGTAATTCAGGCAAAGTAATTTTTGTTGAGGAAGTCCACATTGCCCCAACTGGATGCATAAACATCAACTATGTTTTTACGAATGGCTAATTTATCTTCCTAATTGTGACTTCGCAACTCTGTCACTACCAATTAGTACATTTATTTTAACTGGATGTTCTTGGGAATTAAAGCAACAATGTAAGTCAAGCATGTGCATACTTTATTGTCTAAATAGGGCGCATGGGAGAACAATGCCTGGTATAATTATGTAATCGAGTAGATTTGAATACCAGTTTCCACACCAGTTTCATTTCCATGCTTGTCATTATAGGAGAAAGTGCTAAAGTGATATGTGACAAATCTACGTGTACAAAAAAAGACCAAGTAAAAAAATTTTTAATTATGCGCATATGTGGTAGTCAAGCATCTCAACAACTTGATTGTGGTTATTGCTGCGTTCTCCCAAACGACACTGCTACCAACACGATAGCTTGTCGAGTTTTTCATCGTCCAATAGCATTTTGCCGCATGTAAAAGTTTTACCACAAGTTTGAGCATCCATAATATTCATTCCAAAGCCAATTCTTCTGTTTTCCATGCACTTCTCCGTTATCAAGACATTTCTCAGTACGCAACAGAATCCCCGTCTTTACAAACCTTCATGAAATACTTATATTAAGAATTGGATTACATAAGTATGCAAAATTATTTCCAGTACTGCCTATGTCCCACTCTTGAAATATAAGCCAAGTGCTGGAATCTTCTTTGAACTACCTGTTCACTCGAATGTCAATGCTTTTACTGACACTGTTCGCAACGCGTACAGAAGTAAGTCTTATCAATTTCAGAATAAAAGGCTGACAGATAACTTAGTAATGATGATTTGTTCTGAAGATATACAACGTGACATTGAAAACTGAAATAGCCATAGGTGTTTAAATGAATTGATAGGTGTCATGTATTAAAGTAGGCCTACAGATCTAGACGCTTCACAGTTGCTGTTATATAATGAATATTTGTACTATAACTTAAACAACTGTCGAGTTTTCTAGAAAACCTTTCCTTCTCCATTTTCATGGTTCACTTCTTGCTGGTTTGTTCGCAGTTGCATGCAAGTTTGCATATAATGCTCGTACTGAGTAGGTATATCTATCTGCAATAACAAAGTACAAGCACGGCAACGTGTAAAAGACTTTGCAGCAACCTGCACTACAGTAAAGTATTGGCATTTTTCGTGTGGTAAGTACAAGCTAGACATTAAACGAGGAACAGAAACGAGCCGAGGAGAGAACTGTCATAAAAGCTGAGGAAACAAAACACCGGGTTCATATACCACTTCACACTGCCGAGCAGAAGACTCAACGAGTAACATCATCTGGTTGATCCTCCTAGTTTTGTGTCGGAGAGGAAATTAATTCACCAGAAATTTTGATTTGGGTTTCGGAAAGGGGAGATAAATTCTAATTATTGAGAACCAGATAGCTAGTGCGCATCAACATTTTAGTAGTAAACTAAACATTCCTGTCAGAAAATACATTCCAGATTAACAGCCAGAGAGATTAGATGTTGACATTTAGAACGGTGCAGGATAATCAATAATCCGTTGCCACACCAGTATAGTTGCTTCTTTGTTGGAAACACGGTTGAAATTAAAGTTCTTGCATTACTTTTAAACTAGTAGCATTAAGATTGATATGTAGGTTGTAGTACAAAGGAAACTCAAGTTACAGAGGTGAGTTTTAAATAACGAATTATGCAATCTCTAACTTAATCTTTATTTTGTTGCATATTAGTAGTATGAGATAGATGAATACTGGTTTATAACCACCATGTACCATTTTAATTGCCCCAACTTGTGGTTGCGGTCTATTTTATCTTTTTGCGTTTAGTATGCTTGCGCAATTTCTAAGTATTGTAAATTATAATTTATTCATTATAACTTTTAATGGGCTATTTTGTATTTTTATATAGGATTCTCATACACCAACGGTTATTGGATTATAGACGACAGCTGAAAGAACCCAGGAAGGCTGATTCGCTTGTAGTTATATTAAAGTCAAGTAGTATTCTGCATTGCCTTAACTTACAGGTAAGGTTTTAAACAATTAGTCTATTCATTCTAATTGTGGGTAGAAATTTGTCACTCACACGAAAAAAGTTCTCATTTGTGTTTATACATTTTTTCCGCAATTTTACAGATAGCCATTGAAGTCAATCGAACATGGCAACGAAGCTGTACACCCTGATTCCATACGTGTTGGTCCTTTACTTTCAAACATTTTTCCTGGGCTTCGTTGGTGCAACCAACTGTAGAGGTTGCACGCCGCTGGATACTTACTCTTTTGAGAAAGTAAGTTATATTGTATCATAGATTATGAATACTAGTATAAGATGTAAGTTGCTAAAACCCAAGAGTTTCAAACTATTTTCGTGTTGCTTCGTTATTGCATAATACAAGCACACGAGACATTGGAAAAGTAGGGTAGGCAGAATTGACATTGAATTGGGCATACTTTTCTACGGCACAAAGCGTGTAACACAAAGTATATACAACTGTGAATTAAGGTTGACGTGTTGTTTGCCATGTAGATTCATGTACTTATGTTTAAACACAAAGCTTTCATGTCCCCCCAATTCCAATGGACAACACAGTATGCGTGTTATAACTAGAATTTAATGAGTTTCTGAAAAATTGATGAGCACTCCTTCTCAACATTCTCAATCGATATGTCAATGTTAAGGTGGAATAAAAATGAGAACGATAATGTTGCTTATTGTATTGTGTTGCATATGGTGAGAAAGTAAGGAGGGTGAGTCAAGCTGAGTATGTCATTACGTCTCGTATCTCTTCTATATAGCTATTATTTGTGTCACGGTAGCACATTATTTGTTTGGAGCAGCAGCAGTAGCACACGCGTGTACAAGTACCTCTCCAACGAAGGTTGTACCAAAAAAATGTATGTTGTATGTATGAAAAATATCTTTTCTTCCATAGATCATTGGAAAATTCAAAGCAACCCTAGTGAAATTTGACGTCGCATACCCATATGGCGATAAACATGACGAGTTTGGCAAAGTAGCAGAGGCAACACGAGGCGTACATGATCTCCTTGTAGCTGAGGTAAATGTAAAGGACTATGGGGACAAAGACAATGCAGACCTCGCTGAAAAGTATGAAGTCAAAGCAAAAGACTTTCCCGTCTTGAAACTCTACCGGAACGGACTGGAAGACCCACTCCCATACACCGGAGAGTTCAAGCTCGATGACATTATTGCATTTGTCAAAACCAACACTGGAGTCTACATCGGTCTCCCCGGATGCATTGAAGAGTTTGACACAATTGCCCAAGATTTTATCAAGAGTCGGGACAAGGAGTACCGTGAGAAGCTGATGAAGCAAGCCCGATCAATGATCGAAAAAGGACTGGACACCCCCAAATCTCAAGAAATGGCCAACATTTATCTAAAACTAATGGAAAAGATATTGGAGAAGGGGGATGAGTTTGTCAAAGCGGAAATCCAGCGTGTGGAAAATATACGCAAGACCAAAATCTCTGTGGACAAAAAGGAGACTTTGCAAAAACGGCTCAATATTCTCCAGTCCTTTACTCATGACGAGCTTTGAAGGGTTTATATTATGTCATCATGCATTCCTATGAACAGGAGAGTTGGTATTATTTAGGTGGTGTCGAGTAATGATCTGTATTATCTATTGTGATTTGTTGAGTACGTATGTACACACAATTACCAAAACCAAACCAATGATAGGAAACGAATTGGATATTTGAATAGTTATGCGTAATTATATTATATTATTCAGTCAATGTTACGTTGAGTTGAAGTTGGGCTGTCTCTCATTTTGCTTCTGGTATCTATTTTTTTATCTGGTCCTCCCTCGAATCTTAATTTGTTGTACTTAAACCTGGCCCTCTCATGTATTGGGTTATTATTTAAAGGTTTGTTGTTGTAACAGTGAATGGATGCTTTTGAATGGTATGTGTGTACCTACGTGTGTATTTATTTAAATAAAAAGGTATGATATGATCGCTCTCATACAATGTTACCAATTTTTGTGTGTATTGATACACATATGATTTCATTTTGATTCATTGACCAAAATACGTGTCCGCTTGTTATCGTTACAAGCAACACCATCGTACATACGATAACGCTTGATAAGAAGAGAATTCAATGGTCAACTGACTGTGATAAGCTGTCAAACGAAATCTTCTCGATATGAAGAAACTTGAACCTAACCATAGTTTATGGGATTAAGTGTCATTAGCATTTAACATGATAATTTTTTTTTTTGAATAATGCAAAATATCATAAATCAATTTAAACCTACAGACTAAACAGTATTTGTTTGAAAACAGTTTAAATGACTATCACTGTCAACATGCTGTTTTTTAATTTTCATTATAGTATACCAAAGCAATGACAAGAGTGAAGAAAATAGCGCACATAAGTCTTTGGAAATTATTTTGGAATTTACTAGTTCTAACTCATTCGAAATATCGAGTGACGGTTGATGACAAACCTTTGTGGTCCATGCAATAACCCCGACAGTCCGATTGATTTAAAAGAAAGAAAACGGTATGTAAAACCTTTTTTAAATATTAAAAAGTCAGGTATTTCTTTACTGCCCAACTTCTCTGTGTCATTAGAGTGTGGAACATTTTAAGCTACATTGCATACAGTCTGCCTGAGATTGAAAACACCTAATGAGTGTATCATAGTAAAAACTGGCATGAGTTGGGGATCATATATTGGCTTGAAAAAGTTGTCAATATCAATGAGTCTGTTAATGGTAAGGTAAAGTGAGTTTATAATTTTCCAACAGTTAAATTTATGAAATTTTGGAACATCCCTAAAAACTCCCAGATAGATAGGTCCCTAGACCTCAAATTTTGTTCACGATAAGTAAAGACTCCTCTATTCGTATCAATAAGAATCATGTTTCTAGCTCATTCAGGTTTTTTGGCAGTAGAAAATTGCATCGTGAGTTTATAATTGTCCAACAAACCTTACATAATACTATGCATCATATTGTCAGGGTTTTACGCTATTCTATTTTGTGAATTTATGGGTAATAAATGAATAAGGGTGTAGATTCTGGCAGGATTTGGTTTGATAGGTTTGATATAAGTCACAAATGACCTGCATAAAATTACTAATTAAAGTTTCATTCTGTAAAGACGCTTCTGACTATTTTTTTGGGATCATATTATTCATATTGGTCTTTCAATTGTTTACTTGTATGCATACACATCAAAGGAACATGCAGTAATACTAAAGCTCATAAGCTTCGCTGTGCGTAGGCCCAACAAGCTTTTTCTGGAATCACAGTTTGTAGTTGCAAAGGCGCAGTGTACAGATGCCAATGATACAAAAAACCTACATGAGCCCTGTTATATGTGCGAACATCAAGATCTAAATTAGTCGTATATAATTCAGCGTATGGCTCATAAAGATTTTTGGTTATTGTCTTGTTACATTACAAACGTCAACGGAAATTCGCCAACAAAAGCATTTCTGTGTTATTACTCCCCACCTAACTTTAAATATATCATTTAAAACAAAACTATTTAGTATTGGGTTGGTAACATTTTTCCAGGTACGCTTTCCATTTAGTCCAAAGTTTGGGGCCAATTGAAACAGTTTTTCTCCTGAAGAAAGTGGAATTTCTAGGAACGGTATTGAAGGTGTAATATGAGAACCCAACTGCTATGCTCACTTGTGCAAAAGTGTAAATTCAGGTGGGCGTTTTTGCGTTGTTAACACCTTCACTTCCAAGAAAATCTAGGTAGTACCTTGTTGGTATTGGAATACGCAAGGTTGGCTAGGCTTTAAGCCCTGGAAACACCACATTGATTGATCACATCGTTCTGCTTTGCTCTCAACTCAACCTAATTTCAGTTCACAAGAGCTACGACTTTGTTCTTGCTCACTGTGCTTCTCTTGAGTAACAAACAAGTGCATCTAGAACCTGTACTCTTATAAGACAGGCGGCTCATTTGAAGTTTTAGATTTTCCAGTGAATCAGAAGACAGAATGACTACTAGTACCTACGGAAACATTCCATGAAGTAAATATACACAGAGATATACTTTTTAGATCCATAGTGAATGAATGGGAACACTACCAGAAACTAGCGAAGCAACAGCAGCAAGAAAGGGCTCAAATAAGGGAAGTATACACATATCGCATCGGGTTACGTGTGTGTAAACGAGGCTTGTCTTGTCATCATTATAATTCTTCCGTCACGTTCCTACTGTCAGCTGGTAATAGCCCATTCGCCTCCCAATGTCTCAGTTTTGGGTTTTTTGAAAAGGAATCAACAATCAATTCGTGGAATCCTGATGCTGACAGCACTCTACGTATTTCCACAGGTTCTGTACGGATTTGTGAACTTGCCAATGCCATAATCAATTGCTAACGGAGTCAAGTCCAAAGTAAGTGCTGGGTGAAACTATCCCTAATCACTTTTCTAAATCTAATTTTGAAATACGGATCTCTAACCAACTTTTCTAATGTTTTGGTTTGTTTTCAGGCTGTGAAGTAAATATCCAGCATCCTATTTGTAAATTAGCCATTTATCGCGTAAATACGAGAGAATTTCCTCGTGATTTAATCGCAATATACCTAAATTGAGTTGTTTATAGCTTTTTTAAAGCTAACAGTTGTTGTGAAGTTGAAAGTTGTTCGTAGTCTTGTTGAGTCATTATATCTAATAATGATGTTAGAATAAGGTATGAATAGTTTCAGTGGTGGAAATAGTTTGTTGTTCATGTGCAGATGTTATCTTTACTATAATATGTGAAACTCGCGATCGAGTCATATTTCTCAAGTCTCCATGTCAATAATGGAGTGAATTAAGTTGAAAATCTTCCCTGGCTGGAGGTATCTTTTGAGTTGGATACAAAAATGTTCAAATCCATCATCAGTTCGATTTCTGGGTACTTGGGGACGAAGGAGTCCAAGGCGGTGTGCATCACCTACGAAGATGCGAGATCACGGAGTAAGTGCTTCAGTTTTATTAATTTTGATTGGCTTAAACTCCCTTGAACAGTTTGTGGGAACAAATGCTAATGATTATTGTTTTCGTTTACAGTCACTGACGCGGAGTACCGTCGATTGTACGACGCGTTTAAGAGAGTTGTTACCCAGAATAGTCACATGAGCAAGCAAGCATTTGCAAGAGAAGTCTTGGGAGACCTATTCCCTTCGGAAATCGCAGGGGTATGTTATTACTGTTTTAAACTATTAGCTTGAAATTGGGGTAAAGAACTAAAATATTGAGAGGCTCATAATTATTTATATTTTCAAATAGGATATCTACATTGCTTGTGGGGGCACAAGTAAAGGTATTCAGTTTAAGGACCTTGTCACGGCACTGGTTCTTCTGACAAAGGGCACACCAGAAGAGAAAATTCGATGTATGTATTGATTACCATCTACTACAGTATTTGAACTATACATAAATGAAATAAAATGAGGATTACACCATTTGTTTTCAGTTATATTTTCCTTCTACTGCAATGATCAAAATATTATTGTCAAAGATGAGTTTATTCGCTTTATCCAAGAGGTAGAAGGATGTAATGTACCTGATAGTCTGTATAGACTTTTCATGCACGTAAGAACTGTTACTCGTATTTTCATAATAATTTTTGTGATTCATAAGGACAGACAATTTACTAGACGAATCTCGGATTTTTACAGAACACCATCACAGAATATGAGCCATTCCGAAGATGGTTACTAGAGAATCCAAATGTGACGTCAGTATCGTGTTGGCTAATTGGCAAAGATAATCAAAGAACAAGCAACCCTGGATATGGATATAGTCACTTTACTCTTTCAGATGATCACGAAACACCCACCTTTTATCAGACGCTAGCAGGAGTAACTCATCGTGAGTGGTTTTTTATTGTTTATATTGAGTGCTTAACTACCAGTCATTTCCTAATCATTATCATATATTTTGAAACATTTAGTGGAAGAAGAGGATATAATTGAGCTTGAAAAACGTTACTGGCAACTACACTCCTATTCACGGAGTGGAAAAATGGATATCGCAACACTTCTTCCTTTGGTCTCACCACCACTTCCAGACTCAATTTTTCAAGGGTTCTTTGACGCATTTGATGAGAATAGGGATGGTCACATTGATTTTAAAGAGATGGCTTGTGGCATTTCTGCTGCGGCTCGTGGACCTCCCATTGAACGCCAAAAATGTATGCCTTTTATTCTTTTCCTGTTCTGAACCCCAAAATGAAGTTGTGTATTGAGAAATAGTATACAAGTGCCGACCTTCTCTTTTTCTGTAGTTTGCTTCAAAATTTTTGACCTGGACAAAGATGGCTTGCTTTCTCTGGAAGAAGTTGATAAAATGGTTCGTGTTCTGAAGTCAGTTTTGTTGGAAACTGTGTCGGACACTAATGCAAAAGATGATATTCTTGCTGCCGTGTTGAAGGATGATTGCTTATACGTTAACGAAATCAAAAATACTATTGTGTCCCAGTCTGGCATGACACTGGAAGAGTATCTAGTCTGGTCGTTATCCAATCCCCTTCCTGAACAATTTCTCACGCTTATTTATCAGGTAAGAGCATATTGAACAAACTCGCTATGATACACGATCCAAAATATAACACTTAAACTCGTGTTACTTTGGCAATTGAAGGTTTGTCAGATCGTCTTTGGATTAAAACCACTTGATCCAGCAGAAGAGTTTGACGTGGTGATGTCTTGGTTGTCACGAGAAGAAAAGCGTGGGTTTCAAGCAGGCCAAATTTGGTATGTAATATCAATGGACTGGTGGAATGCTTGGGTGCAATATGCTAATCCAAATCCGGCGGTGATGAGTAACAGTGATTCTGGTCTAAGTTCGATGTAAGTGTACAATAAACAGTTTTGTTGATGAGATGTGAGAACCTTTCAAAACACTGCTTCCCTTTGATTTCAGCTCTGGGAGCATTGGTGGTGGTTACAGTAATGGAACGGTGTCTTGTGATAATGTTGGTGCGAACGACAATAGAGTAAGGAGTGGGAGTGCCCGAACATGCTGGTCGTTGAGAAAGTCGACTGTAGATAACACCGTGGCTAGTGACAACAGTCAAAATGTAGTTGTCACTTCCATAAATACTATTGGTAAGAAATTAATGTAGTTAATAAATTATTAATTAAAAACTTTGGCGTTTTTTAAAATGTTGCATGTGCCAATGTAGATCACGAAGAAAATGACTCTGCTGATAGACCCTCATCAGTTGCCTTGAATCACCATTCAAAAACAAGCTCTAGCTCACTGTCGTTAGCAACTTTGGACAGTTCCAGGTACTTTCCTTTTCATTCGCATACATATATCCTTTGGGGCCAAGTTGAGTGGTTAATTTGACTATTACACCATTTACAGTAGTACTCCTAGTCCTGTTAATTCTCCTGGAAGTGTCCGAAGAGGCCTAACTGGCTCTATCAACGGGTCCAGTGCATCTAGCTATACAAACGGGGGTCGCAAACGGCGGCCTGGTGCTATTGACAGCTTCCATTTGCTAATAAGTCCACCCTCAACTCTGAGTAAAACCCCGTCCTTGACTGGTGAAGGAGGAAGGCTTCGCAACGACATTGTGGAAGGGCGAGACTTTAAGATTTTACCTCAAACTCTGTGGAACGCATTGCAACAGTGGTATGGTGCTGGAGTGGCTCTTCCTCGACAGGTAGATATAGAATAATAGCATTATTGGAATTCAATTTCCTCATTTCCGGTTCACATTTTGGTATGATGGAAATTAACACCGATGCTTACATCACTTCCACAACAGGTTATTGAAACTGAGAAAAAACTTGAGTTGGAGCTGTATCCCTTGACTATCCTCCTGTATCGCCATCAGCAGCCAACAAATGCTGTACAGAAATCAATGCCGCCTGCATCAGGTACTCCCTGGGCTGGGATGGCTGGGATGTACGGCGCTACCGCACTTAGCACAACCATCTCGTTTGTGCAGAACTCAGGAATGAATCCACCGAAGCGGTAAGAGATTGTCATTTTATTGCGATTAACATTGCCAACATCCATCCTATTCTTATAAGTTCACTTAACAACAATGGCAACCGAGAAATTTCTCATGTCGCCCCAGCCTTTGAGAGTTTCGTACTTATGAAGTAGGTACAACAGTATCACTACATAATATAAGATTAAATACGCTAAGGTAGACTTTACTTCATTGAAAGTTCTGCTTATCATCTGACAGTTCAAAAGGTTCACAGGTCTCCTCCATTAGTGTTGTCGAGTTTTAAGTGTGATGTTCCATCAGTACTCGTTAATCAACATGAATTATTCTTGATCTGGAGATCTTGTTAATTATATAAATTCGTGCTATCCGTAAAAATGAACTAGTAGTACTGATTATCCACAGACTTATGCCGTTCACGCGAGTGCCTTGATAGAACGAAGTGTACCTATTAACGTGCAATTATTGGTACCACTTTCTTATAAAGATTGTGACATGTCGCCCCGTCAGTAGTGTTTGTACTTTTGTGACATGTGGTTCGGTTTAAGTAGTTCGATATTTCAACAAAATTGTTTGTTTTTGCACTGTTAAATTAAATTAATACAATTAATTGAGCTAACATGGAATTGAGGTCAGGGAGGATTATGCTGCAACAGAAAAAGAGGATGAGGCATGCTATGAAGGCGCCTCACAATGCTATCAGTAACTATGTTGATGGGAACAACTTAATACTCTTTTTGAAGTAAAGCCATGATTACCTTCAAACTGCATTTTCAAAGTGTTCTCAACAAATGTTTTCGAGCATGGGGCAGGTAAAGTTTAGAGTTAATGGTCTCTCTCTGACTTTCGTACGGAGTCCCTGAGTAAGTAAGTGGTCAGGCGCCAATGTAGTGTGGTATTTGCATCATCAGTAACAGATATTTTAATTGTTTTAGAAGTTTTAATGAGACCCATGCCAATTTTCTAATGTTAGCAAACCAGCATGGTATGAAAGTTACAGAACATTGTTTTATATGAATCTTGTAGAATCCTTACCTTCACGGCATCCTTCAGTCGCAAAACTCGTATAATTCAAGTATGGAACTTTATCTGCCAAAAACTTCGCCTTGTTCACCAAGACACTCGCTTAGACTTGTTGCACCCCGACGACCAAACCTTCCTCTTTGTGTTGGAAGAAGAGGAGCAAACGCTCGAAGAAGCCGGGATCGTCGACAACTCCCACATCCTGATTGAGACCAGAAACAAAGATCAAACCTGGCCAGAGGAGATTGCCACAGTGGTTAGTACCAACTCTGGCAGCATTAATAATGAGCAGCAGCGGGTGAGACGTGCCATGTCTGTGTCAAAGTCTGAAAAGGGGGTCACCGGGTTAAACAACTTAGGGAACACTTGCTTCATGAACGCTGCTCTTCAATGTGTCTCCAACACTAAACCATTGACACTCTATTTCATGAGAAAAATGTATATGCATGAGATCAACCGCACCAACCCGTTGGGTATGAAGGGTCACATTGCAAAGCAATATGGGGATTTAGTCATTCAAATGTGGAAGGGACAGTGCAAAACCATTGCTCCTTTCAACTTACGGGTAAAAATATCTTTCGAATATTAAGCTATTCCAAAGTAATCTACAGTTTTTTATTGAGCTAATTTTGGAATCGGAAACCATTTCAGTTGACGATAGGCAAGTATTCTCCACGGTTTAGTGGATTCCAACAAAATGATTCTCAAGAGTTGCTTGCCTTCTTGTTGGATGGACTTCATGAAGATCTGAATCGAGTTGCTGAAAAGCCTTATGTTGAGTTGAAGGACAGTAACAACCGCCCAGATATCGTTTGTGCTCAAGAAGCCTGGGAAAATCATCTCCTTCGAAACAAAAGTATTATTGTGGATTTATTCCACGGCCAGTTAAAGTCCGCTGTGAGGTGTCGTGCTTGTAACACTGAAAGCGTGCGTTTTGATCCATTCAACTATTTGACGCTACCACTACCCATGGAGAGCTATCTCTTATGTGACTTCATTGGTGTGTTACTTTATCAATATTATACAAGTTTCTTATAATATTTCAAGTATCATCAAAAATTTATTTTATATGCAATTTGAACACTAGTTGTACGTCAAGACGGGAAAACCCCAACTCGCTACGGCATCCTTGCCGGGACTGAGGATCGAGTGACAGAGGCTAAACAAAGGCTTTGTGATCTAGTGAACTTGCGCGATCCATCAATGTGGAAACTTGTGCCCGACAACCTTTTACTTGCCGAGTCACGTCAATCCAGAGTTACAAATGTATTCCAGGATGGACAACGAGTCAAAGGATGTTTTGTTTCTAAGCCTGTTTATGCATACGAAGTCTGCACACCTCTGATTGATGAGCAGGGGCGAAGTGAGAGGCCTGAGCAGGATGAGCAAATCAAACGTATTCTGACTTCCAGTAAGAATCAAACCTCCCAATCCAGTGGTGCTACACTTCGACCCTCCTCTGCGGATAGTGGTGCAGGTCCAACCCATTCCCGACAAAGTAGCTACTCCAGCAGCGGAAGTGGAAATGGGAACACCTTGCCATTGTTGAATGAAGGGGGTCACCTCAAAGATCACTTTTTGATTGCCGTTCATCGAAAAGTGATGCGACAAGAATCCTACTTTCTCGCGTCACAAAAATCTCACCCGATTTTGTTTGGCACTCCCATTGTGATCCCTGTCTCGGATAGTATGACTCATTTGGAACTTTACAAACGTGTTTGGGGTATGGTTGCAAGGCTTTTAAGTCCACTGCCGCCGGTGGAGGGACCCAACATTTACAACCATGCTCAGGATTGGTACTGCTACCATCAATCTACTATGATTTTATGATTGTTGATAAAATTGTTGTCACATTTTAACTGTTTCATGTTTTTGTGTTTATTTTTAACAGTGACGACAGCCTTGGCTATGAGTACCCATTCGTTCTCCGAATTATATCCAGGGAAGCGGAATGGAAATGTGGCTTATGTTGTTGGTGGAATTTTTGTCGCGGTTGTACAATAATGTGTTCTGAAAATCAGACGCTTGAAAAGTTGAACTCGGCAACCATTTGCATTGCTATTGATTGGGACCCTACTGCACTACATTTGCGGTATCAAACGACTCAAGAGTTGGAGACTGTAGAAGACACCAGTGTATTGGAGAGTACTAAAAAGCTTTCAGAAAGTGTTCCGTTGGCCACCTGTCTTGACTCGTTTACAAAAGAGGAGGAGCTGAGTGAAGATGAGAAGTATTTATGTTCGAAATGCGGATCTCACCAGTTGGCAACCAAAAAATTGCAGATTTGGCGCTTGCCTCCAGTTCTGGTATGTTATATCTTGATATTAACCTACAATTTGACTTTTTCTTTGTTTAATAACCTCCAAGCAATTCTTTTTCTTAAACATGTAGATCGTACACCTTAAACGTTTCCAACCCGTGCAAGGAAGATGGATCAAGTCTCACAAAGTAGTTAACTTTCCATTCAAAGACTTTTATCCCAACAAGTATCTCGCTGAAGTTCCACACAGGACTTCAGAGGCTGCAGAAAATTCAGAGAAAAGCCCCATGATCGATGAAGATCTATTCCCCTTACAAGATTTTCATCAGCATCGTCTCAGTGAGGGACAAAATCCTTTCGATCTCAAGTACAAGCTTTACGCTATCGTGGTAAGTAGAAGTATAAGAATATCAATGAAATAAAATCCTAACCAATCTGCTTTACATGCATTAAACAATGTTAAATTTTTAATTTCTACAGTGCCATAGTGGCATCATGGGTGGTGGTCATTACATCTCCTATGCCAAGGGTACAAACGACAAGTGGTACTGTTTCAATGACAGCAGTTGCAAGGTAAACTATTGTGTATAGGGAAAATGGGGTGATGTGAGAGCATCCTTAAGTAGGGGAAATACGGGGAGACTTGCGACTCTTAATTAATTCATCCCTTTGATTATTAGGAAGTGCAAGAAGATCAGATAGAGACTAGCACCGCTTACATGCTATTCTATGAGCGTGAAGGACTGGACTACGAAGCTTACCTCCCACGCATCGACCCCAAGGCACAACCCGTCGTCACTGATGATGAGATGGAAGCGGAGGAAAATGATTTGAAGAAGTTGTGTTGCATGACGTAATGCATTTTCATTGCTTAGCGATGAATGAGCCTCCATTTTATTTCATATTACATTGCACTTACTTACCCTTTAGTTTTCTTTTTTATAGCAAGGTAAGCTGGCACTAGTTTTTGAAGTGGTGCTGCAGTCTGCGAAATTGTTTTCTCCTTGGTTATTTTACTTTACTCACAATCAGTATCAATCACACAGTTTGTGTACGGAACCTGAAGCGTATGCTACCCTTTTGTTTATTTGCTATGCTCTTTCCTTATTGATTTAACTGTTCGTTTAATTTCAAAGTTGACTTTACTACAGGTACCTGTTATATAATTGTTATTTTAAGGTTGTCAAAGTCAAAGTTGGAAGGCTCTATAATATGGAGCAACTTCTGATGATGATGAAAGATAATGTAATTAATTTTTTCTCTCGTAAATACACGGTAGCATTTTATACTGACTTGTTTGTGTTATTGTGTATTTGTGTGTTGTAATCTATGAGCTTTAATGACTAGTATTCATTTGTTAGGAGTATATGGATCACAAAATCAACTGTCAGTGGACAGACAGACGTTTCAATCTATCTTTAGTTTTGAGCAAGGAACCAATCAAATCAATTTAAAGCCGAATCTCAGTCCAAGGTTTCGGAATCACTTTGTAATGCTCGGTATTGAAGACTAGTGAAGTGGCACGGTGTTGGAGCCTAGCTGTAGTATTTGTAGATAAGTATCGGATCTAAAGCAACTACTGTTGACGTAACTAAAAGCTATGTGTAACTTGAGGAAATGTAAAATATTTTTCGCATTATGCAAATTAACTCAAGAGTATGGTTAGCTAGAGAGTAGAGTGACATTTGTATGAAGTGTACAAACACAAGACGCGTTTAGAAACTTTTAATACTTTTGTGGTTACGAAATTAGCAGGAAGGTACATAACTCGTACTGCTATTCGAGTGTTTAACAGATTTTACTACTCAAAATTTTTGCCTTGGGTTTCCATAGCAGGTGAATTGAAAAAAAAACAGTAATCCAGTCGTTTGTAGCCAAAGATGAATTTCAAACTAGGTATAAGGCGGTGTAGTTAATAATTACTTTAGTGTCGCATGGATTCCGATTATTAGTATATAGTATGTACGCATGCAAATTGGTGTGATTAGTTAAAGAATACAAATCAAGTGCTCAACTCAAGCATAATCAATGGCATATTGTTTGTAGTCAGTTAGTCACTCAATCAGTCATTTATTGCCAATGATTATTATCCGTTTCTCTCGCTTGCGGAGCAGTGTAGATCCTTTTATTTTCGCATTTGAAACGGTTTGTAAATATTAAACGCAACGCAAGATCAACTTTAACTCTGCGCTAATGAAATGAGTTAAAGTAGATGAAAATACGTATTGTGCCATGATGATTTCGTTTTGCGACTTTTAAAATTCCGCAGTTTTTTTAGTAACACTTGCCCGGTGATTCCACCACCCCAGTTTTATTTAACATTTAGTCAATCAACTAAATTGCTAGGGTATTTACTTGAGCGACACACTAAGAAAGTTCTCCAGTCAATGTACACAGTCTCCGTTCTTTATTACATGCGTAGAAATGTCCGCTTAATGGATATAAATCAAGCCAAAAAATGAGTTAGTTAGGTTAGAAAAGCTGTGCTGGCAAGTTAGCGCCGTGTTACAAATTTTAATTTAATCGTAGACGCTCCAGTGGAGAAAAATGAGCACTTCCGATTTATTAGACTGTTTGTATGCTTGTTTATGAGAGTAAATGTTATGTTATGTTACATTATGGTATGGTGTTATAGTACAACTTCAACATGATGTATTTTGGCATTACTTCAGATGTACAATAACAAAGATACATAGATAATATTATATTCCATCACGCCATATATAAGAGGTGGGTAGACTAGAAATATTTATCGCGGTGGTCATTGCGAGAAATTAACCAAATCTTTTCATTGTGAACGATTTATGATTTATACGATAAACTATAAAAGGTAACATTATTGCTCTAACTGTTCTAAAAACATAAATGTATTTAACGAACAACGATTAGCATAGTATTTGATTTGATAGTGAGGGACTGATGATAATGATATGCAGTAACTAAACATAGACTCATATGAAAGAGTTATTTATGCTTACAATTTTAGTATAAGTTCGATAATGTCGCAATCATCACTGGATGATGTAGCTAACTTGAATCGCTAGTGACGTGCATGACCAGAATACTATGCCGATGTCAAATTCCAGATAAGCTGGAGATGCATACTATTATGTTTTTAAATGAAGTTGGTTGTCATTCCCTCTGAGGTACACTATTTGTATGAAAATCATTATTCCTAAAATTAAGTATGAATGCTGAGAAAATGGTTTGTGTAAATATAACATAGGAATTGTGCATGTCTAAAAACAAACTTATATTTCATGCTGCAGTGCTGCTGGTTCCAAATGTGATGGTATATATATACGTACATACAAAGCATCTCGTAGTTGAAAAAATGTATTTATTTATCGGAACTATAAACGGTTTCTTGTCGTTGTCAAGCTAGATTTATGTCAGAACAAGTGAACTTTGAATGCTCGGACTAAAAAAAAGTACATGATTCTATGGTACTCTAACTAGACTTATGGTGTTGAAGAATAGTAATTATATGTATTATTGTTATGAATTCGTGTACAATCGATTTAGCTAAATAGTTGTAAAGTTGTCACTTTAAAAAAAAGCTTTAGTACCATGCTGTCAAATTGGCTTTAATTCCATTGAAATAATTCTCAATTGACCCTATATTTAAGCAGTTTTCCACTTTCAAACGTTAATGTTATGTTCGTTCATGATGATGGACCTAAAATACTAAACTACCTGGTTTACATTTAAAGAATTAAATTTACTACGAGAGAGATGCCTTGCTTTAAAAATTTATTTGTAACCAAGTATCAAACTATTGTTTATGACAAAAGTCGACCGAAAATTATCTATAAAGAATTGCATAGTTTTTTACATACAGTTGCTAAGCTTCTTTTATCAAGGATCCGGCCTCAAGTATGAAACGTTTTCTGCATTTACAACTGGAGAGTCGTTACTATATTACAATATTATCTTTTGAAAGTCAAGTTAAAGTACTGGTTATGTACATTAAATTTGTGCTATGGTATTATATAAAGTAAGAAGCGTGTGCGTCCGAGTCATTTTGTCTACAGAATTGTCAACTAGTATCTGATGAACTACAAATGGAAAATCAAATTCGTAAAAAAGTCAATAAAAACTAATAGTAACGTTAGCTTGACAGATATCCAAATGAAAGCGACGAAAGTCCTTTGCCCACGTACGTGAGGTGCAGACAAAGAGAATGTAGTATTGTTATTATATGTAACTTGATGGTAGAAAGAGTAAGGTTTTAAAAATCATTTTATTTACAAATCATATTAAAAAAGATTCTATAGAAAAAGTTTTTGCATGGTTTCTTCGTTGTGCCGTATAATTGTAAACGTTAGTAATTGGTCCACAAATTGTGTGTAAAAATCTAAGGTTTAATTTGATGTATGCATATTTGCATGGAGCCCTCCAATATCTTTAATTTCTCGTGTCAACAATTTTCAGCTTTAATTTTTCTCTCGTTTAGCTCCTATTTAACAAGCCCAGTGAAAACTAATACAGTTACATGAAAACAATCAGATTCAATTTATATAGGTATTTTATCAGCTTGTAAATTATATTATGTGCACATCAACTGTGAAACTAATCAAACTATTTTACTGCTACACGTTACTAACATTAATCTACGTAAACTAATACGTAATTAACTAACAATACAATTAAAATCGTTGTAGTTACATACAACGCTACAAAGAATCAAAGATGATGATAATATATACCTAGATACCGTAAATACATACATCAAAGTTTATGTACCCTGTCTGCCATATTTAATATTAAATGAAGTAGCTTTTAAGTATAGGCATTACATATTTAACTACATATACATGTTATGTAAGTAATCATACTATATCGAATGTATTAAGAAGCAAGTGCGAGACAAAAAATGATAAATAAAAATGAATACTATTCAATCGTATCATTATGACGAAGAACATTATATTGAAACTGTTTACGTCGTCTATTTTCCTTTTTGCATCATTTTGTTCAACAAATTCAATCATTAACAATAATTGCTGAAATGCTGGAGTGTCACATTTTCCCTGGGTTGATTAAATGTACGAGATAATGAAAGTTTTTGAGGAGCAAAAATAGTTCGCCCAGAAGGAGGAATCGAACCTCTGTGACTCGCATCACCTACAGGTTTGAAGCCTGCACCCCGGACCACCAAGGCTCATCTGGGCAACTGGTGTTGGTTTTTGCTGGTAGGGATGAATCGCCAAATGTGGCTCCACCAAAAGGCTGAAGTGTTCTACTGACATTGAGTGATTATAACAGGCACTAGTCTTGAATGTCGTGGTTTTACAAGAAGAAAACCCAATTTCTTAGGGTCTTGAGGCTCTTTCTGGCAACCTAATCGTCATAAATACATTATCAAAACATGGGCAAAATTAGATTTTTTGTTATTTAGCAGTAACTATTCTGCTCCCCTCTCAGTGGACAGTCTCTCCTGTGAGAGATATTACATTATGATATGATCTCCGGATCAGAGATTAGATAACTACACAAGTTAAACACTATTTAAGTTAAAATTTAAATGAGTCTTTATAGATAGGAGTTAAAAGAAGTTAACACAATATGCGATTTAAACGGTGCTCAGTCAATTATTTAGGTGTACTAATTATTGCAGTTTTCATCGTTTCCGGGAATGCTGACGTAGAAACAGATGTAAGCCTAAATATTGAATTTCCTATAATAATATTACATTTATAGTATGTGTGGGTCAACGTTTTTCAATTTCATTTACATTTTGTGTGTTTAAATAACAGAATTCTGCAAATGAAGCAGATGGTGTAGAAGAGGTATCGATAGAAGCTGTCGATGATGATGAGCCACAGAAACCACTAGCCTCATATCAAAGTCATCATAGTGTTAAGTCTAATTTTGAAAGCATTGTGTTCCCTGCTTCGAATCAGACATCAACAGATAACTCTACTGCAGTAGCTACCGTTTATCCTTCTGGGGATGTTAACTCAGCGAATGGAAATTTGACTGCAGCTGGAAATGGTACTGATGGAACTAATGGAACAAGCTCGAGATATCTTCGTGTCAAGGTTGCCTGCTCAGAATTGTTTCCAGAGAACAGCACGCATATAGGCACTGTAGAGGTAAGTCATATCATCCAGATTACTAACGATTCGTAAGTAAGCTTGCAATTTGTGCTTATCATGATTACTAAAACTCTTGATATTCTACTTTCAGATTGTGAATATGACGCATCTCCTTCATGGGATTCTTATTTCAAACCCTGCAATCAAGACTCGCTCTACACCGAGCAATTGCACTGTCGTCTTCTTTTATACATATTGGTGCCCTTGGTCTGCAAAAGCTGCTCCACATTTCAATGCCCTTCCAAGAGCCTTCCGAAACATTAGATTTGCTGCTGTGGACTCATACGTTTATCCAGCAATTAACACGTACTTTGGAGTCTTGTCTGTGCCTACCGTCGTTTTGTTTTATAATGGGAAGACCTTAGCTAAGTTTAATGACACAACTTTTACCGTCAATCAGTTTGCAGAGTTTATTTCTACATTTACAGGTGGGTAAATTGAGACATAATTTAACGCTCAACTATACGGAAATTCTTGATGCATTAATTAATCTATGTACTTTACAGACCAGAAACCAGGAATAAGGTTGAATGTAACATCTGCAGACTTTCAAGGGCCCATTCCATCCGCAATTATCAAAGGGCATGATTGGTATCTGTATCTATCTTGGGCTTTCATTCTGGCATGCTTTATCTACTATATTTCAAAAACCACTCTTTGGCAACGAGTATTGGAGCTTGTGCAGAATTCATGGAGGGAGGCTGAAGCAGTTTCTAGTGTTCCCACCCCACCCCAGCATTTCCATCAAGACTAAAAACGTTTGCTACTGAAAGGACGAAGGAGCCAGTGAACTCTCAAAAAATGTGCTGCAATCATCAAACGGAATATTTTAGTAAGAAATGGAAGGTCACGTGATGTGCCCATTCCTCCTCTCTCAACCATACAGAAGACTTAATATCAAACTCAAGAATCCATCACAATTGACGTACGTTTTATTTGATAATTTTCGAAGATAATTACGTCGTTATATATCATGGCGTTATAGCATTGTATTCGTATGCGTAATAGATGATTGTTTTTTATTTAACATTTGAAATTAATGAACACCAAGGTTGTGTTACCTCACCAGTAGTTCAGCAAAAGAAAGTTGAATCGCATTTGAAGAACGAAGAAAAGTCTAGTCGACCTATCTGTTATCTTTTTTTTTGTATATACGTATGTATGTATGTTTCATGTGTTACTCTGTAACTTTCATTACAGAAAAGCATAATAAATGACGTGATTATTTTATAGTAATGTACCGATTATAAGAAGCTACAATTGCTAATAAAATGCAAACTTGAATAAAACAAAAGTTACACAAACGAATTAATTGTTGCGCGCTACTTAAATCTAATTACAAATTTAAAAGCATTAATCCAATCGACTTTTGTGGTGTATTTGGCTTTCAATAGTTTTTGTAATTAAGAACACCTCATTTACGGCTTGAGAGACTGAAGAAGCGAATTTTTGAAAGAGGGATTTAAAATTTTAAAACTAAAAGTGTTCCTGTAAAGATATTTAGTACCCTTCCTGGGAATTTTATCTGCTCACCATCGAATTAAACATTACAGCGCTCATGCAATAATTAGGAGAATTTCCAGAAGAATATATCGTGGGTGGTTCTTTCATCCGTGGTTACTTTTTCAAATC
Source organism: Orchesella cincta (assembly GCA_001718145.1). Taxonomy (NCBI): domain Eukaryota; kingdom Metazoa; phylum Arthropoda; class Collembola; order Entomobryomorpha; family Orchesellidae; genus Orchesella; species Orchesella cincta. The sequence goes on along the minus strand of LJIJ01000086.1, from coordinate 198,864 downwards.
ATGTACCTATTCCTTTCAGTCATATATATATGCCCTCACAAACCCATCAGTTATTGCTCAGTGGGGAAGACGAAAACGAAATTAATTGAATGTATTATCAAACTTTCAATGCGTACATTTGGAATTGTGCACTATCAAAGCTAAATGTACCTAACTAGCTTTTACAATTACTACCAAGTACAGGAGTAGCAAACTAAACGATACTAAATTATGAATCTAAAAACGTTTTTTGCCAACTTAACCACAGATTAAATTATTGTAAGTGTTTAGTGACTCAAAACAAAAGTAGTGGAATTTATCTTGTTTCTACCACTCGGCATGACATAGCATTTTAACCCAGTTGAATGCAGCAATTTTTAATTGAAATAATGTCATTCATCACCCTTAAATACACAGACTTATGCCATGCATATGCTAGACCTGGTAGAAAAGAGACCCCAGGATGAAAATGTAGTAGTACACTCACAGCATAAAATCTCAGAAACCCTGAAAAACTCTTTGCGAGGCTCATACACTCAACTTGCTAGGATGAAGCCTCCTAGGAAACCCATGCATTTTCCACCTGTTTCATGCCTTTGGCTTTTTTTATTGGCTGGGGATTGTACTTTACTAAAAGCTTCCCTTTCTCAAGCCCATTATCAGAAGCATTCATTCCTCCCATTTGCGTGCTTCTTTTTGGCTTCTCAGACTTTACAAGAGAGCTACCTAAGTACTATTCCATTCATCTTATGCGTTCTTCTGCTTAGCTGGATCCTAATGTCTCCTGTACGGGGTTTGCTTCTCTTCTGATGTAATAGCCACACTGAACTCAATGCGTAGCTTACTCACTCATGAATTTTCATGAAATGTCTTTATTAACCAATAAAACATATACTATGAGTAGAAAACAAGCTATCATTATTGTAACATTAGTTTTATACACCTTGTAAGTATAGCTATCAGTACTGCAGTTTTAAAAGCTAATAATACCATCTAAATACATATGTTGACTTACATAAGAAAAAAACTGGTGTGTGACTAGCTTAAAAGTTTGTTAACAATACTAAATTGTGTTGCAGCTGTGATGATTAGAATAGTAAGTAGACCTACGTGAGAACGGGAAATAATTGCAGACTGTCCATTACACAAGGTCTTGGAGGAGCAAACGCAAACTTCCCGAGTGTATCCATCAACCTCCTCACGATGACATCCACTATTTATTTGTGCACCCGAATTTTTGTTGGTCACTATTCCGCAAAACTTTGTCTGATTTGTCATTGCATTAGCTGTAAGAAATATTTAAAGTTCATTACGTTCAATTCTTAATGTATGACTGAAAGTTTTTAAATTGACGTACATCCATCACGGGAGTAGTAGGTGTAGGTAACACAATTTTTACCCCCTGTCATGGGACAGAAAATGTTCCAATTGTTTCTTTTTGCATTGTCTACAAGTTCCGTAAAATCTGGTGGGGTGCCCAGTTGAGTGTCTGAAAAATGGTTACAAATTGTGCTAAAATATATGCATGTATAAAAACATCGCATACTGATCTATACTTACCACCGGCCCTTGTGAAAACCAATGGATCAAAGCATGCCATATCATCAGCCTTGTTTTTCTTTTTCAGGTATTCACAGGTTGCGTTTCCTGGTGAAGGAATCGTCTCCCGATCACTAGGCCAGGTATATTGGTAGCAACATTTCGAGCCAAGTCCACACTTCTGCCATGTTGTTGACTCAGATGCTGCTACCCCATCGGTGGAATTACCACTATCTCCTCCTCCACCACCTTCATCTTGACTGATGCCTACAAGTCTCTCCTTTTGCTCATTTTCTTCTTCTCCTTCTCCCGACTCTTTAAAAGTACAATTGAAACCATCACATTAAAGAGCTGCCAAAGAAACTGGACCCTGAACTAACTAGAATAGAGGCGACCTTACTTCCTATCAAGATAGAAATACGCTGTGCGTCTTCCACAGGAACTTCTCCTGTATAAACGTGTTTCTCATTTGTTGATCCATCTACTTCTTTTCCCAATAAGAAATAACAAAATAAGAATATCACAATTGTAGATCTAGCTTTCGAAAAAGGACCACGAAGGTTCTTGGATAAACTGCTAGCCGTTGCCATCTCAAGTAATCACGTAAATTTGTCTGATTTAACAAAGCTTAAAAATAGTTGCTGGAAAGTTTTCGTAGTCTCATTGGACTTGTTCGTGTCAAGCAGTAAAATAAACCTGGGGAATGTTTGACATTAGACACACTACAATTTGCTTACGTTAATTATGACGACTGGAGCTGAATCGTCAATTATGGGATGGGAGAAAAATGCATGCAAAATTGTCACCTTCATCATCAGATCACCATATTATCACAATTTTACTTATCGAGATGTGTCAATATATAGGGATTACAAACACGTATTTCTCGGATAGGAATACAAGAGAAAAAGTGAGATATGCATTTAGCAGGAATATACATGACACGATTATGTCAGCCCAACCAAGCTTTTTATAAATGTAATGTATCTCCCATTTCATGCAGTAAAACAGTTTAATGCAAGAATAAGATATCGACATTGAGCCATGAAATCAGAATCACATCATCGTCATCAGCTCCGATGATAATAGGTGATATGATAAGCCTCAACAATATGATTAAGCAGAACAGCCAAAAATGCATTCTGGTTTCTGTTTTATTCAGAACTGTTGCTTTGTACATCATCTACGTAGGTTTTATGTGGCAGCTATCGGTTCATAATTACATGCATCCACTGCTTGACTGAGCTACTATCATATCTTGAGTAACCGGAATAGAATGTGGGTAAGGTTAAGGTGTTGCTGGCGTACGTAACAGCGTCATTTGTTCGAACAGTATCCGATAATTACAAAAATGTTCCATTTTATTACGTTCGTAAATTCCAATGTATATAATTGGTTATATATCAATTTAAATTAAGAGTGCTTGAGCAGCATAAGCAAATTAGTAAGCACTGTAAACACGGCGTACTTTGCATAAAACTTTCGAGTATTCATGTATGATATCAAGGTTTAAAATTTCATCAATTTGAAAGTTTCAAATTACAATGTTTCTTCAGCATCTAAACTCAAAGCAAAAAAATGAGAAGTTTCCCGTGTGCATTCCTACGCTCATGAACTTCATCCTCATTTGTAGTAAAAAAAATTATTTTTTTATCAGAGAAAGCAAGTCATCATCACATTCCTGGTTTATTCACAGCATGCTGTTGTGCTACACGGATAGATGCAGCGCAGTGGCAATGGACTACTTCTCCTTGCATTTATGCATCATGAATGGAACAAGCCGAGGCGAAGCAGGACGAAGCTAAAGGAAAGGAGACCCAAAAACTCTTTAAAAGTAGGCCCCAGCACCTATCACTCAAATTCTTGGAGGATTTTGCGGGCTCTTTGCCTGGATATGAGACTACGCACAAAGGTTCCACAACCCCAATCCCGCCTGGGTTACCACTTTGTCCCCAGAAAACTACTGAATACCACCCTTTAACTGCGATTAAGAAAATGGAGTCTTAGAGAAACAATATCTACAGCACTTCTCGATTCCATTTCCTATTTTTCGAAAATTTTATAAAGTGGTTAACCTATTGTAATTCCGCGTTCAAAATCTGGGTTTTCAAGACCACTCTCTGTGCGCTGCACTAACCTATGCCCATCTATTGCAATCTTCAGCTTTGGCTTCAGTTCAATGATGTGATGAATGAATCCTATACATATCTCCTAGGTTCACTTCTGCACAAGGCATAAAGACATACACAGATAGCAGTGTGGGAAACCAGTATGTATACAAATGTCATATGGATTACACAGCAGTTCTGCAAGCCACGTCTCTAAGCTATAGACATTCATAAACAAAAATACATTGTGACATACGCAGTTTTTGTAATCCAGTTTCTCTATTTTAAATCATCATTAAATTTTTTACTAGTTATCTTTGATGGCCATTTGACCTAGGCATTTCTACGTTTCCACCCCCACGCTTAGTATCGTCATCTTTCAACTTGATCTGAGGAAATACATCCATCTGCAGCTATGGTATTGATTATTTATAAGATTTAAATTATAAAGGAAGTTATCCCTTGTCTGTGAATTTAGCAACAATGTTGAACGTTTTAGTTTGGCGTTGGTGGATTCCATAACCTTTTCCACGACATACCTCGTCCCTTCATTGTAACGTATCGATGTTACTCCATTTCCATGTTCCCTGGCCATGATCGCCAAGAAGTTGAAAATGGAGGAAAAAGTAAGGATTTTACATTATTTTATAATGTTAACTGTGTAAAACACGGTGTAATTTGTAACCTGGATACTTTTCCCCCCAGTCTTTCTACCTCCGTCAGCATTGGAGCATTTAACACGCTTAAACGTTGTGTATCCCATGCTTTTCAAGCTGACCAACGTTGCTGACAACAGATATACTCATTGTGGCGTATTAGAATTTGTCGCGGATGAGGGAAAGATGTATATACCATACTGGGTATAAAATTTATTCACATAGTATAGATTAGGCTTTGCTTTTACTGGATTATCATCATAGTTTATTAAAGCGAGGATATTGAATTTTTAACATGTTGGTTCTAGATGATGCGGAACCTTATGATTGACGAAGGGGCAATGATTCAAGTTGAAAGTGCGACGCTTCCCGTAGCAAGTTTTTCAAAGTTTGAGCCCCAGTCCGCTGAGTTTTTGGACATCACCAATCCAAAAGCAATGTTGGAGAACGCTCTCCGTAACTTTGCTTGCCTTACAACCGGAGATATGATTGCGATTCGCTACAATGATAAAATATATGAGCTACGAGTGCTAGAAACACGTCCAGGCGAGGCTGTTAGTATCATTGAATGTGATATGGATGTGAGTTGATGCAGTGACACATTCAAACTTTAAAGTTATGAAAGCCAATGAATAATAATAATAATATGTGCAACCTTAGGTCGAGTTTGCCAAGCCTATTGACTACGTAGAGCCCGAGTTCAGACCTAAGAAGGAAGAGGAACCCGCAGAAGAAGAAGCTGAGATGAGTGGAGTCTGTGATAGTAATTTTATTCCTTTCCTTGGTAGCGGCAATCGGTGAGATAATCAATACCAACAAAGTATGATTAAATTTGTTCTCTATTGTCTGAATTTGCTACATTAAACCTCTTTTATTTTTGCAGCCTTGACGGCAAAAGTGTTCCATTTGCGTGTCCCACCGCGGCCCAACTTGCAAGCCAACGTCGTGGTATTCCAGACTTCGATTTTCGTATCGGTCAGCTCAACTTCTGTCGCAGTATCAAATTCAATAACAATGGCAGTGATGGAAAAAATGACAAGGGATTCAAAGCATTTGGTGGAGCTGGAACTGCACTGAAAGCTAAAGCGTCTAAGTCTTAGGTTAAAATCTCTTCAAGGATATGTCATTTGTAATGGAATTGCTTTACTCAATACTTGCGAGGAAAAGACGATGTCTCTCATGCACATCTCCAATCAGGCCTGTCAATTCATTGACCAATAATATAAGTGTGACCTTATCTATCTCAACATTAGAAATCTTAAGTTGTGTAGGGAATAGGGACTCGTGTACGCTAGTAAATTGTAATGGTCTGCTCAATGAGACCTACTACAACCTGTGTTTGTGCGAAAAAGTCCAGCTAGTCTGGGGATGTGCTTGTGTTCGACTCTCCTCGTAAGTGTCTTTGTATAATATGTGAATGTTATGCTGTTACAAAGGCTAACATCAATAAAAAGCAATAAGTACAAGTATAAGTGGCTATCGTTGAAATGGTATGTGCATTAATTTGTACTTATAATACAACGTTCTTCCACCGCTATGTAATTTTTTTTAGAATGGACGTAAAGTCAAAATAAATTAATGTCTGTGCTTTTCTTTTGAATTCGTGTACATCAGAAAATTGGCAAGAGATTAAAAATTAATTTCATACTGCATTCCACTAATCACGGTTTGACGCCTCATTTAATCCCATAGTTTATTTGTTTGTGATGCATAAGGGTCATGAAATGAACAGTTGTATCAGAAAATAACCCTCGCGTTTCCATTATCATGCTCCAGTCTTTGGTTCATTGGTTTTTCATGCGAAATCTAGTTAAACATTTTTCCTGTCACAATCCCAGCCATGATTTATGGCAATTGTCGGATTTCTACAGGCTCATCAAAAACCTACTTTGTGTTTGGGCTTTTTTGATTTTAAGATGATGCATTGGAGAAACGTATAAACCAGCACTTTATTGATGTAAACATAAACACGATGCTTCGTGTCAACTTTTAGCAACTTAATGAGTTCAGCAGAGGAGCAGATATGATTTTATTGCTGTCTGGAGTCAGTTTGATTGCTCATCAAAAAGGATGGTTTATATTTAATTTGCGACGATTCAATATGAGCAACTCTCAAAGTTTTGCATATATCGGAGTAAAAGCAAACACGCAGGATGGAATGTTATTCTCTCGTTCTTAGTTTTGAGATGAGAAACAGCGGTCACATATATTCATATACGCATTTATTAATTTCCTTAAGATCTGGTTGGGAATTGAATGTCCTTGCTTAATCGCCAGCTCGTCTTGAAGAACTCACACAAGAAAATTTGTGCTGAGATTAAATCCTCTCTGGCTAAAGCTAAAGTCAGTTGAAAAGACATTTCCAAGCAAGAACCAGACTTACTTCCTCTACTTTGTACTTCATAGTGTAAAAACTCGTGTCTTGACATACCAACTTGAACTTAACTTGAAGTGTGCGTGTATCTTTAAGCATAAAATGCTAGCGGAGCATATTTAGTATGACAAAAAACATGATCTTCCTCATTCCGCGTTTGTTGTCCATTTGGCAATAATTTTGACAGATATGATGCTTATCTTATATGCTTCCTTGTATCGAGAACAAGCAATAAAAGTTCTTTTTTGTGCGATAGGTATTCACGTCTCGTTCTTTCAAAAGGTCAGCGGGGTTGAAGACAATTAAAGATTTTTTCCTGCAACTCAGTTAGCTTTTATCTGACTGGAGCAAATGTAATGAGATGAATGAGAGCATGAAAACAGTAAAATGTCAAGAGAACTATAAGGTTGTTTATGCCGAGCAGTGGGTGTACCTACTTACTGCTGGATATGACGAGTATAAAAGTTGTGACTTCACATTGAAAACTCCGCACTCCTACTTTCTTGAGACAACTTGTTGTACAAACTTGGAAATTTGGGTCACACTACACTTTAAATTTTGTTTTATTTGATTAAGACAAAGGGAATAAATTTAACCAACGTTAAAAGTAAAGGATCGATCATGAAGCTTTTGTTAAGTAATTGCGGAGGGGCAGTGCTGAGTTTGCTGGGTTTGTTGGTAACGTTGTATGTTCCTGCGGATGCCATTCCAGCTTACTCCAGCTCCAACTACAACACCTTGGATTATTCTCAGGACTATTATCATCAACCAACAGCTCCTCCCACACCACCAACAACACAACCACCGCGAAGAGCTTCCAATGGAGGACGGAGAACCCTTCAGGTAATTAATATCTTCAGAAGAAGCTTATAGGATTTTCTTATATTACAACTAAGGTTAAAGCTAATCAGTAAGTAATTTAATAGTTCAACTCATGTACATCAAATTGTCAGTGTTTTGCAAAATCAATTCCCATTGTAACTGCTTTGTTCAAGGAATTCAATATTGTGGGTTTTGTTGGTTTTCCCGAACTCGTATTGTATTATTTTCTTAAAATTATGATGAAGTGGTTGTTACTGCGTTTGGATGGGCAGTAACTAATTATAGTAGTTACCATGATCTTTCCCACTATCAATATAAATGTCGATTGAAATCTTAATGAAGGTGTCACTTTACCCCATTTTCATGATTTTGCCATGCCTTGCAATGCAAATGACCGTGCAAAAACTTCTCTTTTTATATGCATCTAAATCAAAGCAAACAATGTTGATTACTTTGTGGATAATCATGAACGGGTGTAAATGTAATTTTGTAATGAAGCGTCGCCTCTTAGGGTTACAAACACTGTTTAACCTACCTACAGCTAATTAGGTAAACAAAATTAGGCACTTTTTCAATCACTTCTTTCTAGCGCATGGTGGAGATTATACAAATGAAATTTGTGGAATGAAAGATTTAGTACGTGCAACTATAACTATTTATGTAGTAAATATTTCTAGCGGTTTTTGAGTCATATATTGACGGGTTTATTGCATGGTTTATAACGGCAACTTTAACGTAGGTTATTGATAAAATAATTTGAATTTCTTAATTTGCAGAGCGTGGTGCGACATCACATGGAGGAATTGGATAAGCAAACACAAAATGACTTGGTAAGATATGGAACAACCACTCAACATGTACTTGTAACTGAGCCAATAACCAATTACAAGATTCCAATATTCATTTTTGTGTGTGCGTATTCAACAGAAAATCCTGAGCTATCTGGAAACGGAATTGAATCAAATTTTTAGTTGCTATATTCGTCTCAGTTGTCCGAGAACGAGGAGTGCCAAGGTGCTAGCCGAATGTGACGAGATAAAAGACTGGCCCCTGTACCACCAAGTCATGAAAATGGCTGGCATTCGTCGTTATCCATACCAAAATTATGCGCCACAGCCACAACCCCGACAAGTTCCAAGCACAACGACAACAACACCGGCTCCACTGTTAGAACACAGCTACATTCGAACTGGGCGTCATGAGAGGGTGAGCGGGCTACTTCCAGCTAATGTTATCACAAACGAGGATTTCAACTCTGCTCGGGATGCTGATGTAGATGAAGAAATGTATTACCAACAAAGGGATTCCAGGCATCGTCCAAGGAGGATTCGCTATGGTCAAAATCCTAAACAGTCTGTGGCAGAGAATGAGATTGGGAACGACGAGTAAAACTTAATACTGCCACACGTGTGATACTTTTATTTATGATTTACACTTTATGATTATTTAGCTAACCTACACACTGCCACCTTAAAGTTACTGACTACTCTAGTTAATGCTACCAAAATTGGAAAGTAATTCAACAGTTCGTCTCATTTTTTACACACATTGTCCATGTTTTGTCAACGAATTTTCCAACTATGTAAAAAACACAAATGTAAATACAGCTTCGAAACCTAAATTACAGTTATCCGAATATAATTTACTATTGGAAAGAGAATTTAATAAATATCCGTTTCATTTCATATCAGCAACTTTTGTGCTTCTTTTTACAAAGGCCAAGGTACATCGTCATAAGCAGTAATACTAAATCAGGCATATATTTTCTCTTAACTTGTAATACATGGGATGCAATAATATGCTATGTAATACCATAATGAGTCTTCGTTCAGTCTGGAGCTAACTCGATATGAACTTACGGAAGCGAGCTCGAGGAAAAGGATATCCAAAGTCATTTGCTTTCTGGCTAATGCTTTTGTCCTGATTTTGATAACCATAAAAGCTATAGACATTTGAAACCTGATAACTATACATGCGCATGTGACAAAAAATTGTTTTGAAGGAAATGGATTAATATGCTTGTGAAATAGAAGATATCAAGTTTCTCAGTCTAAATTGTATGCTTGGCTGTATGATTGGTTGCCAGGATGAAAGCATGAAAAATTGAACAATTACAGCACAACAATGCCAGCGCACTTCCAACGCAGTACCACCAAAAATCACGGATTTGTAATAAAGGTACATGTTATGTAATTTGTAAACAGCGGTCGATACATCACTTTATTATAAATATGCATAAACATTGTCGCTGTTTCGCATGGAATTAAGAGACAAAGAAAATTGCATTTAAATTTGCTGCATTTTATGCAGCTAGAACAATGACAATTGATACACATTTCATTCCTTTATAGTTTTATTTCCTTGAATCGAATGAATGAAAAGAGAGCAATTTTATCATATTGGCTTCGGTGGAGGATAGTAGAGAATTGTTTACAAGTAAAGTAGCAAGATTTCTTGAAGAAATCGCAAGTGCCATTACTGTACTTTATATGGTTTGAAGTTAACAGGCATGGAAATGCACTTGCTGGAAGCGTCACGCCAATCAAATCACGACACAAATGCTCACCAGACATATATGCATTGTCTGCACTTCCGAGAAAAGTTTCTACGCAAAAGGTGCATCCGATGGCTGACTGCATTTTTCATTGAATATGTAGTTAAGTCCGTTGGATTCTTTCCTCCTGTTTCTCATCCTTCAGCCTGCTGTGGCAAGGAAATTAAAATTGCAAAATTTAATATTATGAGTTTCAGAAATAATTTTAAAGTCGGAAACGGTGTTGGTGCCACTGTGGTAGACAATCAACGTATTATGCGTTGTTTTTCAAGTTTGCGGATTGAAAAGCCACTTGTTGCGCAGCTGGAAGGTAGAAAATGCACTTACGAGGTGGCAATACTTAAGGGTGTTGCTACAGTGGCGTTTTGCGACGCCCTTTGCATGCGGGAAGTCCATGCAAAGGTTCTGAATGAAGCAGTTGGAGTGTTTGTCTGGGATGCATTCACCCTGGGACGAGAGCAACTGGCTAAGTTTAAAGCACTGAAGGTCATTGTCAAAGTAGGACCTGGTTTGACAGGTGTGGATTTGGCTGCTGCTGGAGAAAGGAAAATAGCTGTTTGCCATGTAAATGGCTATGGAATCGAGGAAGCCGCCGATTCCACTATGAGCCTAATCTTGGATTCCTTCAGAATGAAGACTTTTCCGGTGACCACATCGGTAAAGAGTTACTGGCATATGCTCTGGGAAAACTCAGAGACTGTAAATCACTAAATATTTACAACCAGTCATTTCCATTTAAAAAATTGATGTGTTCTCATTTTGATTCACTTTATAGAACCGATATGCTACTTTCCAGTGTGTCCAACTTCGGGGTAAAACCTTAGGAATCATTGGACTAAGTTTGGTTGCCAGAGCCGTGTCCATACGCGCAATGGCGTTGGGTATGAAGGTGTCTTTTTACGATCCCTTCATTGGGGATGGTTACGAGAAGGTTTTTGGCATAACACGCGTGGATCATATAAGTCAACTGCTTGGTCAAGCCGACATCGTTTCCTTGCACTGCAGCCTTAATGACAAAAGCATTGGAATAATTAATGAGGCTTCCATTCAATTCATGCGTCCCGGTATGCCTTTCACAATTTTTTATTTAATGCGCAGTAAACACCTTCATCATTTTAACTGTTTCTATATTTTCAGGAGCAATTATTGTGAATATTAAGGACGAAGGACTTATTGAAGAATCAGCCCTGGCTGCAGCTCTTCACAGTGGTCAAATTGGAGGCGCTGCATTGGATACACACAACCCGGATTTTAATCGCGGACCTTTGCGTGATGCTCCCAATCTTATTCGCACTCCTGGAACTGCCTACTTTTCTGAAGTGTCTGTGAGGGAATTTAGGTGGGTAGAATTTCAACAGGGATTGCAATTTTGAAAATGTTATTTTTATTGTTAGTATTAAAAAAAAATTAAATCTGATTTTATACTACAGGGAAGCGGCAGCTGAAGAAATGAAGGCATTTCTTGAGGAAGGACCCAGGTCACTGCGTCTCCGATATTTGAAAAATAGTATTTACTTCTGATTCAGAACATGAAAACAGACAACGTTTTTGGAACGCTAACACAAATTCATTTAAATTTCTTTGAATCCATCTTGTATTAATTAGTACCATTCGGAAATTCTAGTAAATTCAAACATTTTACAGCACAATATACGATTTCATTTATCATTGTAAAATGTCAAATTTTATTTCATCATATTATTATGTTCACATTATTATGTTCTATCCTCTTTACTCAACATTCACTCCTTTTTGGAGGAGTTCGCATGACCGTGCTTGACAATTGCAGGGTTGGGAAATGGACTTGGTACTTGCAGTAGATGTGAATTCATCATTTCAACTGCTGCTGAACAACCTCCATTTTGTTTTTGAGTTGTTGCACTTGCTGTACAAGAAATTGCAGCTCATTTTGAAGTTCGATATTTTGATGCTGGACTTCTTGAATTTTTAAGGAATGCTGCTGCATTAGTAATGAAGGCTGTTGCGTGTGCAACTCTTGTAGATGAGCTTGTTGTTGGAACTGTATTCGTTGTTTCTGGTGTAAAGGCTGGTGGTAATGTTGGATTACTTGAGTATTTTGTACAGAATGCTGCTGCTGACGAATACCTGAAGCATCTAGAAAAACATATTAAGTACGGATCTGGTATAAAAATACCTAATTTGCCATTATTTTAAAAACGAACCGTCTTGCTGGTCCTGAGTGTGATCAATATCAAGAAAACCTTGTTGGGAAGGAGGACTTTGTAAATGCATACCCCATTGATGTTGAATTATTTGTTTGCCTTGAATCCCAACTTGATTCTGGGGATGAGGTAGTGATTTCTGCATATTGAAGTGGTGCATACCTTCGACTACCTGTTGCTGAGGTTGCAACGGCATGCATTGTCGCACTTGCTTTAACTGCATCTGAGGTTGCAATTGACTCTGCACAATAGATTTCTCTTGTGAGACCACTGTAGAATGACGCTGTTGCAAGTGCATTTGTTGTTGTTGCTGCTTTATTTGAAAATTAATATGCTGTTGCTGTACATCTGATATATCTTGTCTCTGGAGTGATTGAGAGGCTTGGTAAGGCTGGGAAAGGGAGGTTTGCATCAACGTCTGCTGTGGAATTTGGGTTTGTTGCATGTCAACCTGTTCAAGTTGGACTTGCTGCTGCGGCTGCTGATAGTGTTGCACAGTTGTAGGATTATTTTCAAAACCATTTTTCCTTATTTTACTCTTATCGTAAAAATGTTCCCTGTGTTTACGCAGGAAGTGAGTTTTTGCGTTGTCAGAACGAGAAAATTTGCTGTCACACAGATAACATGAGTATGGTTTCTCATTTGTATGTGCTTGACGATGACGGTTGTACAGATCTTTTCTGCTGGTTTGATATGCACAGTTTGAACACATGAATATCTTCTGTTCCTCCACCGAGGCACTCTGTATTTCGACCTCAGTTTTGAGAGCACTCAAAAATAATGTTACCTGGAAAACCCAATTAAAATGATAAACATGAGGTAGGTTAACTTATTATACTTAAGCCCAAATTTAAGTTTATTATAGACCTGCTTCATATAGAAGTTTTCATTAATAAAACTGGCTCTCAAAATTTCGCCATGCATTGTGGCCCAGTGATGTCTAAAACTTCGAACGCGTGTGTAGTTACTCGGGCATCGTGGACATTGCAATACACGCAAATTGCAATGACATCCGAGCCAATGTTCTGAAACCTTGGACAGAAATCCCTCGAAGCCACAATCAACGCAACGGAATAATCTGTGGATGTAGCTGTAAGTTGCGATTTTGGACTGGGTCCAACTCAACGTATCAGACCGTTGGAACCAACTTCCTTGGAAAGTCGTTGATTCAATCGAAGGAATAGCTATTCCTATGAAATATAAAATGTCAGTCTACTTCAAAATTCAAACAATTAGTAGAAAGTAATATATAATGTTATACATATGAGATGACATATACTTAAAATGTCATCTTCGTCCATATTATTTCCTGTAACGTGTTCTGTAGAATGCGAAGTTAGAGCGGCGAATGAATCCTGTGCCGGCTCTCCGATATAGTCCTGTGGTAGTAATTCCATATTCTTTCGGTTTCTAGTGGCTGCATGTTTGTTTAAAAACAAAACGAAATTTTATGCTTTTGCAGAAACAAGTTTTTTAAAAAATATTAAAGGACCTTTGCTTTTTACATCTCACCTGCACTAACGTACACCTAAATTAGAATCTAATACCGTGAGGGTACAGGGAAAGAGTGAAACAGTAAGTCTGAACGATAAGCAGGCATCTGCGACAGATTTACTAAAAAATTTGCCTTGATAATTGATTACTAAACAGGATTTCTCGGTAAAAACGGCAGCTGCCGTGATGCGGATGAAGGTGGGGCACTGTAAGATTCCCCAGTTTTTCCCTGTTCGATGATGCTCTTCTGGCTTCAACAGTTATTAATAGGTGATAATTTATTAAACTACATGCCGTAATACGTACATGTATAAACATGTCAATGCTGCCAATTACATAACTGTAAGCAAAATCAAACTGACTAACTCATTAACATAATGACAAAAGATTTTGTCATCCCTACTTAATTACAAAATAAGTAATAAAATTTACAACATTTTCATAACTCTTTACGACACATCAAATTTAAACTCGGCAACTAAAAATTTCGCAAACGCAAAATGTATGCAAATTTTGAACTTTTTCAATTTCGTATTGAGGTTGTCACACATGCGGAAGAGTATGTATGATCAAAGTATTATTACAGGTTCCTATTAACGAATAAGGATGACAAAGCACTGGTATTAACCAATATTATACGTTTGAAGGGTTCGATCGAATCTGCATGTTTTCAACTTAATTTTTCTGACTAGCTTTCTTTTTTAAGTTACCATCTTTAACACATAAGTCAATTGATTTGAAGTATTTCTATTCCATTTGATGCTCATACATTCGTCATTTTGAAAGTTGAGAGAAAGTAAAAGTATTTCAAATTTATTAAGTGGTGCAGCCACTTTATAAGAATCACTTTGTCCGTCACGAACTTTTACGTTACACGTACGTAATTTAAGTATATTTCCTGTACATTGTAACAAAGTCTCACTATACCCCATTACAAACCGCGCAACTTAAAAATGCCATAATCGTTTGGGGGAAAACCACAAGGGTAAACGGGAAATAGAAGAGGAGAAGCGATAATTGTGCAACATAACCGCTAACTGAGGAGGATAAGCGGTAATTAAGGAGGCTACGAGATTGCAGTACATCAATTGAGTTTTTTATTGATCGGGACCTGACGGAGGATACAGAGAAGTCCTTCTACTCTACTCTTATATATTTTGCTGTTTTCAAAAATACGTTCCTGTACTCGTTTAATCAAACTCTTGTGTTATCTTCTACCATCAATTCAGCAGTGACTTTTGAAAACTTTGTGACGTTTTTTGCCAATATGGCTGTATCTGAGTGTGTACATATGTAGTTCCAAATTCATTATAAGCTTTGCATCGCTAATACTTTTACTTTACGTTGATCATCCACGTTCAGCATCATATTTTCCAAACCTCTAATGCACCACTTCGTTCTATCCGGCTTGCCGGGTTTATTTTCTAGTTTATCTAAGACAAGGTCTTTTCACGGAGAAGTCGTTCGGGTGCTTTAATACCGCCAAGTACAAGCAAGAAAAGTACATTCAAAATTTGGAAGTTGAGAAACTCAGCTTTGTCATCTACGATAAAATTTTACTTACGTTATCACCCCAAAGTTGGAACTTGGTGCGAGAATTAAAGTTTTGATTAACGAATCTGTTTAGATCTTGATCCGCCGTGGTTACACCAAAGTAACATTTATTTTCAGCGCATTATAGTTTCCCATTAATAATGATAAATTAGCACATTGTTGTTGGTTAAATATTAAAATGTTGATACTTTTATTTTTGATTTACTAGCTCATTCGCCATGGATCCCTTTGAAATGTCCAAGTTAGCCGGGAAAGATACTAAAATGTTCTGTGTTGGTTCTAATTTAAAACAAGGCTCAAAGATTTGCTGTCTTGGAGGTGCAATTGTGAGCCCATCAGAATTCTATCTGAACTTAAAAGAATCCTGAATCCTGGAATGATTTGGAGAAGGCTCAGAAAGAACTAGAGTACGCAGCAATTTACACATTTTCAAAATATACATACACGATCACTTTTAAGAAATCTGTTATTAATAACAACGAAAACGGTTTGTAAACATTTACAGTAACTACTTTGAGGAAACACCGACCAAAAGGTGTGGGGACGATACAAAGATGCTTCTAGCTAGAAAGGATGACCCGTTTTACATTCCAAATTCTAAATGCCTAGAAGCAGGACTGTACATTGCAGTGTTGGCCAAAATTGGAGGAAACCCAGAATGGCATCGAGGTCAGATTTTGAAGAAGCTAGCCAAAAAGAAGTACAAGGTTTGACACGAAAAGCAATTTTTTTATTGACGATAATGATACCGTTTGCTAACATTTAACTGAAAAATTTCTAGGTCATTCTAATTGATTATGGCGATACGTATAACAACTTTACCATTGAAGATATTCGCTACATTCCTGAAAAATTCCTGAACTTTCCTGCACAGGCAATTCGGTGTAAGCTGGATTTTGGGAATCAGTTAAACAAGTTACATAGCTGGGAAAGTTTCTGGAAGGCTGAAGAAGAAAAGAAGTTTTTCCGTATTATGAAGAATTTTGAGGTGTCAGTAGAATTTCGAAGCTATGATATTGATCTGGTAAGATACAGTAATTTATCAGACTCCAGGTTCACAGTTATAATTTCCGGTTAGCATTAATTGGCGAATTTTTTGAGTGATTTAGATAATTTTTTACTCTTGTATTTTACTCTTATCAGGGTCTTGTGAATTGCATGGTTTGGCTTGTAAAACTGAACAAATATGGGTTAGATGGAGCCATCCGGAATGAAAGTGTGGCCGAAGAACTTGTTCAAAAGCTAGGTGAGAAATGGGTGAAACATCGTGATAAAGAGATTACATTAAGTAAACAAACAACCAGTAATACAACTGCACCAAAGAAGCGTCCAGCAGCTAGTATCCCAATTAACATTTTGGAGACAGATTATAATATCGACTTTTTGGGGCAAGTTGAAGGGAGGTCTGATATTATCAATGTTTCCGAGGTCGATTTCAAAGGGGTTTACATAACCAAGCCCCCAGAACCCCAGTAGATAGTAAATAATGTATTAGTAGAAAAAATTCGAAATAACAGATAGTATTCTTATGTATATCAACTATCTGAAGAAAAGAATAGAATAAAAGTTATTCATCGTAACAAGCAAAACAGAATTTAAACCGAGCACGAATAATTAAAACTATAGTTAAGTTTAGTTGCATAGAAACTTTATAGTCTTTAAGTGCTCTCTCATTTCAATTTTAATTTTGCATCAAACATCATTAGTGAATACATTGTAAATTGAATTCTCGCATGAATGGCTATTTTACTAGCTCATCGATTCCAACAATTAAACTTACTCTATGCTAAAAAAACCATTAACGGCTGACTAACACAATAAAATATCATTTTATAACATAAATAAATTTTATTTTATTTAGTTTAATTGCTATTACAAAGAAATGGCACATTTCTTAAAACATATCAATTATTTTTTACCTTTTCACATGGTAATTTTAAAGTGTATTCCACTAGATTGAAAATGTAAGTCACATCCCCGGCAATACATTATTTAAAATTTCTTACTAATTTCACTACATAATTTTTTCGTATGTATAAGCCTACTCAATTAAAAATAAGATTAGAGTTTAGATAGATGAAATAAGAAGTTAGGTTTTGAGTTTTCCAAGCCATGAGCTTACATCCAGCTCAGGAACACTTAAGAATTCAGTTCATTCTTAGAAATAAATCGAGAAACGGGGTAATATATAAAATACATAATTTGTATGTATGAGTTATAAACTAGAAAACCAATTCAAAATGGTTATATCCTATTTACTAAATATTTTCTGCTAGTAAATACACTGAGAAACATTACTTAAACTGCTCTACTTCATTCAATATCCTTTAAAAATCTAAATCAACAATATCATCATTGTCATTATTATCCAGCAAGTTATGCTGTACTTCTTCTTTTGTCTTCTCTTCTTCTGCTCTTGCAAGTTCCCTTTCTTTTTTATCTTGCTCATACTCTGCAAAAACTTCAGGAATTTTGGGACAAAAGTCAACAGGCAAATTGCACCCCTTGTAAGCACTCAACTCAATTGAGTATCTGAGTAGCTGGCTCCAATATCGGTTTTTTGAGAGGACGTGCGGATTGCCAACAACAATCATCAATGCTTTGGCTCTCGTGATCGCGACGTTGAAACGCTTTGCTTGGTACAGGAAGCCCAGTCGATGCACATTTTTCTCCACCTGGTTATCATTAACTGAACGTACAGTGGAAATGATCATGACCTTCCTTTCTCCACCCTGGAATTCTTCAACGGAAGCCACCTTTGGGATATTATCGTCCATAATTGCATGTTCCAGAGCAAATCGAATCTTGTCGACCTGAAGAAGTAAAATATAATATTGACGGCTTTACTCTCTGGCACTGTACAAATAAAATACAAAGTTTGAGTAAGAACCATCTACAAACCTGTTTTCTGTAAGGCGTAATAATCCCAATATCCTCACTGTTCAATCCACAATGGGATTTAAGAACAACCACATACGCCACGATTTGTAGAACTTCAGCAATATTGTACCAGCTTGTACACCCCCTTTCTCGGAGGCTTTTACCTTGAATACCATGAAAAATCAGGGGAACTCCTTGTGTCGCCAGAATAGTATTTAGAAGAGGATTTTGGCAAAGCTCATGGGCTTCCTCAAAACTTGCTGCAGACTCCAGGTCATCATCGTAAAAGAGTCGGGATGGAAGCTTCAACAAGGTGGGATGAGCTCGATAGTTTTTCACAAGCTTGGTCAATACCAAAGGGTTATACTTTTCCTTTGGAAAGCGGTCCACATCTCGGCGATATAGTGGTCGTACCATCAACCTTTCTAAAAAGGACATGCTAAGTTTACAGTTTTGGGCCACATCAGACATCAAAACTGGCCCCAATTGATTTGGATCACCAGCTAATATTAGCTAAACAGAACATGAACCATAACATGTCAAGAGAAAGGCATAATAGAAAGGGTACCTACTCATGAAGATGTATTTAAAAAAAATTCCTACCTGACCACCTTTGGACCAAGCTAATAATATTGCGGGTATCATAGCTTCCGGTTCAGTGCAGTAGCCAGCTTCATCAATAAACACGTGGGTGAAGTGTCCAACGGATAAATCCAAGGTGAAAAATTGGCCGGCGGTTGTACAAGTTGAAATGATGAGTCTGTGCATAGCAACATTGGCTAAATCCTCTCCGTCAGTGCAAAAGGGAACAATCGTCTCTGGAACTGCTTGTTCAGAGCGTAGAAAGCCATTGAGACGGAGGAAGTCCCCAGGATGGTATTGGTTAGTGTTTGGCAAGATATTCTGCAATAATGTCGGCTGCAGCGTTGGATGGTGCACACACTAAAACTCTTAAGTATGAAAGCGTGCGAACACAATGCGAATTAGAGCAATGAACTGTAATAACAAGGCATTTTAAAATGTCTAATCGGAATTTAGGTTAGGTATGCATACCTTGAATTTTTATCTAGCTTGTTGACCTGCATAATAGCTTCCACAACAGTAACAGTCTTCCCTGTCCCTGTAAACGTTTATAGCTAGTATCACCACGGTAGAGATTTTAACTGGAGCTAACCCAAAAACTGATTTACCTGGAGGACCGTATATGATATACGGCAAAGGTCTGGCTTGCCCACGTATAATACGCCGCACCGCATCCTTCTGCTCGTCGTTTAGTTTCTCGTTGAACCAGCGAAGTATAACGCTAGTACAAGAAGGCTTTTCTGCCGTATTGCTAATGAACCGTGAGCGATAACTGGAAACCCGTCTACTTTGTAAATCAGCCACTGCGTTTGACGGTGAACCCATTTGCATTAAATTCCTTCGTGTCTGAGCAATGATTTTAGGAAATATGGATTCAGTTGGAGAATAAACATTGTCACCGACAGATTCATCCTCTTGAACACCTTCCAAAATGCCTTCTTGCCCCACTTCTTCTTCCAACACAACAATTCGTGGATTTTGCACTCGAATTTCAGTAGTTGGGAATAAAAATGGTTCACCCAAGTAACCAACTGCAGTTTCCACTGCAAAATGACAACGTCTGTAAGTGCTTCGACCCAGACGAAAATGAACATTAAGGGGGAATCCGGTGTAGTGCAAATTAAACGCATCACTAAACATGCATGTAACTTGATCTCCAAAAAGTTTCACTATGGTTCCTTCATATCTGCAACCTAAAAGAAACAAAACTGTGCGTTGTATGCTTGGTATTTACAAGGTTTCGTAGGCCACCTAATACAATTTTAGATAATACGCACCGTCAGGGTTTTCTGGGTCACGCACATCAACATTTTCGCGAATATTGACAGGGGGTTGAAAGTCTTGAAGTCCAGGCGCTGTGAATGTGTACTTCTCCCCAACTTTAGTGAGGACCACTCCGGTCATGTCGTATTGTCGGCGTATCTGCTGATTTTCCATTTCTTCAAACCAGAGACTCACCATAAATTTTTCCTAGAATGTACACAATACACAACTCCCAACTCAGCAATAAGGTATTCATAAAGAAAACTGATAAAGAAAGCAAAAAATTAGTTTTACCTTGTAGTTTTCATATGAGAGGGGCTGGAGAGCATTTTTATAGAGCCCCTTTAATTTTTCCTCGTCCATATCCCTGAAAACTTCCCACATGCCGCCAGGTACCTCATACGCTGGGAGCCGTTTCTGAGAGAAAAATGGGGCACGTATTTTTTGGCTACTTTTGATGCATCGTCTGTCGCGATCCGCAATAATTTCATTGATGTCCACTTCCTTCCGGATGGAAAAATCTTTGTCTCCTGCATTCTTCTCCAGATCTGTCTCTCCTTCGGGTTGACCTATAACGACTACGATCCTTCCGATTTGAAAATCATCAAAAGTGAAAACGCAGAGTTCGGTAGTTTTCCCAATTAAAAGGGCATGGCATTTCAAATCAACTACCATGTCCATATTTGGTAAAAAAGGGATGACTCCGTCATCCTGGTATTTACTAGGTACTTTAATCTCAATATTACAAACCGATGGGTCCACCTTGCAACTTATTTTATGCAGACGAATAATGCTCGCAGCTGTATTGGATATCGTGATGGTTTTTGTGGTAGTCGCTCCAGTTGTCACAGGAGGGAAACGGATCACCCTTGGAGTAATCTTAATGCCCCATTTATCATCTAGTAATGCTTTGTGTCTTGATACAATATCGTAGCTGTATTCATCCGTCATCCACTCAACAGCGTCGGCATCCCTACCCAAATTCAACACATGACAAATTTGCCAATTTTACAGTTTTATAATAGTCAAGAATATCAATTTACATGTCAACATCAGATGCTGTGTACTGCAAGAAACGCGACCTCTCCACGAGAATAGCCCTCCAGTTCACATTTTCTTTTCCTTCACCCACCCGATTTGATGATTCGATAGCAGTGCAGCGAACTGGTGTTCCTTCCGGAAAGATGCAATTCGACCTGCACACTTTTTGTGTGAAGTATATTGAGTGGTCAATAAGCAAACCTCGCTTGCATTTAGTAACCTTTCCAACAATCGTCTTTGTTTTTAGAGGAGCTATTCCAGATATTTTCCCTCTTGTTACGTCTGACGCCAAAGTGAAATCATTGCCTGGTTCTGGTTCGTCAAGTTCCAAGTTTTCTAGGTTAAACTGCATCCAGTCGCCTACAGACCAGAAATAAGCATAAGATGCAATAGATTCCAAATGAATGACTAGAAATAGTTAACGTAAAATTATGTACGTAGATGTTACCAGACATCCAATAAATTTTGGAACAGCTTCGAACTATTCCCATTGGAATTTGTATGGAAAGATTAGATAATTCTTTCCCAATTTCCACTTTGACGTATTCACTAGTCGCAGCTTTCACCTGTGCTACAACCTTTCTGTGCCTTATTCTTTCCCGATTGATTTTCTCCACTTTAGATTCATGAAGCTTGAGAAACTTCATCTCCCATTGGGGCTGACTCAGACTCCTTTCTGCTTTGTAGTCTACTTTACTTCCCAGTTGGAAATACTTTCCCAAGTTTTCCTCAGAAAACTTATCGATATCAAATTGATACTGGCGATCAACGACTCCTTTCCCCCCAAACTGATCAAACGCAGTGATTATGCCAGTTGCTTCAACTGTCTCCCGCTCATCGTCACTGGTTTCCTCAATGTCAGCCGTGGCATTGCCGTTTACATCATTTGGCTTATTTTTGGAATCTGGCACTCCCGTAATCTTATTCGCCATTCCAATGTTTATCTAAAGCCCAAAATTAATTATGAATAGTTTGTTTTGAATACTTTACTGAAAAATGTAGAGTTTTTGTTAAATTTATCATTAAAAACTAACCATAGGCACTTCAATCTCAGAATCATGGTCATTTGACTCGACTGAAATTCCTTGGTCATCTGGTTCGTCAACTGGTACATCGGGTTCACCGTTATCGGTTGGTCCCATCAATGCATTCCACAATACACGTAACATTTTATTGCATAGGAATCCAAACTCGGAACATCAAATTATTTGATCCAAATAGCTAGAATATTAGACATATTTTCATTGTATTCATTTTGACTAGAGAAGCCTTTTAAACGGAAAATGTTTTATGCTCAATAATATGATTTAACACCCAACTACGCGTTTCAAATTTTAGATAATGCAGTTTTAAAATTGAGATAGCCAAAACATTAAAATACATTTATCTCATTTCATTACATTTATGTATTTATGTATATTTGCATATTGTAAATGCATAAATCAAAATCTTTAACCTCTTTAACATGCTTTAACCTCTTGAAGATATGCAAAATAGTACCCATTCGTGAGAAATATGCTAATATCATAACTTCATGACCCAAAATCTTTGCTACTCAATCCATTGCATCTCCCTTACACTACCGGAATGCGTCGTAAGCGTCATAAGCAAAACTGATGAGCTATGATTGACATGCACGCTGACAAATCATATATTTTTTTTAGTTAAAAAACGCATAATTAAATAGAAGACCCATTGCCAAGCCCTTTGTCTATACAGCTTGGGGTATTTTGACCCATCTGCGAACAACTAAATAGTGCATGCTTAAGTAAATGTTTCATTTTGTGTTGAAATATTATGTATCAGTACAGTAATTATCTTTATTTCAGATTATGGCCATTTCTAATTCTGGCATGCCATGCCATGCAAAGACAGGCTACTAGAAACTAATATATCGTTTTTTATCAGATACCAATGAGAGAATGCATATTGTTTCTCAGAAAATCGCCATAGAATAGAGTGTAAAAATGCGTACCTGACTGAACGAAGCGTAGTAAACGGTATCCGGAAACTCGCTGGTTTGGCTTACCACAATTTATAGACACTTCTTTGTCTATCGGTCACTTCATTTACTAAAAATACTATGACTGCTTTCGTACGAACACTTTAAGGCTACCAAAATGTATTTTGTCTATATTGA
Source organism: Orchesella cincta (assembly GCA_001718145.1). NCBI lineage: Eukaryota > Metazoa > Arthropoda > Collembola > Entomobryomorpha > Orchesellidae > Orchesella > Orchesella cincta. The sequence goes on along the minus strand of LJIJ01000086.1, from coordinate 175,695 downwards.
CACTGGATTTTAAAGTACTCGATCTCACCCTTTGCAAAGACTCTCGAAATTCACTTGACTGTACCTCTTCTCCAAATCGAGTGACGCTGCTTCTTTCTTTGTAGAAGGAAGGCTTTTTGGGAATAGGCAGAAGCTCAACATGTTAGTGGTTGAACCAGTGGCATATACATAGAAACAAATCCTTTGTGCATGCAAATCCTTTGCAGCCAACAAACCCTTCCAGTACTTCGAGATCGAGTTTGTAATGCTATCAGGAGTGCGTTTCGACTATTGAGCATACTCAAGCTATGCTTTTACCTCTGTGACACGGGTATAGGTTTGAGCTCACACTCAAAAAGAGAGAGATAAAAACCTGTTGATTATACGAATATCCTTTTCTTTCACCTTTCCTTTTCTTAGCTGTCATTACTTCAACCAGCCATCGTGGCAAATGCTACAGGGTTATAATGTGCTCTTCTGCTTGAACCGAGCGTTACTTCTGCCACTCGCTCACGATGATGCGTACATTGGATAACGATAACGAGTTTTGGCAGAGGCTAAATGACATTATGCAGCATAACGGAGTCGAGTACAAGGTTTTGTTTATTATACATATTTTGAATCTGCATAATGTGGGTCTGGGAGTTGGAGTGTCCAATAAAGACATGATCAGCAATTCCACTTCTATTTTCTCACATCTACATATAATATAAAATGTTAATTACCAAGGTAATATTAATCGAAAATGCTCTTAAAACATGCACTTTATAATGAAAATGAATAACGGTATACTGAAGTAAACTTATTATTAGTTACTACTACATGCAAGAGATATAAAAATAAAGTCTTACACTCAGTTGTGACTGCTCCTCCCTAAAATCATAAGCTCATTTTCTACTTTATCTTGTACCGCAGTGAGAAAATATCAAGCTGTTGATTCCAAACTATTATTTACAACTATACGAAGGATAATAAGTAGAAGAAAAATATTAGTGAATTTTTAACAGTTTTTATTGCCACAATTCTTCTACCTTTCACTTATACAGTTTGTATATCTTTAATAGAATGTGAGGATGTGTGGTAGTTTATACACAGGATGTCTATTAGTACTAGTCAGGTAGAATTGGGGATTCATTTTATCGAGAAATCCATGATTGTAATATCAATGAAAACTTGTGCTATGCTATAATATTGAAATGCTGATCGACGAGAGAGTGTAGCCGGAAGTTGTTTCTAAGATATCTGAAAGATAGGGTGCTTGGTTGTTCAAAAATTGTATATGATATGGCAAGAAAAAACTTGCCTTGGATAAGTACAAAAAGTTCTTACATTAGTTAATACCTTGTAAAAGCAAGAATTTCATTGCTGACTTGTTGGAATAAGTGTTGTGTATAAAAGCACGAATATATGAAATACTTTTAGTAATGTAACAAAAAGAACCCCTTCTCCATCAGTGTGGAATAAATGGTTTCGACCAATAAGAAAATAATTTCAGTTTTCTCAAGCGATAAGAAACGTTCCTTCTGTTAATTTCCTTAATATAATGATTTTTATCTACTCTTCTTCACGCTAGAATTGGGGACAAATGTTTAAAGAATTTGAGACAACAACAATTTGCATATCCATTCATGTCGACTCCCCGAGTAGCTGAGTTGAACAGGAAAGAGATATTTCGTCTTCTCGAGTCAATCAATGATATCGTTTTACGTTTGTTTCCAGAATTCTCCATATCTATCCATATCTACAGGTCAGGTACACGGTAGGATTGTCCTCAAGAGAAGCACACATAAATATGTATACGCACAAAATATGAAGATTGTAAGTATGGATGATACCAAGAAAAGTTCTTCAGACTTGGACACACTTCTGATCGGAAAGCAAATTAAAGGTCCATTCAAAAAGGAATACTTGAGAGCGCGGTTGATTTTTTAGTTTTTGCTCTTCTCTACATACTTTTCTTGCTCAATGGAGTTGAATGCTTTTCTTTAATCATTACTTTTTAAAGTGAACCGTTTTTTGTAAAAACCTCGACATTTTAAGACAAATTGAGTTCATCATAAGTACCATAGCGGATTTTTGTCTGATTCATATTGAATTCAGTTGTTAGTGACATATCTACCCCATAAATTACTTAACCATGTCACTATTTTTGCTGAACAAAAAAAGAATCCCAAGGTATCACCTAACGCAGTTCGATGCTAGAAAGTACTGCAGCTCATTAAAAGTGGAGATTTTACCTTTTGACATCGACGTTTTAAATAACGTTGCAGAGCCTGGAGCCAAGCAACCGAAGTTGTTGAATTTAATACAAAGCCTACTCGGAAAAACAGGAAACGACAAGTTAGTAAACTCAAAATTATCATAAAATAGACATATAGGTTGGAACAATTATATTTATGAGTTGTAATTAAACGAAATTATGTTGCGTAACTAAATGTAACTGAATTGAATTGTTGTTTCAGTATTGAAATCAACATGGTTTTGACGAAAGTTGATAACGAGACGGCGCAAATGGAAGCTTTTGTTTGTGGACTGATCTTGGGGCAAGTTGAGAGGGGTTTCAAGAACGCATCATTAGGAATGAAGCTCGTCATTGGAATTTATGACAAGGGTGTCCAAATCCACAACTTTGATTATGGAGGTTTGTGACCATGTACCATGTATTTTTGCTATATTAATACGTGTGTGTAATAATCCAGCTGAATAATCTGTATTTTCCTCTATAAGCAGAACAAATAAGTGCAGGAGGATACTGGAAATTTGACCAGAGGTTAGAAGCTACCATTGCTCGGAAACTTGAGGAATGTAGCTACTACGAGGCGTCAGTGACCCTGCAGTTAGTTCCAGTGACAACCAATCTTTCCCCAGAGTTCGCAAACAACAAACAGATGTTAGAGAACAAATTTTCTTGTGATACTGGCATCACATGCCAAAATGGCGTAATTGCTCCATGCCACAAGTATATTCTAGCAAGTGGGTGTTATCATCATTACCTTAGTTCACGTGATTAAAAGATGATTTAGAAATATAAGTATCGCCACTGTTGTTTTTGTTTGACACAGCAAACAGCCGTTTCTTCCGACAGTTATTCCATTCTAACCAGAGGGCTGGAACCGTTGACGACTTGAATTTGAGAGCGGAATGCGTGGACGCCATGCTCAAATTTTTGTATTACAGGGACGTCGACGATTTTGAGGAAAATCCGAATTTAGCTATGGAGTTGTTAACAGTCGCCAATGAAAAACGGTTTCTGACCTTGAAGGATTACCTGACAAAGTTTTTAATGGAGCAGAGTAGCCAACGATTCAACGTTGAACAAGGTGTCCAGCTCTTCACCGAGACCCAGGGGTGGGTGGTTACGAAAGTCTTCAGAAAAAGGCAGTGGAAGTGATCGGAATGGGGGCGTAAGTTTTAAATTATTATTCCAAGTATTGCCAGTGGCAATTTTATTGGGAAAATAGTAATTAACCGTTTGCTTGCTTGTAGGAATTTGGAAGAGCTGAAAAACTCTCGGGAATTCAAAACACTGCTGGAAAACAACTATGAGATGGGCATGCAACTTGTGATGTGCATGGCTACTCAACGAAGCGTTGGTTGATTGGATTATTATATTATATTATTAATCTGTGAAATGTTCATTATTCTACTTGATAGTTTTACGTCGTTAGAAAAACATTTACAGCACTAATATTCTATAATTTATGCTTTTACGTTTTGATTTAATTATTTGCTAACTATTAAACCCCTTGTTTGGCTTTGATACTTACTATTTTAGAATTTAAGTTATCCTGTTACTTTAATCAGTGAGTTAAAAGCTTTAAAATCACAAAATATACTTTAAACTGCTTAGTTTTGATTAGGCTACTAATTTTGGTTTGGCTATGTTATTTGACTTGCACCAAAGATTTGTTAAGCTCAGTCATCATATGTATTGAGTAAGCATATTAAATTAATAATGTAAATAGGTTCTAGGAGTCTCAAGATTGTCTCCAGATTGTGGAAACTGCTAACTGGTTTATTTGCGCAATTCAATTTTGGTTGATCAACACCGATGAAGCAGAATCTTAGCCTAGCTCAAAAAGATTGTAATCCCCGTTTGCAGATTTTAATATATCTTGTGTGTTTATTTTATTGTATCGTCATTGCTCAACATTTCTGAAGATATTTTTTGAAAGCAATCTTTCTTTTCCGTGTCGGCTAATAAAGCCATTCAACGTATTGTCCCGTTACCGTAATGCAGCAAATAATTTGGATACCCAAAGAAACTTTCTCTTCCTTCCATTGCTACATAATTGGGATTGATGGTGAATAACACTACTTGAGATGTCGTATGATTTTCAGTCTTGTATATTAGCTAATCTCTAGTACAGCTTAAACAGATTAGTTCAGCTCAAATCTACTATCATTAATATCATAAATATATGTATTTTTGCAGTTTAAAGAAAGTCACAGTCGCTTTAAACTGCTGCCAAATAGCTTTGGTTCTGGCTCTTCTAACATATTATGATTTCCATCCAACCATTTCATATTCCCTACAGATGGATAATCTTCTTTCGATGTCATGAGTTAAATTCAGTTTCGCCCTTTAATACCTTTTGACCTAAGCTTGCCACGTACTTTCCTTAGTCACATTTGAAGTGCTTTGCATTATCTTAATGGTGTGCTTAGAATAAATTGCATTAACAAGCAGCAGGGTGCAATTTCCATTTTTTATTTCAACAAATACCTATCCTAACTGCTGATTAGATGTACTCAAAGTGCAGTAAAGCACATGGGAGTCAACCAGACACAGCATGCAAATCTCCTACAAAACATAAATGTTCAGACAGCTGCTGTGCTGAAACTGAAGCCTAGAAGAAAGATAGCATACAAATCAACGCTGCACTGTAAGAATGGAATTCCAAAACGAATGACAAGGAATTCTGCCTTGGTGAAAGAATTACAAAAGACAACTATTGAATAATTAGCAATTATACTACTTGCTAGAAACAAAGCACAACAAAAAAGAAAACATGAAATAGTGCTTTCTCTCAAACACTAGACAATATTTCGATCATTCCATAAAGTGTTTCCCCAAAGGTCCTTAGGAAGTAGCCTGAATAAATTAAAATAAGCGACCACTAAAGAGTTTCAGTTCGGTAATTATGTTTGATATCAATATCATTTTTACGAATGACAATGACACTTTTATGTGGGTGGCTATATTGACTAGCAGGCTTGCAGCGCACTTAAAATTTACGCTCGGTAAGTTTTTTGTATTAATAATGCGAATTAAGAGTCACAACAAACCTATATAAGTACTATCAGTATGTTTATAACTGTGTGAACTTCATAAATGCGTATAACTTGTCATAAATACTCAAACACATTACGAATCGTAATGTGTTGGCAATCAGCAAAACAGCGCTTTTTTGGAAACCTGCTTTTTTGCTATTTAAGCAGCTGGTTTGCTTATCAAAATTGGCTGCTGAATTGCTTTTTTGGCTGTTTTGGTTGGTCTGCCATATACCGCTTGTATATACGAAAACAGCAAAAAAAGCAAGCAGCAAACCAGCAATAAAGCAAAATAAGCAAAAAAAGCATAAAAAATTTCCCAAAAAGCGCTTTTTTGCCAACACTACGATATACAGTACGAGTAATGAATATGATAATAGTCATGATAGTTTATGATAATAATAAAAATTATAAGGATAATTTTAGGTTGCCAATTGAGAGTAAATTTTATTGTATTTGAAGGCCGAATCGGGAGAGAGAAAGAATTTGGATGTTGTTGTTTTGCTAGCTTGACTCTCTGTTTGAATCATCATAATCATGTTCATGAGAAATATAGGTACATAAGATCATACGATTGGTTTGGTATGCAGCAAGAAGATGACCACATCCCAATGAATAATTACACTACGTGCTTAAATGCCTAATTAGAATGACGGATGGGAGCAATGACATTCGTCACTTTACTAATCTTCCTTGTGCACTTCCTTGAGCTAGATAGACAGTTCAGGTAATGTGCATTCTTGTTGAGATACCCTTCGCTGAATATATTTTTAAGCTTCAAGCATGTAAATTATGACTCAAATGCGAAAAACCTCAAATAACATCCCGTCCTAAGTATTTTATCTCCCCTCATTTAATATCTCATAGTGTGCTTAAAAGTATAGGAGATGATTGGTTAGCTGTTGTAATTTAGATACAAACTTTATTTAGAATAATAATACTGAACAACATAGAAATGATTTGTACTTTGATGTGTTTTTGGTGCATCTTGGAGTAAGTTTCATGTAGCAGATTTTTTTTACTTCCGTACATTGATGATTAGTTTCTCCATTAGAAAATCTAGCCTGAGTCCGAAGCCTCCGTGGGGTGGACAGCCTTGGGTTAGTCCATCAACCAACACGCCAATCTGATCAAGATCTCGGTCCAACACTTTCTCATGAATGTACTTCTGGACATCCGCATCGTCAATATGAATGCAGCCACGGCCAACCTCGATTCCGCAATACAAGAGGTTAAAAGTCTGTCCGAAGACTTTCTCAAAGTTGACGTCCTCTTGCAGTAGATCCATGGCCTTGATAGGCATCACAAACTCATGATGAAAAGCTTCTAACTTCCCAAACAGAGCGCTCTTTCGAAACAGAGGGGCATCGACTACCCAGACAAAGCCATCAGTAACAGGAACACTCGTCCCATATTTAGCTATAGCTTCAGAATACGTGACAACAGGAATGGTTAGCTTCTCAGAAGGCTTCAAATCGACTGGCAGAGACACTTCCAATAATTCTTGAATGAGGAGCATCATACACTCTCTTGTAGTAAAACAATGAAGAATCTCCAGGTCGGTGGCCTCAGATCCTGATGAGAGATTGTTCTTGGACAGCATAAGGGTCGAGTCATTCCGAGGATATGTACAAAGTTTATAACCCTTGTCTGTAGTGCGATGGGCCACAAATGGTTGTAGCATTTGAGGAAGAATGCCAGTTTCAAAATAGTTGTAGTTTCTTGACATCTTCCGAGGAGCTCCTTGTGCTCCCTGCAATGTGAAACACACTATTTTAAATGTCATATAAAGGAGTGAAAAGAAAAGGATGGCAAATACTGAAATGCTTGATACCTTAGCGGCAGTTGAGAATGGAGATGGGCTGGCCACCTCACGGAATTGTCTTTCGAACATGAATGTCCGCATATTGAACCAGAAAAAACTACGGAGTTTGAAAATATTTTGTCCGTATTGAGTCCATTCAGACCACGCATGTAGACGACGCAAAATGCCCTCTTCCATGGTATTCACGGGTGACTTTCGAGACACGACGACAATTTCAGTCAGTTCTTCTTCGTCTTGTTGTGGGAGCTGGGTTGGAACCATACGATTCATCTCCTCAGTAATTTTGACAATCCCCTGATCCAGCTCCGCATTGTCTTCCTCAGTTACCTCTGGAATATGATTGATCTCCTCAGTAATTTTGACAATCCCCTGATCCAGCTCCGCATTGTCTTCCTCAGTTCCCTCTGGAATATGATTGATCTCCTCAGTAATTTTGACAATCCCTTGATCCAACTCCCGCATCGTCTTGCTCAGCTCTCTCTAGAATATGATTGATCTCCTCAGTAATTTTGACAATCCCTTGATCCAGCTCCGCACCGTCTTGCTTAGCTCTCTCTAGAATAAGATTGATCTCCTCAGTTTTGACTATCCCCTGATCCAGCTCCGACAGCTCTAGAATATGATTGATCTCCTCAGCTGATCCAGCTGTCTTCCTCAGAATATGATTGATCTCCTCAGTAATTTTGACTATCCCTGATCTCCGCACCGTCTTCCTCAGCTCCCTCTGGAATAGGATTGATCTCCTCAATTTTTTTGTCAATCTCTTGATCTAACTCCGCATCGTCTTCAACCACACGATCCATCTCCTCAATTATTTTGATTTGACTGAAACCAAGCCCAACCGATAAGCAGTCTGTCAGCTGAGGAGGAGCAGTAACGACGTTGTCGGTGAAGACGGAAGACGAGTGAATTGTCAGTCAGTAACGGATTGATATTGTGATCAAAAGAATTAATGAAGCCGGATACTTACAATTCGCACTTGATCGTAAAGCACCAGCAAGACTACTGACTAGCCAAAACTAGTAAACACGGCAAGGTTATAATCCAGTTTTTTACCGACTCTGGATATGTGTATTTGCTACCTGCAAATCTTTTAAGGAGACGCGCGGTTGTCACAATGCCCCAAATGGGTAAATTAATCACTGCTCGCTCTAGGACTGGACTATGAATGTACTATTGCACCCTACTGATTACTGACATCATCCAGAATTATCCACATACAAAAAAGAGTATAGTTTATTATGTATTGGGGAGTTTATGACTTTGATATGGTAATACCTAAAACAAAGAGTATTTCTAAAAAATAGACACCACCTAAGCAGACTTCACCATAAACACCCATGTACTTATAACGTGTAGGTAGGGTTATCTGAAGCCTGAATTTAAGTACTCGTTCACTAGTTTACTGCATGATTAGTTGCTGCACAACTGAGAGAGAAAACTAATTTCTAATGTTTTCATAAAACCATTGTCACCTTCTCTGCCTAAATCACACAAATATGATGGGAGACTTTCTATTTAACTCGAGCTTTTGTACACTTCAAGAGTGAAACGAAATAAGAGATTTTTTAAGGACATTGATAGTTATAAGTTGAAATTAGTGGATGTTCACAATATCAATTATAATAGTTTAAACAGGAAGTGTTCTCTAATCAAACTTAATTATCCCGTATCCTCCTAAATTATTGCGTATCCATATCCAATTCCCTACTTTTGTGGTGTTCCTTTAGTTTGTGGAGCAAATGAATACAGTAAAACTGGATGTTTAAGTAAATTCCTTCGAATAGCACATGATAAGCAGTCTGATGCAGAACTTCTTAACTTCATACTCCACGAATAGCAGCTAAAGATGATAGCTCAGTATGACATAACTGCATCCATTACAGCAGTCTTTATCACATCACAGACCCCTCAAATTGCAATAATACCAAAACTTTATAAATGACTTTCTGTAAAAATATCGGCGTAAACGATACGTATATGATATTAATTTTAATTAATAATGCATTTATATTCAAAACGAAGTAGTAACTTTCACTAATCCATCTTTATTCTTGTAAACGTATAACAACCTTTAAAATAACGTGGTTCTAACTGCCAATTACGTTCTCTACTAAATATTGTAACAATGAGCTAACTAATTCTTTGCAAATAGTAAAATAAAGCAATCGATCAAACGTGTAGATGATTTCACAGAAATTCATAGAGCAAACTACCTTAAACATTTACGTTGGTTATAGCTAGATTTTCATATCTATTACTACGGGTCACACATAAAATGCGATTTAGACATTTAAAAATATACAAAAAGTTATAATTCAGATGTATAAAGTCAAACTTTAAAAACAACAATCCACCGGTTGCAGTAAATTACTCAACGAAGCCAGAATCGGCGGAATTAATATTTTCCCCATTTTCGGCAACTCCTCGAAAAAAATTAGACAAATGGTTTGATAACGAAACTGGTCGGATTCGGTTAGGTGACTTCTCGCTGCCAGTCTTTGCCTTTTGTACATCGATCTCCACAAGCTCCCTCTGACTCGGGGTGCAATACGCAAGATCATCAACCAAATCGTCCATATCAAACCCTGACCTCAGAGGATCAGAGGGCAGTTTGACCTCGGGGTCAGGGATGTGCTGTATTTTAACTGCAGACTGGGCTTCCGTTTCTTTACCGTTCCCACCAGTCGTCTTCCCTTTGGATTTAAATATGTTCTTAAACATTTTCATCCCTTCTTCTAGGTCTGCAACGATCTATAAGTTAATAAATAGTGTTAATAATTCAATTTCATTTCTTTCAGCTTGGGCAACTAGCAATATTATTTAATCAACGCTCACCTTTGCTTTAAGCTTGAGGGACTCTGCATTTTCGGGTTCTATTTCCAATGCTTGGCTAACCAAATGTAGAGCGGCATCCAAGTCTTTGAGCATTAATTTAGCCTGGGCAAAACTGCAAAATGAAATTATTGAAATGCACTTCTGTACTCAAGACGCTAAATAACCCACAAGCAAACACAGCCAATAGTATAATTACCGGTAAAGCAACTTGGCTTTTGGGAGTCCGTTTTCCACGACCGACTTCAATCCTATTTTGCAGGCACTGCAAGCCTGAGCTGGTCGCTTCAACTTCAAATAGCTTTGAGCCAAGTTTGAGTAAAGCTTCCAAATATACTCACGGCGAACTTTGTCATCCTCCTCAGTTGTTACAGGGTAGTCCTCCAACATGCTCAGTGCCCTTTTCCACTTTTTGATAGCAAAACCATAGCTGTGATCTTTGTAATGTCGATTCCCATCCGCTCGAACTCTCCCTGCTTCTTTTACAATCGTTTCAAAAGGCAACTGGTTTCGTTCATCCGTTGTCATATAGGGTAGAGTATTAAGTTTATCCTCAGGAATGAACTGCAGCACTTGAATCACGTACATTATCTTCACGTCTATAATTTAGAAAGTAAGCGAGCTAAGTCAGTGACCGTTGAATGTAACTGGAATGCTTCACCAATTCAGACCCAGTCCTACCCTTTGAAATAGGAATCAAATGAGCTTACCTGGAAGAATTCGCGGAGGACACCCTGCCTTTCCGAATCCCATTTCTGGATAAATGATAAACCGTGCCACCTCAGACAAACACATGCTTTTTAAAGCCAATGCCAATCCAGGTATCGTTGTTTCTTTCCTTAGGTCCATAACGGCTGGGTACTTCCTTGACATTGTTGTATCAAAGACTTCTAACTCACCTTCACAAATAGCTGCATAATGGAAGTATAGCTTCGACCTTTCGGGAACCTGGAGCTCGCTACCTTGGTGTATTACCTGAGGGTTTGGATCAGACCAAACAAAGCAATTGTAGCAAATGCTTGCAAAATCAATACCTATGAGAAATTGTCAATTCAGCCTTGCCATTTTCAACACAGTCCCTTCTTGATTTAGCGGTTTCATTAATTTCTCTGTTTCTGGAAAGTCAGTGTGAGCGTGACGTTCCACATCAACAAGATCAGCGTTCGTATTTATCTTCTTCTTTTCACCGACATCAAGACCTCCAAAAGAAAATAAGGCCAAGACGTCCTCGTCATATACTTCCTCAACGTCATCCTCCAACCCGTCGTCCAATTCTAATTCGTCAACTTCAAACACCGTACCTTCCCCCATTTTCATCTTCCTTTAATAAATGATAGACCAGATACATTTCAGGACCTTAGCTTTGTATTTTCTATGGATATTGAATAAACTTTAAGTATAAAGAAAAACTAAACGTACATTAATTGCACCGGGTTTTGGAATCTGGGGTGGGCACTATGAGGATTAACCAAATGGGCAAAGTCCTCCGTGTAATCATGCATGTCAGTGAAACTTAAATCCATGATGAATAATGATTAAGAGCCAGCTACTTCAATCAACCTGAACGATCTAGAATAAACTATTATTGTAATTCCCAGTAACTAACTAAAAAAAGATATAAAAATCTATTTAAAAAATTCTCAGTCTCTAATATTTCTGCGCACGTAAAATCTTGTCTGCACACTTGGTATTGGTAAACTAGGGTAAGTCGCAGTTAAAACTTCAACAACCTGCATGGATTTGTGTTGTATACTTTTAAGGTATTGTGGTAAAATGCTCTAGCATCACTTCCTACTTCTGACGAACTTTTTACAAACACAAGCATGTCCAATGTTTCATGATGTGGCTTGCTCGGGAAAGAAATGCTAAAGGTACACCAAAAAGATGCTCTGCTTACATTTAGGAACTACATCCTCTATGATTCAAAATATATTATGGACCATACCATACTATACCTACATGGTACATACATCCACCCTATGAAAATCCTAATTTCCATTTTTTAAACATTTAATGCGTTATCGGTTGCAATTTGCATAATAAAAGACAGCAAAATCCAAATTTTTAATCATATCCGGTAGATTGTAGATAGGTATTATCTGTAATACTGTATTGTATGTTGAAACATCCAAGCAAGCAGACCCTCTGAATGCATGATTGGATGCGCTTGGACATAAAACAGCTCCTTCAGCGAATGCTTCATGCCATCCTTCGTCCTTCCTTATCATATAATTGATGTTTATTTTGGGTTTTGTGCAGAGGATGAATACTTCATGACTAGACAGACCATACGCATGCTTGATTGGAAGCTTGTACTTCTCCATGAAACGTTTATTGAATCACATCGTACTAAAGGTATTCATCGTTACCTTCAAAACATTTATATTACTGAGGGAAGTTGACTAGATTGGTTGTAATGAGACAATGAAAGCTCCTTGTTACAAAAAAAAGTATGAGAGCTCCTGTAATTGTATTTCTCAACGAGAAGCTTGGGCAGAGCTTTCAGAATTGGTTCTGAAGGCTATGAACAATATGACCCATGAATAAATAGCTGTATGCCATGATTTGAATAACTAGGAAACGTCGTACCAGATTCATACAGTGCAAGGATCGGTCCAGTAGTAATCATGGTTCAACACATTGAGTATAAGTCCAGCTTGTTGCTTGTCATGAGACATGAGCATACCCTATAACTGGAATCTAATGAATGTATGAAGTATGGTGAAAAGGCATTCATTTGCTTCATCAAATTGGGACATCTGAAGATAGATATAAGCAAAATCAAACATACAGCATCAAAATGACGTAGCTAAAACAGTAATTACAGGTTTAAAATAATTGTACACAGCTATTCAAACGCTGTATGATCTTTACTGGTGAAACTATTCTCACGATAATGTATGATGTAATGATGAAAGTTATGAGAAAGTTCTCAGCATGCATTCTCCATAATGAAACTGTTCTCCATGTAATTAAATTGTGCAAAGTGCTATCATTATTGTATGTAAAAATCCAATTTTTATTATCACTTAAATTATTTCACATTTTTCATAGTAGTGTTACGAAATAGTGTAAATAAAAAGTTATTTATAATTGAACTCTCATCCCCTTCTTTACATACAGATCAAAAAATGAAGAAAAAATAATTTACATTCTTTCCTTTCACTCCACATATTAGTGTACAATTGCAATTCGATTAAAAAACAAACAAAAATCCCTTCACATGGATAAGCTAGCTAGGAAGGGATAAATCTCAAATATAGAGGAACACTGTACTTCATAGTAAGTAATAACAGAAATATAACATTTATGTACAATATAAGAATACTATATACATAATAGCGAAGTATAAAAATCAGAATCCGATTCAAAAAGTGGAGACCTTGTATGCTCCGGCGGCTAAACGAATGTTCTCTCTTTGACGAACAGGTCGCATCTCTCCATCCTGTCCTTCCCGATGGTACTGAAGTGGAAGTCCATGTTTTGCATTTGGGCAGTACTTCTGAGTATGAGCATAGTCCCCACTGGCATGACAATGAGGGCAGACATGTTGCCTCAGAACGGGGCAGGTAACAATCCCCTTGTTATCCGTTAAGCAGTGACTCGTATACAATTTAGGCGTTTCATTATTGCTTCGGCAGAGTGTGCATAACTTGAGCGGTCCCTCCGTTGAAGTTGACATCTGATCCACGCTGCTGCCGAGTCCTTCGGATGATCCCGTTTGTGTCTGGTTGTCATCGGTTGCTCCACTTCCAACATCAGATACGGTTCGTTTTGAGCTATCTGCAAGTCCCGAGTCCGCTTCAGATTGGATGTCACGAGCTCCCTTCTCCAGGTCTTCCACAGTAATACCCATTGTCGCCTGCTGGACCTCAACCTTTGGGTTTTGCTGTCGCTGAACTTGGTCTGAAAGAGACAAAAGTAAATTTGCATAATACTTGCTAGATAAACAAACCAAATGAACAGTATGTATTGACTTACCTCTCACAATCGGTGGATATACTTGAGATTGTTGACCTGCGCGATTAAGGTGAGTTTGCTGTGGCTTCATTTGGTGTCCAGCTAGTTTTGCTACGTCCTTACGAAGCATTTGCCCAATTTTAGACCACCCTCGTTGAGAAAGGTAAGTGGTCGAGCAGGGGGGCAGTGGATAGCTCTTGCCGGAAGCTGTGATCATTATATTAGGAGATGTAGCTGTTGTCCCAGTTTGCTGCATTCCTGGTTGATTTTTGGCTGTTGGAATGAGGAGTAGAGGCTTTCCACAGTGCTCATAGTATGTCCGTGTGACACTTGTTGGACCAACTGTCTCTACCCAGAATCCTTTAGGTGGGTTGGCGTCCGTTGTTTGAAGAAAAAGCGGACGACCCATCTGGTTAGCTACGGGCAGATATCCAGGATGCGTTCCAGGTGCTGCTGACATTGTTCTGCCAACCTGAGTGGGGAAGTACGCTGTTGTAACTGGTTTGCCCTCAGCTGGGTGACGAAGTTGACGAAGAAGATCTTCAGCTGTGCCAGCGACTTGTGATCCCCCTGGAATCCGTTGAGATTGTTGAATGGCCAAGCAATCGACGTAGCCTTGAAGTGGGAAAGCATACAAGTCCGTTCCCGAATTCATCGTCTTGAAATCCATTCCTTGGTTCCCAGAGGTCATTCCCTGCTGCCACTAGATAAAAACGAATTTTTAAGTGTTTAGAAAATATCAGCTTGATTTTGGAAATTTTCCGAAACTATAAAAATAAATATAGAATGTTAGCAATTACTTACCATATTAGAGGTGGCGTTATTCCAACCATAAATTCCGGTCACATCCAAGTGATTCCCAGAAAATTGTGGTGGGTTCCCATGGCAGACTGCAGGGTTGACAGGAAGAGCTTTTGATGCCGCGTTCAACTGCCATGCGGCTGCTCCAGGGGTTGGGAACATTGGAAATATTCCTGGATTTTGGACCCTCGGGAATGTTCCTAGAGCTGGTACTGTCGGAAATGTTCCCAAATTTAGGGCCGTAGGAAATGTTCCTGGAGTTGAGACTCTCGGAAATGTTCCCAGATTTCTGGGAGCTTGAAACGGAAAAGAACTCATTGTTCAGAAATGTTTCTTTGACTTCAGAAATTTAAGGGGAACTTTGGAAATTTGAGAAGTTTTTGAAGGGATTTTAGTAAACTGAAAAATAGTTTTCAAAGATCTAAATGATCATCACTCAACAAAGTTCAGCGAAAGAATGACCAAAGTTGGATTCGGTCGTCCTATTTATACCAGTCCAAAACGTATCCAAAATTTCCGTTTCCAACCCTTGCATTGCATTATTTTTGCAGTCGGATTAGGCATCAGGTACTTCAGTTTCGACTGTCCTTGGATTGAACGTTAAATAACTGTCATGTAATGTCCGATATAAAGAACTTTGCATTTCTTGCTATCAGGGATGAACAACTACTAAGAAATTATATGACTTTAGAAGCTATTGATATGCAGAATATGGTCATTGTCCGTTGTTTCCGTCAACCTAATTACCCAGAAGAATGTGATTGTTTTCACAAGTCAAGGTCGCAAGCTAAAACCAATCTACATAATATTTTCTTGTACATATATGTATGCAAATAGAATAGTTGCAGTTTATAATCCTGTTTAACTGTTTTTATCATTCATCATTAACAATATTTGCATTTGGCATGTCCACACCGAAAACTGGTTGAATTTTACCTTTACTTACTTCTTTAACCATATTAAATGTATGAAATATATTTAACGCTATGATATTTATGACTTGCATTGTATAATTCGAAGGATTTTAAACTTACTTCATCCGTCTTAATTATTTAATTGAAATACCAAGAAGTTGTCAGCTTGCGTTCTGGCATGCACAATATTAATATTTGTTAATATGACCACTTAAGAAGCCAATGTATTACATGATAAATTCATTTGTGTATCGGCACAAATTCCATCATATATATAACGACACTAAATTCAAAAATAGTGTAACTTTGGTTGACGCTGGAAGTTTTAATTTTTTTACGCAGAAAAACATGCATCACATCATTAGATTCGGAAAACCTTCCGCTACAATAGCAATGGGTTTGTTTTGGATTTCATTCACTACATTACTTTTAATTTCACATGTAAATGAGGCTATTTTCACGATTTTCCTTAAAATTCTTATTCCTTTGGCTCCCTCCTGAAAGAAATCAATTTGGTGTTTAGGGTCGCGCCAATGTATCTTTGAAATCTAGAAACGTTTCTGACGTCTCAAGGGCTAATTATTTTTTAACTGATGTGAATAACTAAAGTTCCACACACCAATGAAAATGACAAAATTTCAGTAATTTGGGATAAACTAAATTCAAAGAAAGGGTAACTTTGGTTGGCTCTGGAAGTTTTCATATTTCATGCAGAAAAACATGCAATACATCATTAGAATTGGGAGACTTTGCGCATCAAGAGCATGCTGTTTGATTTTTTGCACAACAAATAGATCATATTCATTTTTTTATGGTAACATGGCCAATTTAGGTGATTTTGCAAAAACATTGCATTAGTTTATGTCCCTCCTGAAGGAAACTAAAAGGATATATACGGCCATCAAGTATGTTTATGAAACGTGAAATAGTCACAATCAGCGCGAATGACATCGATTTTTAGTTAATACGCATAACCAAAGTTCCACGGACCAATGCAAAATGACAAAATTTCAGTATTTTGAGATATACTAAATTCAAAAATAGGATTCATTCGGTTGGCTCTAGAAGTTTTTGTATTTCACGCAGAAAAACATGCAATGCATCATTAGAATTGGGAGACTTTGCGCATCAAGAGCATGCTGTTTGATTTTTTTGGCACACAAATAGATCATATTCATTTTTTCATGGAAATATGGCCAATTAATGAGATTTTGCAAAAAAAAAGTTCCATTAGTTTGGCTCCTTCCTGTAAGAAATAAGTTAGGCATATACGCCCACTATATATGTTTATGAAATGTGAGGTAGTCACAATCAGCGCGAATGATTTCGATTTTTAATTAATGCTCATAACTAAAGTTCCTCGAACCGATGAAAAACGACTAAATTTCAGCATTTTTAGATAAAGGGTAACTAACTTAAATATTAAAAGGGTCAACAATTAAATTCATATTACTAAATTTATGGATCCACCACGTCGTGTGCTGGTGTATAAGATACCTGCAACTCATCAAACTAAATAATAGGTATAAGTGTCCTCTGAAAATATATATAACGACACTAAATTCGAAAATATACTTGTTTTGAAGGACCCTGGAAGTTTTACTTTAAATGACAGAAAATTGTGCGATATGTTGATAGAAGCGCGACGAGTTGTTTAACAAATACATTTTTTTGATTTTGTCTAAGCCAACTTGATCATGTGCATTTTTAAGGCTAATATGACCTTTTTCGCAGATTTTCAGTATTTTGCATTAAAATTTACTTCCGTTGGCTCTTTTCTGAGGGGAACCAAATATGGATAGCAAAAAATGCAAATACTTAGCGAACGCGAATCTACAAGAGCTGCTGATGGCTCGAATGACATTCATTTCTAATTAGTCGTAATGGGCGATGGTGGTAGGAGCCTATGAAATCATACACATAGCGACTATCTAATCAAAAATTGAATTTCTTTACTGGACTGTTAGTCTGGCTTTAAATTCGAAGTAATGAAGTCCTGTTACAGAACAGTAGAGGTATACGAAGCCGTGCAGTAAGGTTCTTTTTTCTTAATGTAGTAAATCGGGTCAATTCTTGCATATATTTGTTAGAATCTGTGAATGCGTCTTTAAATAGCTTATAAAAGCATACATATAATTAATATCATAAAGAATGCCAATTTAGTCAAATCATCTTTTTTTCAACCCATTCTGCTTTATTTCTACAAAAATAACGTGGAATACAAAGGTGCATTATAGTTTAAAATAACGCTAATTTTAGTCAATAGGTGAATAAATAACATGCGTAGGTTAGTATAATACATCGTTAATTATTACACAAAGATGCTAACTACTAGTGCAACTACTACAATTCATTTATAAAAAGTTTATACTAACAAATGGCTTATTTTTTAATCAGAGAAAATCACTGAATGATTTAATCCATTCCGTTGCATTCCATTGACAAATATTTTTACTAGACAATCTTAACTACAAGTTCAATCACATCAATTCGTAAGCTGCATATTTGTAACCCTGAAAATAACTATACTAACAAAATACTGGAAAATTAAATTTAAATTAATAATCGTAATCCATAGTTTGAAATTCAGTTGTTCATATTCACATTCAATATGGCAACATCCATTTAATAAAAAAAGCTTTCCAAAAATCCTGGTACGTGACGATGAATGAGATGATTATCAAATTTATGATATGGTTGCATAGTTCTCCTATTTTCAGTCCAGTACTTACTTAATTCTTGTTGAGGATAGCAACCTCAATCGTAAGGTTAAATTATTCATTCTCATTTAAATTATCCAAGCGTTGGATTAAACCCTTGAGGTCACATTCTTTTCTGAAAGTAAACGCAAATTATATCCATATTAGAAAATGCCAAAATGATCTAGAAAGTATCCTACATTCAACAATAGAATCGTGTATAAAAATGACCTTGACCCTTGAAAGATGTCCTCTTGTAAATAATTTTCGATGTCTCAAGTAGCCCCAAAAATCAACGTTATGGGAAAGTTACAGCAATACGCTTCGATCCAGAATTATAACTGCCATTACAATATTAGGATTGTGTGAGGTAGAAATTTTACATGATCAGCTAATATTCAAACGACCTGTGAGACGTTAACTGATGCAATCGTCAACATCACCTCATGTGCCTATACATTTAAAAAACCATTTTCTTCCCGTGTGCAAATGCCGCTCATCAAACTTCAATCAATATTATTCATCATCACCTGAGACTCCTCATACATGCCGATGAAAATGATTTCATGAAATGTGCTCCGATTTATGATTGCCCTTAACCTTGTCAATCACCGTGCCATCATGTAACTGACCAAGTTGGTAGAAAATTGATTGAAAAATATTTAGATTCGTGAACGATGTAGCAATTGCGCTTCCACAAAATTGCGAATTTATAACATGAAAAGCATGCATTCAACTGCCACAGATCGCATTGAATACTAATTCATAATTTGGAATTTAAATCAGCCAGGATAACATTGATGCATGAGTAACTGCGCTGGAAGTATGACAGGGTGGAAGGAAACCATTCTCATGGAAGAGTGTCGAGCCTACGTAAAAACCCATTGTATTTTGTATATATTCCAGCAGGACATGAACAATTCAATGTAATTTTAGAAGCTGGAAAAATCTACTGACAATTGTAGTAGATTTTCTGCTGCCCAAATATTAAACAACTGCAAATGAAGTTGTGATGACGGCAACAAATAATGTATGACGGTTGTGATGATATGCCGTTGCTCATCTCATTGTGCATCAATAAAAAGTAAAATTATTCTGCGATATACTTGTCATTTGCCATTGGAATGTCAAAACCGTTGATTACCACACTGGAACAACTGTCAAAAATTTGCATGACAGTTTCCATATAAAAGGGATAAGCCCACTGGAACAAAATGTTTTTACGATTTGATCTGCTTCACATACGGCGGAAGCTTTCCTCGAGGGGAGTATTGAGCGAATTTATTGGAATTTATTGCAATCAGTGAAAATCGCAAAATGAGGTAGGTTATTGGTGTTTCAAATTTATAGGTGACTGAAGCTGTGAATTATTAAATGAGCCTTCAAAAACTTTCAATTGGGGCATTGTGAAACAAAACCAGTTAAATATACTTTTACTAGCTAATTTCCATTTCGTAACTGTTTAATTTTAATTTAATACGTTTTATTTAGATCCTTCATCTTTTTTACTGTGTTGTTAGGCACACTTTTGTGCTTTACAAGCAGTGCATCCGTTGATCAAGAGACAGTTGATGCTGCGTGGGAGGTAAGTGCGACTTTCTGTCAACGTGTAGCACTTTGTCTTTTAGCTCTCTGATTTAATTGTAAATTGTTTACTTTAGGAAGCCACAAGATGTTACCAAGAAAAACTTCTTAATAGCACCATCCACGGTGCATCATCCCGTGCCAAACGCCATACCAAAATGACGCCTGACAGTGAGATCATGTCTGAAAACAGCAACATTTACGGCATTTACGAAGATATCATGATGAAAAGGTAAAAAAACTAATAAGCCTCTGTTGGCAGGAATTTAAATGAGAATCTTCGCCTCGTTTTAATGACAGTTAGCTTTTATTGTTATTGAATGGAATAGGCATAATTTGACAAAACGTCAAGCGGCCACTACCCAAACACCTGCCGCCTGCCAAATTCCGGGATTCAACTGCAATGGTGCCAACATAGCCAGATACCGAAACGTGGATGGAACTTGCAACAATCTCAACAACGCACTTTGGGGAGCCCGCAATCGTGCCTTCAACCGTGTGGCTCAAGTGGCTTATGAGGATGGTGCTAATGTTCCCCGTGGAAATTTTCAATCCTACCTTGCAAATCCTAGAGTTATCAGTACCACCGTACATTTTGATAGCACTCCAACGAACCCACAAGTCACCAATATGGTGCCACAATTTGGACAATTCTTGGACCACGACATTAGTAAGACCTGACAGTCTCTCTAGTTCTCTATCAATGCTATGATGTTTAGTTATTCTAATCTATATTTAATTTTTCATTCATTTCTACATCAGCCATGACCCCAGAAGCAAGTAAGTACTCATTTGTTATTCATAATTGTTAATCATTTTGCAACATGCTACATTGTCATCAAAACTAATAATAATTTGCATTTTAGACAGCCAATGTTGTTCCAATCCCAGAAGCAATGTTGACTGCTGGAGTATCCCAATCCCAAGTAAGATAGATTATACGTTTGAATCAAAGTAGAAAAAATGACGTAATCAACCCAACAGCATATACCCTAGAAGGAAATTAAACTACTTCCAAATTTTATAGCCAACGACGTATTCTACTCTCGACTACGGAGTGGGCCACAAAGGTGTATGGACTTCACGAGATCCACAACATGTAACCAGGGAGGAATTCGTCAACAAGTTAATACCAACACGGCCTACATTGATTGCTCCCAGATTTACGGATCAGATCCCACAAGAACTAGAGCTCTCCGTTCCTTCCGAGGCGGTATGTAAATTTACAAGCTAAATAGTTAAACAGAAAAAGCCCTCAACATACACTAACATTAAAATGCAATGTTTATAGGACAACTTGTCACCAACCCATCCTTTAACGGATTTCTTCCATCTGGGTCACAGGTCGGTCTTCAAGTTCAAGGATTATTTGCTGCTGGAGATGATCGTATCAATGAAATGCCTGGTTTGGCTGTTATGCACAATGGTAGTTATATTAAGAAATCTTTGATCTACTACATCTCTAGAAAACAAACAGGTTGATTAACATTTATGGTTACTAACAGTTTTCCTCATGGAACACAACAGAATTGCTAGAGAATTTGCAGCAATCACTGGGTCTACCAATGACGAGCTCATTTTCCAAGAAACAAAGTAATAGTCAAACCATATGAGCATATTTTGAGACAATTCGAGGAAATTTCTTACACTTAAAATGACGAGAGATTTTATTTCATTTTCTAAACAGACGAGTTGTTTGTGCTATGATGCAAAACATTGTGTACAGCGAGTACTTGCCAATCGTTTTGGGTCCCCAGACAATGGCCGAATACAACCTGAACTTGCCATCCCAAGGTTACAGTTCATACAGTGCAAATGTCGATGCCACGATTATCAACAGTTTTGCCACGGCTGCATACAGGTTTGGACACTCAATGATTGCTGGAATCGTCAGATTGATGACAGCCAACAACGGCCAAGCTGGAAGCTACTCTGTTGGTGATCACTACTTCCAGAGTGGACAAGTAAGTCAATATTGAAAGAGAAACGGTGTTTATGACTGTGGGGCACTTCATCCTAACCTTTTTATTGCCTAAAAGGTTACACAATCCAACGGACAGGGCTACGACATGATTCTCAGATCCCTTTTCACTCAAAATGCCCCAGCAATGGACAGATTTGTTACTACAGGAGTTACCAACTTCCTTTTCAAACAACCAAATGCTGACTTTGGTTCTGACTTGGTTGCAAGAAACATTCAGGTAAATATTTCTGCTCATGTTTGGCTGGAAAGATTTATGTCAAAACTGCATTTTATAACTGTTTGAAATATTAGAGAGGACGTGACCACGGTTTGCCGTCATACAATACGTTCAGACAACTGTGCGGTCTTTCGTCCCTTTCCACAAGCTGGCAAGCTCGCCCAGCTGAAATTAATGCTGATGGATGGTCTGCAGTTAATCAAGCTTATGGCAATAACGGTAACAATCCAACCCAAATTGATTTTTTCACTGGTGGATTGATTGAGTCTCCCGTCCAAGGTGGACTTTCTGGACCAACTTTCAATTGTATCAAGGTTTGTTTGCTAAATTATTTTCACATAAAAATACAATCCAGTTAGTTAAAAAATTAACTCTTTTTTGCAGGCTGTCCAATTCCAACGCCTTAAGGATGGTGATCGTTACTTTTTCACTCATAACACTGGTCCCTATGCTTTCACTCAAACCCAAATTAATGTCATTAGAGGTCAAAGACTCAGCGACATTGTTTGCCGCAACAGTCAGCAACCCGATGCTCCACTTAATGCATTTTTGGTTCCATCCTCCAAGTATGCAATCAAAATATTTCTCCTGTTTAACTGGGTCTTCCAATGAACTTTAATGATTGTAATAAACTTTTTTTTTAAATTTTGTTTCAGCAATCCAATCGTTTCCTGCTCAAGCCGTCCCGCAATGAACTTGAGAGCCTTTACCTAAATTTATCATTAATGTAAAACATAAAACTAATACCCTATTGTGGTGTAATCGGTCTATCAATAAAAATGAGCTTTCAGAAAATAAAGTGTTAGCGTCACTATTTCTTCATGATATAAATTACCTTCTAATGCATTTGTGCAAACGTTTAATCAAATGACTCTATTCTATTCCTTTGCACGAATGAGTCGTTTTATCATTTCATGCTGTAATTCTTATCTCGGCTGTAAAACAAAGACAGGGTCCAAACAAGATTGCATATGAGTGAGCTTGCTCACATACACAAAACACTTTTAGATATGAAAGCAGATAAGACTTTTTAACATGCTGTAAAGAAAGGGTATGCTGTTAGCACGCGTTCATTTTTTGTTGCAAGTTCAGACTGAAGTTTTAGAAGCGGGTTTCGTGGGGCAAGTTTGAGCGCAGCAAAGCTCCAGTATAAACTGTTTGTTTGTTGCCGATTCTTTCTATTTGTAGCAAAGCATTTGCTTATACAACACAACAAATTTGTTAAAGCTTTTACTAAATATTATAGTGGCAACAATTAAAACAAAACTTAGCGACAGTTGTCATATGTAAGTTAAGGAAACTCACGGCAAAATGGGTTATTCGTCTTTATTGTAACTATGTGAAGTGACGTGTGTCAAAATGGATTTCAACTTAAATTCAAATGTTCGTAAGCATTTTCATGGGTTATGTAGCCCTATCACGTTTAAAAAATGCAGACATTAAGTTTCTTTCTAAGCCAGTGGCTTGAACATTAGAATTTGAGCCTGTCACTAATACCTCATGAAGTGTCGGTGATCCCCATCAAAAGCATTTAAAATGGAGCTGGATCAGCACCTACTGCAACACCAGCAACCTCGGAGCCAGATAGATGAGTGGCTACGTTCCATAGCAAAATTTGATGATAAGACTGCTCCCGAGGATGTGAAATATAAGTGTTTGCAAGATGTTATGGAGCATATCGACCCGATTTTATCCCATGCTAACTACTCCAGTTTTCTCGAGTCCTCCATCCCAGCATTTATCAAATATTTGGCTGAAGCAGAGCCAGAATTCATTCAGGAAACGACGAGACACCAATGTAGAAAATTAATTATTGAGATAATTCATCGTCTTCCTTCCAATGAGCCTCTCCGTCCCCACGTTAGAAACATTGTGTCGGCAATGTTCAAAACGGTGGAGGTTGACAATGAGGAGAACGTTGTGAATTGTCTTCGCGTCATTATCGAGCTCCACAAACAGTTTAGGCCACCGCTCACATCAGAGACGCAGCAGTTTCTCAACTTTATTAAAACAGTATTTAAAGACATTCAGGGGAAACTTGATAAAATCTTTGAGCACAAGACTGTCATCAAGGCAAAGGAGATTTCGGAGCAAACTATTAAACCCCTGCTGGAAGAAATATTTGCGGTTACCCCCATTCAAGTTGCGGGGGAGAAGACGAAGAATCTCATTCCCAAAGCGAGTAACTCCCTCAAGGTTCTTCAAGAACTGCCAATTATTGTTGTGCTCATGTACCAAATCTACAAGCAACATGTTCAGAGTGAGGTGGCGGAGTTTATTCCGGTCATTATTACAACCATCTCGCTTCATCCAACTGATGCTCAAAGGTATGAAAAATTTGTATGAGAAATATAAGGTTCAAAATTCATCGCTATTTACTGGTTTTTAATTGTTTGCAGAGAAAGTCCAAATTTTAACAAGGAAATTCTCGTGGAATTCATGTCAGCTCAAGTGAAAACCTTGTCATTTCTCGCGTACATTGTAAAACTATACCAAGATGTTGTTCTCCAACACAGCAACTTATTAGTCATTGGCTTCATCAATTTACTTAAATTCTGCCCTCCTGAAGTATCCTGTCTTAGAAGAGAACTGTATATTGCTGCTCGACACATTTTAAACACAGAGCTCCGCTATAAATTCGTTCCCTACATGGAGAAAATGTTGGATGACGACTTGATTGTTGGGAAAGGTTGGACTGTGAACGAAACAATGAGACCAATGGCCTACAGCACGCTGGCTGACTTGACACATCATGTTCGACAGCATTTGTGCCTTGCCGATCTCATTCGGGCTGTGCTCTTCTTCTCATGTCAAGTTCATGATGAGAGCATCACTTTAGGGTAACCTGAAACAAACTTTGAAACCCTTTGTTTTCAATTTAAATGAGAGCTATGTGCTTAACATAACTTTTACCCAATTCTATAGGATCCAGACAATGTCCACCAAGTTAATTTTCAATTTAGTGGACAGTATCCGCCACAAGTCGGAGTCTGACAATGGGGTAGCTGGTCGAGATGTCCTGTTGCGAATGCTGGAAGTGTTGGTGTACAAGTTCAAGACTGTGAGTCTGGTTCACCTTCCCCACTACTATGACAAATTTAATAAGGAAGTGACAGCAGGGATCACTTCCAAACGGCCATCGTCTGATGTTATGGAGTCTACGAGCTCAAGCACAGGATCAACTGAAGATCTGCTTGGTGGACGATCCAGCCTTACAGGAAGCGATGGAAGCTTGAACCTTGCCTCTGGTGGAAAAGAAGATATAAAACGCTTTGGCTCTCCAATTTCAGCAATACAAAGTTTTACCCTGTCTGAAAGTCGAACTTTGGTGAAAACCCTGGTTTGTGCTGTAAAAACCATTACTTGGGGCATTCAAAACAGTAAAGCGCCAGGAATTGAGACTCCAACTCCAACGAAACCTTTCTCCCCAAGGGAAGTTGAAATCTACATTGACTTGATGAAGTGGGGACTCAAAGCGCTGGAGATTTATGCAGTGACTTCCCCTCAAGTGTTGCCCAATGGATCGGTAACGATGGTACCTCAACGCCCAATCAATCCTCATGGGGTTCGTTCCAAAGAGGAAAAGGAAGTTTTGGACCACTTTGGCTCTGTGGTAAGTATACCTAACCTATTTAATCTTTCGAGATGTTAAACAAGGGATCTAATGCTTGTTTTTATTTATAGTTTCAACACTTGAACCCATACACATTCCGGGAACTGTTCACGGTCTGCATTGATACCTTTGTGGAACGAACTGGAGAAAATCCTGCTGTGCAATTGCTTGCAAATAACCTCCTCGCAAATGTGAACACATCTCCAATATTTGCAACCATTCTGGTTGAGTTCTTACTGGATAGAATGGAAGTAATGGGGGAGGACACAGAACGAAGTGCATTGTACCTCAAGCTATTCAAACTGGTATTTGGTTCTGTTAGCCTATTCCCAGCTGAAAATGAGCAGATGCTGAGACCATATCTCCGTGATATTGTGAACAAGGCAATGGAGTTTGCAAGAAGTGCGAAGGACCCTTTTAACTATTTCCTGTTGCTTCGTGCACTCTTCCGATCGATTGGGGGTGGAAGTCATGATTTACTCTACCAGGAATTCTTGCCACTGCTGCCAAATCTTCTTCAAGGTACAAATAACAACCATCTTAATCGAAAAGCCAGTTAGAAAATACGAGTCAGTTAGAATCCTCATTTTGAATTTTTTTACAGGTCTCAACAGCCTCCAGTCTGGTTTACATCGTCAGCAAATGAAAGATTTGTTTGTGGAGCTGTGCCTCACAGTTCCCGTACGGCTTAGCAGCCTACTCCCATACCTACCACAGTTGATGGATCCCCTTGTTTCAGCCCTCAATGGGTCGCCACCACTTGTCAGTCAAGGGCTCAGAACTTTAGAGCTTTGCGTTGACAACCTCCAGCCAGAATTCTTGTATGAACATATTCAACCTGTGCGTGCTGACTTGATGCAAGCATTATGGAAAATTATGCGAACCCCACACGAAGGATCCCCAGGGGTAGCTTTCAGGTGAGATTGGAAACTTTAAAAAAACGTTTTTACATGAAAACTAGCAATTTATTCAAGATTTTCAATTGAATTCTTACTTTCATTTGTAGAATTCTCGGAAAATTTGGTGGCAGCAACCGTAAAATGTTAGTAGAACCCCAGAAGCTTGAATATCAAGATAAATCAAGTCAAGGACAGTGTGTCCAACTTCAATTCATGGATCACCGACTCCACATCAGCTTACCAATTGAGAAAGTGGTTGATGTTGCAGTTAAGACACTCCGCGTAGCCAACTCATATCCAAACGGACCTTCAAACATTGACTTTTACTATAAAAAGCAATCTTGGGAGTTTTTGAAGGGAGTTGTACTAGCCTCCCTTTCAAAGGAGGAGGACCGCTTCATCTCCAATAAACTGCTGCTCCACGGGAAAATGTCGGATGGGAACTACATCTCAACAAACATAACAGCTCAAGGTGGAGATGAGAAGTGTAGAGACGTTCTCGTCAGCGCCCTCACAGGCTGGATAATTGCGACAACCGTCAAAGACATTCGGAAGGATGTCTACATTAATTTGACTCAAGTACTCCGGCATCTTGCAATGGTGATGACGGCTCAGCAAGTGGGCCCTTTTGCGGAAAAGATTACCCCCAATAAAATGGACCCTTATGTGGTGTTCGATGCGTTGTTTAATGCGCTCGCATGTGAAGAAAAAGATTTAAGAAGACCTGTTGTTTATGCATTATCCGTTATTATGAACACTTGCATTCATCTACTTCACTCTAAAGAAAAGGTAAGAATTAACTAGAGCTTTCTACTATATTGAAAGGGAAAATATTAGTTTAAAAACATTTTTTCTCTCTTTTTGTAGACTTTCGCAATGCCGATGATGGACTACATCACAGACAAAATGTGCAGTTTGTGCTATGAACGAGCATGGTATGCCAAAATGGGTGGGTGTGAAGCCATCAGTTTTTTCCTTGACAATGCATCCCTTCGCTGGGTACTGGTGAATCATCTTCACATTCTGAAAGCGCTACTCTTCGTCTTTATTGATCTCACCGGGGAAGTCTCCGCGGGTTCCATTGACGTGGCGAAGGAAAATCTAACCAAACTAATTCAGCTAGCTTGCAGTCCCGTGACGGATGAAAACTTGCAAACAATGAAAGTTAAATGTTTGGATACGCTCGCACTAGAGTTCGCAAAGCGACTCACATCTCCTACAAACCATGTACGAGATCAGTGCATGCGTGGTCTCGAGCTGCTGGCTGAACTTCAAGGGAAATCTGTCTCAGCCGTTGTTGAACCCCACCGGGAAGTACTCGTTGACATGATTCCACCTCGAAAACACCTCATTCGTCACCAATCAGTTCAGTACCAGTTGGGAATCCTGGATGGGAACGCGTTCTGTTTGAGCCTCCGCCCCAAACTCTTTTCCCTTGATTGGAATATAACCGAACACAAAGTGTTTATCCAAGAGCTCCTCCTTCTTGGCGAAGCTGATGAAAGCAACCTCACCAAGTTACCTTGCTACAAACTCGCACCGAGTGTGGTTCCTCCGCGTAAAGCAGTGATGAGTGTTCTTGCCTGTTTGGCTGAAGTGCCCACGCAGCGCAACAAAATTATCAGTATTTTTCTTCGCCACCTCAACTCTCCCAATTCTGAGATTCAAAAGCATGCCTACGAGTGCCTCAAAAAGTTCACAGAGTCTGACCCAATCAGCATGGAAGTTCAGTCTGCTGCGATTCGACCTGTGCTCCAACAAATGACCACGTTCCGCTCTGTAACCATCCCTTTGTTATCCCAACTCTCGTACTTATACCAACTATTCCCTCACGCTATTCCAGAGAAAGTTTGGGAAACGTTGGTTCAAATTCTCAGAAAGTTTTTGGAGCTCGCTGTGATGGCATTCCAGAAGCAGCCTCACCGTTCCGGAGTGCATGAGCTGAAACTCTGCGTTGCCATCGTGGATTGTTTCCACCTTCTCAAAACTAACGCAGCAAGATTTATTGAGCCCCTCTGCAAGCTGTGCTTACAAGGAGAAAAGGCCTTATTCCTAAGTAAAGGAAGTCCACTTCGAAAACCCCTCATGAAATTCCTTCTCAAACATCCAGAAGAATATCTCAACTGTGTTTTGGCACCACCTCACATTACCCAACCAGAATGGACGCGTTTCTTCATCTACCTCATCCAACAAAAGGATGCGACCAGCTTACGAACCTGCCTTATGGGGAACCCTTCAAGATTAATAACTTGGTTGAACATCCGGAAGCATCCCACAGTTTCCATCCTCTCTCAAGGGATTACCACCAACTACCCATTGAAACCAGAGGAGCAGGAAGATGTACAGTTTTTAGCAGTAAAAACCATGATGGTTCTCAGCACCTACGATGAAGACTGGATCCTTGGTATTGGCTCTAACAGGGGAGAGGTCGTGAACGCCTTGAGACAACTTTGGATCAGTCCATCATATCAACACCGATGCTCCACCAAGTATGTCTCCTCAGACAAACCCGAAGGTGATGATGAGGTGGCCCCCGTAAATCCTGAGGGAGTTGTTTATGATCAGCCCACGACTGAGAAATTAATAACAAAACTCAGAATTCAGCAGTGGAAAGAGCCCTTCATGATTGTCAAGCTGTTGCTGAGCTACTACCGAAAAAATAGTACAGATTATGAAATGCTATTTCAACTCCTGTATGGCTTTTGTGGGCGACCACTCCATCATTTTCACTTCTTCCGGGATTATCTTGATAAGACGGTGACAAGATACTCGATTGCGTGGAAGCGACAAGCTTTCTTTGAGTTTAGGCGGGCCTACAAAGATCCATCCATGAAGGAAGAGGTGAAAGCCAAAATAATTCAGTTTGTGCTCATCCCCTGCTTCGCCTACTGTTTTGATAGGAACCAAGGGGATGAGCTAATTGGCTGCCCACCTTCTCCAGATAATGATAATCCTGAGAATATTGTTAACGTGTTGATTAACGAGATCATTCCACAAAATGCGGATGAGAAGATCAGCGACCCGGAGAGGATTGCTTTGTCTCAACTTTGTTGCCTTTTTCTTGACCAAGCTCCTTTCCACATTCATGATAATATGAGTAAAAAGCAGGGAGAGAAATTGAAAAAGCTTGTGACATTCGCTTGGCCCACTCTCCTTTCCAAATCTTGTGTTGACTCCTGTGTCAAATATTATGGACATTTGCTACTCAGCCATATTGCAGCGAGATTTAACATTAATAAGAGGATTGTGCTCCAAGTTTTTCACAGTTTGTTGAAGGCTTCCGTGCAAGAAGCAAAAACGGTTGTGAGACAAGCCCTGGATATTATCACGCCAGCACTCCCAACTAAAATGGATGATGGGCACACGATGCTCATCCATTGGACCAAGAAGTTGTTGCTGGAGGAAGGATATTCTATGAGTCAACTGACCCACTTGCTCCAGCTCATTGTGAGGCATTGGAAAGTGTATTATAATGTGAGACACGGACTCATTTCCCAAATGATCAATGCCGTCAATCGACTCAGCTTCACTCCTTCTAGCAGCATGGACCACAGGAAGCTGGCTGTGGATATTACTGAAGTGATTGTGAAGTGGGAGTTGGAACGAATGAAAAATGAGGGTGCAAATGAGGAGGCGGTTGCTGCTGCTCAACAAAGTGGATCTTCCGCTGGCGGACTTGCACATGACCCGAAAAGAATGAGAAGGATGTCTGGAAGTGTGGTCAAAATTCCACAGCTCATGGAAGAGATTCAGAGCTCGGTGAATAAACCATTGGATGGGACTCATGTGGACTCTGTTCTCAATTTCTTGATGAAAATGGCATGCCATGTAAGTTTTTATAATTTTAAGCACTGAACATTCTCCTATGCAGAGTTTTTGTATCCTTTTTAATGAATTTAAAGGTAAATGAGCCAACACCAACGGTCGGCTCCCCTGGTGAAATGTTATCGAAGCGATGTGTTGCCCTCATCAAGCTCATGCTCAAACCCGATGTTTGGCAAGATCACCTCAACAACATGAAGCTGGTATGGATGGACAAAATCCTCTCATCCTTCGACGCAACGCAAGTTAACTACCCCAACATTTGCACAGCTTTGGATCTTCTTACCTTCATCATCGGGCTAATGAACAAGGAAATCGTGTTGGATAACATGAAGGTCCTCCAAAAAGGGATTATCTCATGCATGACTTGCCAAAATAGCAAAGTTATTCGCGCAGTTCATAACCTCATGTCTCAGTTGATGAGTTTGTTCCCTTCAGAGTTTCCAGGAGGAAACACGACCACATCCACAGTTCCAAAATATGATGAACTAGATCCGCTCTATACCTGCGTTAGTAAAGTTGTTTATGAAGGGCTAAATACTTACGAAAAGATGTCCACTGCCAGTCCTCAGTCTTTGCTGGGTGCCTTGATGATGCTGAAAGCTGCCTGTGCTAATAATCCCAGTTATATTGATAGGATCATTGCGACCTTCATGAAATGCCTTCAGAAACTCGCACGCGAGCATCTGAGTCCAAACACAAGTTCCGCTGACGCCGCAGTTGCTACAGATTTGCTTACATCGAGTCTTGACCTTGTAAAAAATAGGGTGGGTGTGATGGGAGTGGAAATGCGAAAGGGGTTCATTGGAACAGTGCTTGTGAGTTTAATTGAAAAATCGACGGATACGAAAGTGATGCAAACCATCATCAAAATGTTGGAGGAATGGATGAAAAATAAAAACCCCGTTGTGGTAAATCAAGGCCCAAGCATCCGAGAAAAGTCTATATTGCTTGTGAAAATGATGCAAAATGTGGAAAAGAGATTTCCAAATGATCAAGAGCTCATCGCCATGTTTCTCGACTTGATCAACTTTATCTACCGGGATGATCAGCTCAAAGCGACGGAGCTAAATAGCAAGTTGGAACCCGCTTTTCTAAGTGGACTCCGTTGCTCGCAGCCTGCCATCAGGGAAAAGTTTTTCCAAGTTTTTGATGTGTCCATTAAACGACGCCTTTATGAGCGACTGTTGTACATCCTCTGCAGTCAAAACTGGGAGGCTATGGGAGCCCACTACTGGATTAAACAGTGTGAAGAGCTCTTGTTCGCAACGGTACTTTCCACAGACTTGGAAATTCTTCCCAAGGAAGCTCAAATCCCTTGCGTGGCTCAGGGATTCTCGTCCCTCGGACAAGAGGCTAAGGACGCGTTTGTTAAAGTGGATCCTGATGTGACATGCGAGCCCAAAGATCATGAAATTCCCTTTATCCAACCGCTGGAGCGAGATATTGATTATTTGGCAAGTGTTGATGAGACGGATGAGGCAGCGCTTCAGGAAGCCGTAACGAAATTGGAAGACGCTTTTATCAAAGAAGGGTGGGCGGAGCCTAGCCACTCATATGCTAATGTTAAAATCATGCTGAATAAGGAAAAGGAGTTTGGAAACTTTTTGAAGAATTTAAATGCTCTCACGTTGGTCAAACCGATGGTTCAGTTGTGTCATTTGGATACGTCGCTGGCAGAAACGATGTGGATTTCATTTTTCCCAAGGGCCTGGCAAATCCTGTCGGAGAAGCAGCAACATGCGCTAGCTAATGAGATGGTACCTTTTTTGATGAGTGGGGTTCACGTTCTTCAGCAGCATTGCTCTCCTTCTGCCCTTAACACTTTTATTGAAGCAATGTGTCAGTTTGTTCCCGCTGTTCCGTTGAAACCGTAAGTTTTCATTGCATTTATATAACTTTTGCTAAAAAAATTGACCGTTGGTAACTAGAATACTTGGGTTTTAGGAGCTTGCTTTTCTACCTTGGCAAAAATCATAACTTGTGGCACCGAATGGCTCTGCTGTTGGAACAACTCGCATTTGAAACTCATCCAGCACCATTCATTAAGACGAAAAAAGAGGTCGTTGTTGGAGCTACTAGTGATTGCTACGAATTTGAGCCAACAACGACAACCAGCACAACCACAACTGCTAGTTCCGCTGCAACGTTACCTGATGTTCTCGACTCCCTCTCAGATCTTTACTCTCAGTTGAGAGAAGATGATTTGTGGGCTGGACTCTGGCAGAAGAGATCAAAGTATCCGGAAACCACGATTGCCATTGCATTTGAGCAGCAAGGCTACTATGAGAAGGCTCAAGGGGCATATGAACTGGCGATGAGTAAAGCTCGTGCTGACTTTACTACTCAATCCCCTACAACAGCTCAAATTGGGGAGATGAAACTTTGGGAGGATCATTGGCTTAAGTGAGTATTCCAATCCATTCTTAAACATTTAAAAATTATATTTAGATGTTTGAACAATATTATTTGATGTTGTTGTAGATGTGCCAAAGAGTTGAATCAATGGGATATCATTCAAGAGTTCAGTGCAAGCAAGGCAGGCAGCAACTCATTTATGGTTTTGGAAGCCGCTTGGCGTAACGGTTCGTGGACAACAGCCAAAGAAGCGTTATCCAACGTAGAGCTAGCTTGTCCAAGAGAAAATCAGTGGAAACTGCACTTAATTAGAGGCTACGTTGCTGTGTGCTCCAGTGAGGACCAGAACCTTGGAATTGTGGAGCGCTATGTGGATGGAGCCCAAACACTGTGCATCAAAGAGTGGAAGCGACTTCCAGCTCTTGTTAGTAATGCGCATATAGGAGTTCTTCAGGCTACTCAACAAGTATGCAATTATTTATACCAACAGTTTCCTATAAATCCCTTTTGAATTCATTTCATACAATGATATTGTGCATTCAACAGGTTGTTGAGCT
Organism: Orchesella cincta; assembly: GCA_001718145.1. Lineage (NCBI taxonomy): Eukaryota > Metazoa > Arthropoda > Collembola > Entomobryomorpha > Orchesellidae > Orchesella > Orchesella cincta. The sequence goes on along the minus strand of LJIJ01000086.1, from coordinate 142,374 downwards.
TCAGGAAGCCACATTAATCCATCAGTCTCTTCTCGCAAATCGGGTTAATGCTCTACATGAACTAAAGGGAGTGGTAAAAACGTGGAGGAACCGACTACCCTGCATCTCCGACGACTTGAGCCACTGGTCCGACATCTTCAGTTGGAGAACTCATCACTATCAGTTCATTGCGAGCCATTTCAGTGAGCAGTCCTCCGTCCACACCGAGCAAGGGAGTAACCAAACAATGTTGGGAGTGCATGCTTCCGCTCAGGTTCAGATTCACAATTTTTCAGTTCATCAGTGTTGCCAGGTCTGTATTAGCTGACCATTCCCCATATGCACGTCGTTCGGCACAAGGTTTTATATTTGATATCTGGAGAGGAGTGAGAAGTTGTTTTTCTTTGTGTACTCATTTTTCATGTTTTGGGATAATAATCTGTGGTGGTATCTGTTAACTTGAATGTACTCTCTTGTAATCATGTGTCACTCTCAAAACTATTATGATTCTCACGAGGCACGAGGCCGGCTGAACAAGTGCTCGTTTGTACTTCTTGAGTTCTTGAGTACAGTCGTAAACTGTCTAATAGTATTGAAAGTTAATCAACTAACAACACTCTTGTTGTCGTCTTGAATGATGATAAAAAAACTACTATACCATTGTGATGCTTAGAAATTTTGTATTGTGCGAGGATTGTTGAGAATGGCGTTGGCGTGGTCTGTGGTAAATGGTTCGCCAGTACAGATTGGCAATATTTATCTTATGTGTTGCATGCGCTTGAGTTGATGCTTTTACCCTCAAACATTGCTTCAAGCGGTATGAATTCTCTTTGGGAAACGATTTTAATGGATCCAGGCACTAGGTTATTTAATCCAAACGTGGACAACCTGATCTGCACGATCAGAGGGATTTTCCTATAATCGTTTAAAAGAAGATGGTTTAAAAACGCATTTTTGATTTGCTTCCTTAGCATGTTGGTTTGCTTTGTGTGTTTTAAGGGGAAACAAAATTCACTTCCCGTTGCTAATCTATGAATTTTTGCATATTGTCACAGGCTATTTGCCACTTTGGTAAAGTAGCTCGGAAGCACAGTCTTGTTGGAGTGGCGTTGGAAACGCTATCCAAGATTTATGCTATTCCCAGCGTGCCCATCGTCGATTGCTTCCAGAAGATCAAGCAGCAGGTGAAATGCTATATTCAGCAAGCCCAAATTCTGGGTCGAAATGAGCTTCAGGAGGCGCTGGAAATTGTGGAATCAACTAATCTTAAATACTTTGCCAAAGAAATGACTGCAGAGTTCTTCTCTCTCAAGGGACTTCTACTTGCGCAAATTGGTATGAGGATTTATAACATGGTTAATCGAATTAACGAGTGGTCAAAGTGTTTAACTTAAAAGATTGTACATGTAACATCTCAGGTCGCTCTGATGAAGCCAACAAAGCATTTTCCGCTTCCTGCCAATTGCATGATACCCTCGCAAAATCCTGGGGCCATTGGGGAGACTACTTGGAACACTGTTTTACAAGGGACCCGGGACGCCAGATGCATTTAGGAATTTCAGCCGTGACGGCCTTCATGCATGCCTGCAGACATCAAAATGAAACCAAATCTAGAAAATACGTGGCAAAGATATTGTGGCTGCTAATGTACGACGATGAAAAGGGCACCTTGTCGGATGCCGTGGACAAGTATTGTGTGGGGGTTCCTCCGATTCAGTGGCTGCCTTGGGTTCCGCAACTTCTCTCCTCTTTAGTTAGAAACGATGGGAAAATGGTGATAAACGTTTTGAATCAAGTTGGAAGGGTGTACCCACAAGCCGTATATTTTCCAATAAGAACCCTCTACCTGACTTTGAAAGTGGAACAAAGGGAAAAACTACGAAATGCAGAGTTTGCATCTCAACAACAACAGCAGCAACAACAACAGCAACAGACGCCAGGACTTGCTGGGCTGCTTGGTCAAACACAGAATACAGGTATGGGTGCCGGAATTCAACAGGATACAAGTGGGTCATCTGGGGATAATGCGAATGTGAGCGTAGATAATTCACAAGGTGGAGCAGGAACTCAAGCAGGCATGCAACAACAGCCTAATACCAATGCAGGCTCTATTCCTGAGGCTCAAGCGATAAAGGCTACTCCGAGCATGTGGCGTTGCTCCAGAATCATGCATATGCAAAGAGATTGTCACCCGACAGTGCTTTCCAGTTTAGAGGGGATTGTAGATCAGGTATGTTTTACAGTGAAATGAAAACTTCCATTAAATTATGCATTTTTAAGTAAGCTAAAGTTTTTAATGTTGTTTTTAGCTCATTTACTTCCGAGAAAATTGGCATGAGGAGTTACTAAAGCAGTTGAAGATTGGGCTGGCTAGATGCTATGGGATTGCCTTTGAGAATCGGAATTCAGTACTAGATGCCACGTTGACCCAACAAGTTCTTAATTTTGTTAAGAAACTTATTCTTACCTTTGGAATCAGTAAGCAAATGTTCTTTATTGCCATTTCGTTATATACTTTTCATATTTTTTTTGCTTATTTTGCTTGAAAACTAATTGGAAATATCCACTGAAATAGATGCTAACCAAGTCGCTCCTGCTTCGACGGATTCAAATCTTCGACGTCAACAGTTGACAGATCCAGGGTTCCTAAGTTTGAAAGCTCAGTTCACAAGTGATTTTGACTACACTATATCTGGGTCATTAAAGTTGCATAATTTAATTTCAAAGCTTCGTAAATGGATCAAAATATTGGAAGGAAAAACAAAGACCCTATCAAGGTACGCATTTTAGCTCGTATACAATAAGCGACTCGTAATTTCACATAATAGAAAAATTTGACATTTTTGGTTTTTTATACAGAACGCTGTTATATGAGGATCGGAGTAAATTCCTGCTTAGTTTTAATATGCAGATTGCAGAAATTGAGTTACCTGGAGAGTTTCTAATTCCAAAGGTTCGTTTTAGTCAGTTTTCTCATTTCCACAAAGAGTCAACTATAAAAATTTAAACCAATCCAATTTTAACATTGCAGCATGCTCACTACTACGTGAAAATTGCAAGATTCCAACCAAAAATTGACGTCATAGTTAAGCATCAGTTTACTGCCAGAAGAATGTACATTCGGGGTCATAATGGAAAGGTATATCCATATCTTGTGGTAAATGACTCTGTTGTTCTGGATGCTAGAAGGGAAGAGCGAGTTCTGCAGCTCATCCGAATGCTAAACCATTATCTGGGAAGACAAAAGGTCACTGCCAGACGTAACATGAGATTTACAGTGCCTAAGCTAGTCGCCGTGTCCCCCCAAATTCGCCTTATTGAAGATAATCCAGCATCACTCTCTCTGCTAGAAGTGTTCAAGCTATATTGTGGTAAAAGTCAGAGTGAGTATGACTCTGCAGTTCTCCGATATTATGACAAGCTTGCTACCATTCAGGTTCGAAAATTCACCCTTTATCTTGTTGCTCTAAATGTAATGATGGACGAGTTTGCTAATTACTGTTTGTCCAATATTTTTAACAGATGAAAGGGGGGCAGTTCACTCATCATGTTTTAAGGGACATTTTCCGAGATATTCAGACAAGCGTTGTTCATCGCGGGATACTAAAGGAGTGGGCTTGGAACAACTTTGTGACACCCTCAGATTACTGGATGTTCCGGAAAATTGTAATTGGAAATTTATTTTAGGCACAATTCATAGTTTCGATATATTCTGAAATATAATTATTTTTATTATCTATTTGCTACAGTTTACAACTCAAATGTGTCTCAGCGGCTTTGCTGAATATGCGTTTCATCTCACAAGGTTAAATCCGGAGATGATGAATATCCACCAGGATTCTGGAATGGTCAATATCTCCTATTTTAAATTTGACATTGATGATACCACAGGTAAAATGAAGATAAACGCAGCAAATTGATTTTTAAAAAAAAAGTTTGAAGAATGGAAGAACTAAATTACAATATTTTCACAACCTACAGGAGACCTTGATTCCAACCGACCCGTGCCGTTTAGACTGACTCCGAACATCTCCGAATTTTTAACTCCGCATGGTGTCAACGGTCCAGTTGTTTGTGGCATGATATCTTTAGCAAGATGTCTTGTCTACCCTAACTACAAATTGCAGGCCATTCTTCGTGCTGTTTTGAGAGACGAGATGATATCATACATTAAGAAAAAGCAGGATGATAGGGGTGTACTATGCACATCCACAGGTCAACGCCTTGAGGGCACATCACATGAAAGTGAGTCGGAAACGGTTATCAACATGGTAAATAAGGCTGTAAACGGTATTATGGCTCGACTGACGAGTTTATCATCCTTTGATGGGACGGAGAGCAAAGTAAGTTCATTTTCTTGAAGATTAATTTAAACTCTTTCGAATTGATTACTATTTTGACCTCTTTAATTTATTTTATTTTAGGTTAGCACACTCGTAGCTGCTGCAAACAGTACCGACAACTTATGTCGTATGGACCCAACCTGGCTTCCGTGGCTGTAACCTGTAGACTCTGATTTGCTTTTATTGGAATCTATAAAGCTTGTGCCTGCGATCTATCCGTCCATCGCATATCTTTATCCACATAATTTTTGAAGGCCATGGTTTTTTCGAAAAATCTAACCAATTAGTCAACTCCTGTTAACCCGATATTTTAAACTTAAGACATGTTTTTGAGATTTTAGTACATTTTATATCGTCATTCTTCATCTCATCAGGTCTCATCCTCGTTTGAAATTTTTTAGTATATTTTATACTAAGCTCTTCATACTCATGTGCATAAAGTATATCATCATATATTTACTCTGACTTTGATATTTCCTTTCTTTGGCTGCCACGATCGATCTTAATCTCTACATGAAATAGGTAAGCTGTAGTTGTATCGTAGTTGTTAAGAATTTGAGCAGTTGTCATTACTATTTTGAGGGACTCTCAAGTATGTTGATCATCTGTCTATGCAATTATAAGTATTATGAGAGAAAAGGTAGTTCTATTTTGGTGGTCTAAAACTTTGACTGTGACAGTAAAAACTTTTAGCAGATAGTTGTTATATATCTACTTATATTATAAGCAGATACGTTTATCAAATGTATACTCTTACATTACCTTTTAGAATTTATTTGTATAATGGTGAAAAATGCATATGTGGAGCTCGGTTGTTTGAATAAAATTTTTATGGAAATGCGTAAAAAAGTTATGTGTCCGTTTAAAAGATGGGTGAGTGCTAATATTTGCATATTTTTTTATCTTTTCCTCAACATTACTTGAGCAATATGAAGTGAAATCATTCATTTTGCTAATTTCGGCATTGAAACTGGAACGGTACTCAATTTCTTTGATTGCTGTTCTGGACTAGATATGTGAACGGTTTTCTTGAACCGAGGCTATATAAGAGGGTTGGTTTGACTAGAACACCCATTTGCTCGCTGCCTAGCTGATACACTAGCAATACGTTATTCTATCCAATTATTACTGCTTGTGCAAACCACGGTTATCATCGTATTTCTAGTTGAGCTGTGATTAGAATTAAAAATAAAGAATGGCATACAACCTCCCACCCCCTCCTCTTGATGGTGGCGGTCCGGATTTTGGAGGAGGTATTCCGTTCGGATTTCCAGGGTTCGGAAAATCATTCAACCTTGATGTGGGTGCTGGGTTTGGTGGTCCTGGAGCTGGATTTTTTGGTGGAGGATTCCCTGGCTGGGGTGGTCCATATGTTCCTGTAACACCTCTTGGTGGTTTGTGGGGATTTAAAGGTACTTTAATAAAGTTTTTGTTGAGATTTTCAAGTCAAAAAATTTTTTTAAAGGCCTTGAAAGACAGTTTGTTATCTAGTTCTAATTTCTTGCTTACTTTCTCATGTTTATAGGGGATCTGATAGTTCCAATTGTCGCAATCGGTGTAGCAATCTTTATCCTGATTTTAATCGTCCTTGCTGTGAAATACGCGTTGGCGTGGAAGCTCGAGGTACTGGATGACCTTGCTGGAAATAAGAAATGGAAGAGGGAGGCAGGCGACGCACCTGCAGTCCAACTTCAAGACAGCAATCTCAATAAGCTGGCGGATATCGTTGCAGCCGCGGTGTACTCTGAGGGCTGTAGCAGAAGGATACTATGTGAAATTGGAACGTATGCAAGGGATGGGAAGCAGTACCCCAGTCTTCTCAGGTACATTTAACGAAATTTATTCAAAATTTAACAAGAGTTCAGCCCCTTGTTGCAATTGGGATCCATACTAATAAATTTTTGTTTGCTTTTCTTTTATTTGCAGGCTAATGGAGCTAGTTGTCCCAGAAGAATACCAAGGATCTTTCACCGTCGTTCGGCAATCAGCAGAAGGCCAGTTTGATTGCTCTGAACATTACCCATGCGGAGATAAGTCAAAGAATCCACCCAATCCTGCAGATAATGAGGTGGACACTAGCCCCAACAATCAATCAAAACCCGTGCCAGAAGATTCTCAGTCATCTGCCAGCGGAAATGCCACCACTCCAGCCTCGTCCTCGCCAACGTTCGGGACTACCCCTGCTCCCTCGGGACCACAGGCTGTCTTCGGAAAATTCAAGCGTGCCATGATGAAGGATTAAGTGTTTTATCAGTTTAATTTTAAAAAGCAACCGGTTAATTAATTTTTTAATATGTAGTAATTTATTTGCAGTAGCTAGTGCATTTTATCAGTGAAATATTTTAAATTTTTGCAAAAACTCTGTGGTTTTTTAATCGAAATAGTGTAATTTCCATGTAGCAAGCAAGCAAGAAATATGGTCCTGTGTTTTAATTTCATTGCAAGTGGATGAGTTTTTTAAACATTTTGAGCCAAAGAGTATCACGTTTTAAAGCATTCAAGCAGCGTAGTAATAAATTCTTAATCCCCAACTTTATAACAGTAACAACTTTTGGAGTAGTCGACATTTTTTCCTTACATCAATCAAGGCGAATCTAGCACGAAATGCATATTATTTCCTTCCTAATTTTAGGCGAATTTTCTTTGAATATTTCAGTCATTATCCGAGGCATTATCTTCTTTGAAAGCGTCATTATTTTTCATGTAAATTTGCATTCCATTGGGAATCCTCATTCCATTCTGAAATACCACAAGTTTTTCTTGTTTCTGCAACCTGTAACCTGCTAGCTAATGCCTAATTTGAATGACAATCAAAGGTTAAACCAACGTCCCTATGATCTAGAACTGTTTTAGAGGTTTACATTTGCATACTAGCCTCGATTGTCCGTAATTCCTGGTGTCCCATACATCGGTGAAGATGATTTTTGTTGAATGCAATTTTATAATATGCACATGAAACACCTACTAATCGGTCAGTGACACGGCATTACAAGCAAGTAAAATTATGAGACATGTTCACCTAATCATCCTCATAACCACTTTTGCGAACCTAACAGTCACATGAAGTTTATACGGACGGAGTAGGTTTGGTGGATGCCAGAAAGTTATAGTAAACATGATCAATGTTGTTAAGTCTTATGTAAGATGCTTAAATGTGAATGCTCAAAGAATAGCGTGTCAATGATGAAGCAACGATAAAAAAACTGTGAGTGAAAGTCCAAGTAGTTTAGCTCCAAACCATAATATCAATTATTTACTAACTCTCCATTATTCAAAACATCAGTATCATCATCACCAGTAGTATCATCACATCAATATTAATGAATAACCAAACACATTAAACGATTGGTTACGTTGACTTGTTTCAAAAACAAAAAAGACAAAAAAGAAGTGCAATAAATTGTATAATATGGGGTTTACATATTAAATACGGAAGTAGCCAGAGTTGTTGCCCATCATCATCCTATTCCCACCTGGACCGCGTGGCATCATGTTCATCATGTTACGAGGCATGCGTGGACCACGACGCATTTGGTTGTTTATTCTCATGTTGTTGTTCCTATTGTTCATGTTGTTCCCATTGTTGATGAGCCCAAATGTCTCAACATTGAGCTTGCGCTCTGCCTTCCAGTCTACCCGTGGCACGTTTCTGCACCAACATGAAACAAAAGAAAAAATACGGAGTTCCAATCATGTAAACATTAAATGGTTGAGAGAATCATTTGAAATTGATCAATTTGCTACGTACGTACCCCTTGCTCCGTTCCAGAGACTCGCAGCTAATGTTGTCGAAAAAGTCGTCCTTCTTATAAAAGATTCGGGTCTCTTTATCCTTGCTATTCTCGGAGTTCTCTTCCGTGCCGTTCTCAGCTGGCTCATCTTTGTTCTCGGCGGCATCGTCCTCTGGAGAAAATATAAGAAAAGGGGCATATTCCCATTAGATTATTTATGTCAGTTGGTAAAACCTGGGTCGATGAGATACTAATTGGATTAAAAACCTTTACTAACCTAGTTTCGCTTTCGCAAGCGTGGAGAGTAGTTCTTCGTTGGCCTTTTCAAAATCGTAATCCCCGTCAAACGCAACTTTGGGTGGGAATGCAGCCTGGTTCATTCCTCGGGATCGGAAGGGAGTCCGGGGACCTCCTCCTTGACGTCCTCCGTTTCGTTGTCCAAAATTTCCACCCCGATTGGGTGTAGTCATTCGACCACCACGTTGTTGGAATTGTCCACCATTGTCCCGTTGTTGATTGTTGTAGCCATTATTCCGGTAATTCCTGCAGTCACAAAGGAAACAATAAAAGTTACATAATTAGTAATCACATTAAATCATATTATTTTCATGTATGCATCCATAAAAAATACTCATTTTGACTTACATTCCATATCCCATAAAATTATTTCGTCCACCAAACTGCTGGCGGCCTCCTCCTCCTCCTCCGCCACCACCTCCCATTCCCATGTTGCGATTTTGATTACGCCCAGTTTGTATCCCAGCATCGTTGGTGTAGCCTCCCGATCGTCTTCCATAGTTTCCACCTCCATTATGCATGGGAGGACCATTCCGGCCTTTAAACAGATTATCAAGAAGACCTACACATCAAGTTTTAGCAGATTCAATCCTCAGCCACACATTATGCTAATTTATGACGCACACAGAAATAATTTTTTAAAAAAAAGATGCCAACTCACTATTATTTGGACCTCTCATATTATAACCTCCGTCAAAGTGGGGCCCATTGCCATTTGCATTGCTCGAATGCTAAAGGGGAAAATGCAAATGAGAAGGACTACAATATGAAGATGCTCAAAAGTCAGACACAGCAATCAGCAAGAATGTAACAAGAAAAAGTTGCCTTACCGAAAAATCAACAATGGCAGGATCGGATGGGATGCCAGAGCTTCCAATACTGGAGCCTTGTTTGGGAGGTTCCACAATATCAATTACTTTAATGTCGGCTCCTCGAAAGATTATGTACTCGTAGATAGCGTCACTGCCCGGGGTGGGGCGTTCAGTTGGCCGGTCCTCCGATCCAAAAGAGCGTACTAAACATAATTTTTAGGCCGAATAAGAAACACACACACCACCTTTCAAACTTGCACAGTTAGTAATCACGAAATGAGATGCTTAATTACCTTTAGCTAACGAGATGGTAGCATCACCAAGGTCCAACGCGTACAAAATCCCCTCATATCGAATTTCAGACTTACTAACAAGACTAATACGACTTCCCAAAAATTGGTTTTGTTGCGCAGCCAGATTATGAGCCATCTTGTATCAAAATAAAATTAGAACAGACTACTACTTAACTTATCTACCAAAACAAATAAGTGTAGATCCTGCCAAAACTAGGGTTTTGATTCCAAAGGGAATATAATTTTTTTTATCGCATTGCGAAATGACGATCTACTCAGAAAAAAATGAATGAACAAATGACTGGGATTTATTGTTTAGGAGCCTTATATAGCCTCGGTCCACTTCTATTGAAATTAAGTTAGGTGAGTGCAGATCAACGGGATTTAGTGGCAGCTGCTAAACTAAGGCTTTTTACACAAATGTGTCATAAATTCATACACTCCAGGAAAGTGAGAAAGTCGGCACGCCAAGTAGTTGACGACTGCATGCCTCTTCCGTATGCACCTTTCCTTCTATATTCCACCTTCCAATTTACAAACCAACCTGCCATTATATTCCATTCACCTTATCTCTCGCTATGCTAATCCACTAGACCCTTCGTCTTTATCCAAATCCGAGGATAAACATTGTTCTCTCAGTAGCTACCCTGAGAAACATACCAACTCTAGTTTTTGATGACATGGAGCAGTCTAAAAAAGCTACTGAGACGAATAACAAAATAAATACATGAAGAATTGACTCTTCTACACTTTTTTATAAAAATGGTTTGATGACAGGTATCTTTGCTTGGAGACAAATGCAAGCTCAGCGAATACAAAGACCAACGAATGTGCATGTCAAGCAGAATAATTGATATGCATTTTTAAATCAGATTCTAATATACATAAGCTCTGGTGTACATATCCAATGTCATTGCTCCGCTGAACCTGTGATGAAGCCATTTGTAGACGAATATTTTGTTGATACTTTTCAATCCAGCACTTTCGTTAATCTAATGCAGTCTAATGGCTTAATTAGGACTACACGCCGTGGGAAACTGAAATGTAATGAAAGTGCATGATGTATACATTTGAATTGTCCTTGAATGCGACTTTTTAGAGGAGAAGGAGATGCTAATATCATTTACTAGTCGTTTAGATTATCACAATTTGATTTGAGATAATAATGTAAGTTTGTGAAGGGGGCGCTACTATTTATGACGCCGAATTTTAATCTTGAATCGATTACTACACAAATGCTTGCCTGCAATTTTAAATCGACATCCTGATACTTTATCTTCTCCTTTCGTTTCCTCAAAACCATAAAGATTCGCTAGTTTGATCATCTCTCATTTCTTAAATTATCCATGACCATCTCTGACTCCATCTCCCTCTCATCCTATATAAACGACTGTGTTGAGTTTGATGTGATAAGAGCGACTCTGACTACAATGTTAAACGAACTATGTATTTATTTCAATGAGCATCATGAAAAAGTGATAAATGTGGAAACATCATCAAAGCTGGTCTCGGCTAATATTTTTGATTTGCAATCTCTCCCTTTTTCCATAACCTTTTATTTGAGAGTTTTCTTCAATCTTGGCAAAGAGAATGAGCAGCAAGATCCATCCAACAAAAAAAATGATGGACAATTTCCCCATTTAGCCATAACGTACATGAATGTTGGAGCTACCTACATACACGCATTCAAGCTTCACAAGGTATTTTACATGCGCAGCAGGTGTTCATTTGACTGAAATGAAGCAAAAAAAGGAGGCTGACTGAGAAAGAAACAAGGCATATCGAAATAGTCGGGCAGGCAATTAGCAAGTCACCATTCTCGGAGGATGGGATAGGATACGCAACATTTTATTCCTACAACAGTTTGAGCTCACCTAAAACAATTCTGTACAGATTCACACACATCCTCATCCACCTTCTTTCTCATCTCAGGTTTGAATTGGACTTTAGGGAAAAGGGAGAGAGCATCATATATATTTTATACAAAAAGTGGCGTTAAAAAAGCAACAAATTTTTCTTTTTGTGTTCTCACTCACATGAAGATGATGATAATAATGGGATGAATGATGCCTGCTACTTACTACTGCTCTTGAAATTTATACTGGCTATGGCTTTGTTGTAACCTTCCCTTCGCTGCGCTCCAAGAACCGATAAAATATATTATAAAAAGGCTTTTGTCTGAGATGTATGAATACAAAACACAACAACAAATTTTGTCTGTGTCTGCAAAAGAATGATGCAGGGTTTCATAGAGAAATCACATGAACGATTTGACACGCTTCACAGCTCACATATTCAGTGTAGTCAATTAAGGACAAAGCAAGAAGATAATCAGTGAAAAATGGAGGAAAGAGGAAGCATGGTATAATAAAAATTGGATTCTAAACTTGATATACTGAAGAAGCACAAGAGCTACTACCAAACCAGCTAAATAAAGTGTTTTGTTACTTTTTGTCAACTATACTCCGTTGCTATCCCAAATAAATGTAAATCTTTGACCTTCTTCAATACCTGAAAATTTTGGGGGATTAGCAGTTCGTAGGAAAATTTAAAAAAATAAATATTGCATTAATTTACAATGGGAACTAAATGGACAGAATAGTTTTACCTAATCCTAGAGTAACGTAAAATGTACATGAGCTCTGATCTAGGAAGATAATTTGTCATAATTCAATTCAATACGTTGCCCTCAAGCGTGCATGAAGCTACCTTTTTGAACTTGCCTATCGTTCACCTTTTCTACATTTTATGCGTGGATTTGGAATTAGATTAAGTGTCGTTTTAACGTTTTACGTATACCAATTGTTGCGATTCTGCATGCGATTAGTTCTCTGTTGAGAAAACTTACGACCTAAAATCAGTGACGATTTCATCTGAATTCAGCAGCTGGACAAAGATTTTTGAGTTCCTTCTTGGAAAACTATCTCTGATTCACACATTACGGGGATATTTTGTGAGTTTAAGCAATTTTAGAAGCTACATTTAGTCATGTCCTTATGATGATGTGTGCTGTCCCAATTCTCCTTTCAAAGAAATCCGTCGGATGCAAGGATGATGTAATGCTCATATAATTATGCAAGGTTTATACATCAAAACAAGGGTGTACACTCAGCTACGTTGTTGGCTGTCACTCAAGCTAATACCGATAATCCACCTAGGGAATCCTATTCAAGCCCCTAAATTACCTTGAAAAAGCAGCAGATATGATGGGTGGGAACACCTAGGGAAACGGAAGTTGAAACCTGATCGCACCAGCCAGAATGATTTTACCTTGATTTGTTTTTGCTTACATTTATGCTCGCCTCCCCACAACAACAAAGGAAATGAAGAGGACTGACTGAGGAACTACGCATTCCTCAACTCTCAGCAAACAATAAAAAGCTAGCTAAACAGTGGCTCTACAAAATTGATTCATATACCCATGATAATGATAAATCCGCTGCATTCCTCCTTTCATCTTGTTTAGTTCATTATTCTTGGGTTGCAGTTAGCTACTCCACAAAACTCACCACAAATTCTATTCTAAACTTCAAATTAACTAGGTATCATTTACTACATGATGATATGATGATGATGATCACCGTCATTTTGTACGTCTGATTTTTTCATATTTCATTGCATCGCCCTGCCGAGTTTCCCGTTTGGGGCTTAATTAACATGAGTTTAAGTCAGTTCGAATCCTGCACTGCTCACGATCTGCCTCAAGGAAAACAAAACGCTGTATCGTTGTTTCCTAAAAGGACTAAACCCAATCCGAGATGGGAAGCTTTTTATCCCCAAACATCACTCACAAGATTTGATTGCAGAGTAGAGAAAAAACTGCAAAAAAAATAATGCGCATCCACAACAACCATCATCCCACATACAGAATATTATGACGTAACGTCAGGATTTTAATAAAAATTTGCAAACCCATCTGCATATATGCTGCATACCCTTGCATATCCTCAAATTAGTTTAGTGCACCGTGCAGTCTTTTATTTTAAAAGCATCATCATCATGTAATCATGATGATGATGGAGTGAAGATGGGCACAATCTCGGAAATAATGCACGCACCGATAATAATCCTCCTTGCCACCACAGCACCATAGGCTCTTTTTTAGTGCCATTGGCAAAAAAAAACATTGTAAAACTGTTGAGTTGAGTTCAAAAGGATATTTCATATGTGTATCTGAGATTTGCATCAGTCAGTCAGATTTCTTTCATTTTCGTTTCACCATATTATTGATACACAAAAGAGGAGTAAGCGGAACGGCAGTTGTCAGTTCAGTTCTGTAGAGAAGAAGCATTTTTTTCAAGAGGAGGAAGGAAGGAACTGCATTCAGCATCATGAGAATATAATAATAATCACATCATGAAACAGGAATTTTTTTTCGAGAGCAAACTTGCAAAACTGAAGAAAATTACCGTGCCATCATTATCATCATCATCATCATCATGATGCTCATGCAATGCAATATAATGCAGTGAGCCATGAAAGGGAAAAAATAGCATTTGTGTAATAATACCACTCGTCATAAGTTATAACTTTTGAGAGATTCATCTTTTTAGGATTATTACACTTGCTGCTATATAATATCATTATCATTTTAAATGCAGTGGAGTAGTCTTCGAAATAAAAATGCATTTCCCTTTTTGCGCTTTCCGTTCCGTTCCCTTTTTAATTACCAACCGTCAACTCGCTCCAATCATAATCATCACTCTTAGGCAAAGCGGTGGCTGAGAAAGCCGAGTTGAGAGGACTACAGGCAATGACCATGATAGACGGGTAATAAAAAGATGCGTTATGTTATATTCGGGTGAGCCTCGCTACGAGTCCATTATCGTTGGTGGCAAATTCTCATGTTTTTTAATGATACAGTATCACAGGGAAAAGATTGAGGTTGCTAATCTTAGTTTTTCTGTTTTGGAAATCCAATTTCAAATATGTTTTATCCAACGTTTCAATTCCATGCACGGTTTTTATATATAATGTAGTTTTAATGATAATACTTTGATGAAATAATTTGTATGATGAGTAGGATGAAATAATGGAATTATTATCGTTGGAGATATGGGCTTTGGGAGTTGAATACAAATTGATTCGGAAATAAAACCTTTTAAAAATTCTCAATTTACTACTTTTTCGTATATTTATCAGCAAGGCCCAACCCACAATCTATTTTAGATTTATCTCTGTATTATTATGCAGAATGATAAACACGGAAGGAACGAAGGAAAAGCTGGACTATGGATTTGCGATAAGCATGAATGACAGTATCAAATTAGTGTATGTGTGGGTGATATGATATTATTATGATTTGATAACTAAATTGCTCGATCGTGTCCAAACACCAGTGAATGAAAGCAACATCATCAACAAAACCATAGTGGACGCTTATCATTATCATGCATCCCAACCTCAATCAAGCCACCTGTAGCTAAAATTGGTGCAGAAATACGTGCACACATATTATATTGTACCCCCTTCTGATTTAATGATAGATTAGTCTCCTCTCTGCACATTCTGCATTGTTACAATCTCAAAACTGAGAACAATTTGCGAAATGCAAATTCCTTTTCTTTTGGTGTACCCCATCATAACATAATATATATTTCTGCGCTTTTTATTATGTCTACTATTATAATATGATGGGCATAATGTTTTATATCCTTTGCTACCTAATTCACGCAACAAAACAGCATAAATTCGTATCTATTATGGCAACAACAATGGCTACATGAAATTACATTTGAGACTTCGTCTACAATGAATGATATGAAATGAAATGATGTGAGTTTACGATAATGATGCCGTCCCTTTTTATGCGGTGTAGCAGCTTCGTTTGGTATGAAATGAAAACTATAAAAAATATATCTACGTCTATTACCCTTGCTACTTTTGATAAACATATTTCATTTCGGCAGTTTTTGGCATGGTGTGCTCCCCGTCTGAAATTAACTGTTGAACTAACATATAACACATAATCGTTCGCTCCAACACCATACGTAACTAGTGCCGCCACACCAGCTGCTAAATAAGTTATAACTAACGCTCCTCGAAAATATTCTCGGCAGTGGAAAAAGGTAAACTTTATGTGCATTTATGTGAAGACACTGTACCGTAAATACATACATACCTGTATACACATCATGCATGGACGGAAAGCACAATCATCATAGCCATCATAATAATATAATATCATTTTTATGCACATATATATACTTACATATATACGCAAGACGTAAACTGTGAGAGTGCGAGATGCATGTCGAATGATTAAACCAAAGCAAAAGTTTTACAGGAAAAAACCGAAGCAAATCATGGCAAGTCATGCAGTCGGCTTTAGAGCTTCGCTTTGAAAACGTCTGTAAAAAATTCGAAGCGTTGGTTCCGCAGCTATTGGAGCTTCATTTGAAAAAGTCTCAGTTATGTAGCTAGTTTTGTTGACGATGTCTATGTTCTCTCCTAATATTAGTTGTGGTTGCTAGAAAACTCATGGAAAATTGTAAGAATGTAATTATCATGGGGAAAGGAAAACGTAAAAAAGGAAAAGAGTGAAATTGTTCCCTTCTTTGTACTAAATTTTAAGGTTTGGTGATGCAAGACACAAGAAGAGTTTTTAAACGTTCTACGGACGAAGCAATTGCTATGTTTTTATGCAAATGTTGACTTAATTTGTTTGTAAGCCAGCTCCTATTAATATGGGTATTATGGAGCCCAAGACTAATTGTGAATTCTCCCTGATCATCATCATCATGGAGTTCAGGAATGAAATAAACACTGCACTGTCATCATTATCTCAAATTTAAGGGAGTGATTTGAAGTTTTTCTGGTTGCTGTGTCGTGCTATTATAAATGGTGGTGTGTGGTAGCAGGAGAAGTGATTTGCTCTGAATTCTTTTTGAAATAAAAGCTATATAAAGTAAGTACACACATTACTTATTTGTATGACAGCAGAATCGTAACAATGCCATCCCATCCTATTTTGAGTATTGTATAGTGACATGTAGTGTAGAGAATAGAATGGAATGCATCGTACATACACTGGAGTTGATATCAGAGAGAGAGAGAGAGAAACAGGTAGTTGAATGAAAAGAGGAACGTTCTTTTGTCAACTCATTTAATTTCTGTTTGCCTTACATACACACATTGGTTGTGGTTGCTGAAACCAAAATCCAACATGAAATGCATGTCATGTTCCAAAATGAGCACCAGAACAGGTATCCCAATCCTTAAGCCGACAGGACAGGCAGGACCAAGTATCGTAATAATGATAATACTAAGCTCATTTTTCTGAATGCATTATCAGTCGTTCACGACGTGCCGTATGATTTATAGTTTCTGGTGAGTTTTTAGCTAAGTCGTTGGTTTATTGGAGGCTTGTGCTTATGCAAACTACCTGTGAGTGAGCAAGTGACCTCCACTATTTTAGTTTGACTTTTATTTCCTTCCCAAGTGTAAGCACAGAAGGTCCCCCCAGTGAGATATGATATCACGTCAAAAAGTGCAATAAGAAGTGAGCCGAGAGAGTTTTCCTTGTCAGAAACCATTTATTTGTGTAGTTATATAGTCACCTATTCATCATCATTATCATTTTACGACCATATGGGGCAAACAAAACAAAATCAAACCAAGAAAGCTAGCTACATTTTACGTACACAGCAAATCCCTCATCAAATCAAGTCACATTGGACGGACACGGACGCTTTGTTGAAGGCTACACGATTTAACGCATGTTGATTTCATCAAGACCAGATTAAGTTACAAACTTCTAGCGTTCAGGTGATTCCCTATACTTTATGTATTGTCATGGGACGGGAAAGGTCCGGCTTTCAATAGTTTTCGTCAGTCCCTGGAGCCAACTACATTGGTCTGGCGACATTGTACTTGAGGTTGTGTGTAAAACGGAAAAAACCGAGCTTATATAAGAGGGACAGAAACAATCCTCGTCGTTTCAGTTAGTCAATAAGTCTTGTCACAACATTTTAAGGAAGTAAAGTTGAAACGTATGAGTTTTCCAACAAATTGACAATACATACCCAGAAACTCATTGAAGCTTTGCAAAACTAATTTGTAATAGGTGTCAGCTTCCTTAAGTTAAGGGAGCCTTTTCGCAACTTTGGCATTCATTTTTGGCTCAGTCAAGAAGCAAGCGTTTTAGTAAGTTAAATTTCATTATGTAATCATAAGTCGTTGTGAAAAAGCATGTTAAGCAGGTAGCAATCGTTGCTCAAAAAGTAATTTCTTGCATACCCTGCATTATACACATAACATTTGGTAAACAATGGTTTTATTTCATAGTGAGCGATTGAGCGTGTGTGCGAAGTGAGAGCGAGAAATACACAGCTAATTTTCAACAAACAGTATAATTCATTGGGCTGGGCCACACGCAACTTTTCTTGAAGCATGACTAAAAGATTAAAAATGCTTACGCAAATGAAATTCTTGCTAGCAAAGTTTGATCAAACTTTATGTAATGCTGCTTGTTAGTAGCGAGAGGTTACTTGTCAAAAGTTAGAGAAACTAGATAATTGTTACAGCGTTAGTTAGGCTTGGAATACAGTTTCGCACAGTGCCCCAAAAGTCTACTAGTGTTACTTCTGCCCACTATCCTTCAAGATAATAACAAATCGAATCCTATTTTCAACACCCTGTTTTTAATCGGTTCATGCAGGTTAAACAACACAATGAATTCAGCACACACAGGAAAACGTTGCAGAAAGTGTGGAACCCAGTTTCGAGGCACTGCAAAAAAGGAGGAATTGTGTGCCCGGTGCGACGTCATGGGTTGTGAAGTTCCTGATGATATCAACGAGCAGTTTGAGCAGCTCGCCAGTATGATCAAATTTTGAATTAATAATTTATTTGAATTTACAAGAGTGTTGATAAATCTATACGTTACAATGATATAATTTGTATTGTAGTGGAAACCTACGGCCAAAACTACCAATCGTTGCTTCCTGTGAGCGACGTATTTAGCCATAAGACACGATTAAGTAAACTGGAGAAGGAGATTGAACAGTGCAACACCTCTTCACAGGTAAGCTAAACAGCAAGTTGTAGACAAAGTTAAGATTAATCGTTCCGGTTGTGGAAATACAATACCATCGTGTGTTTGGTTATTACAGGAAAAGATAAGGAAGAAAAGAGAAATTGTCAGAATGCGTGAGGAAATTGTGGCCAAGGAAGATTTAATGGAATCTATAAAATCCAAAATGCTGAAGGTTAGTTGACTTTGACGTTTGGTTTGCAATAACTTTTCGAAATATGACTTTTTGATTATTAGGTTATATGTGCATTCCTTTCTAGATATGTCTGGCACAAAATAACCAGAAGAAGAAGTCAGTTTCTACCACCTCTACGCCATGCTATTCGACTCCAACTTACTCACCCAAACGTAGCCCTGTTAGTAATAAGAGCAGCCCCGTCAAGTGGAGTCCGGTGAAAACAACACCCCAACCAGGAACTTCCCGTTCCCCAAAAAGTCATGCCAAGGTAACATTTGCAATTCGACCACGGAAGTCAGAAGAAGTGAACAACAACGTTCCGGTCACCGCCTCCTCATCCTCTGACGAGGAAGGAGATGATAAGAAGGAGACGCCGGTACTTCTCACACGTTCCAACAGCGTTAGAGATAGAGTGAAGGTAAACATTTAACAGTTAAAAACTACCATTTTGTAGATGTTCCATATAAGAATACACTATCCGCTGCTTGTTTTCTCCTAGGCATTCGAGGATTTGGGAAGGAGACACAGTACTAGTTCCTATGATGCCAAAAAGAAGATGGTTTCTCGTAACCTTACTAAATCCTTTAACGCAGTGTTTTCATGAGGTGTTTAGCTTTTTCAAGTGTTTTATTTAATAAGTTTGTAGCTTGTAAAACTCTTTTAGCAGAAAATTGTACAAAAAATTGTGTAAAGAAGTGAAAATGTATATCCGTCTGGTGAAACCACTGATTGCCTGAGCTGCTATACCAGAAGAGAGTAGAAGAGGGGTTTAACTACGTGTCATTTTTTAATATCCTGTTTCAGTTCCGTATGTATTTACCATTCGTTAGTATTATGGATTTGAACGGGTTAAAATAGTTCTATTTCCGAGATGACACAGAAAGGCAACCGTACCGACGACTATTGCTTCACAATGCAGTGTAGGATGCCAAGTAATACAGAGGTTTCAAGCATGTAATTTGAGTGGAACAGGAATTAATATTTTTTGCTACGATTAACTTATTACCACCGATAGTAATAACGCTGTGATTTTAATCTAGAGTAGAGTTTTTGTAGGTAAACTTGATTTAAGCTAAGACTTGAAATAAAAAAAAAGTAGTTCAGCATTTCCATAAAATCTATGCAAAGTACACACTTCCTTATCATTAGTCTAAATGGATGATGAAATCGAACAATCAAACAAATCATACTGTTAATAAACACAATGATAATGAGAACGTCAGTTTGCATTGAACTTTGGAACAAGGTTGATTACTATTCGTTTTATATGCCACTTGCCATTGCAATTTGAAATGTTTTCTGAAACACAGTGTTAAAAGAAAAGAGCAGATTCAAGTAACTTTTTTTGTTGCGTTTATTATTCTTCGAAGCTAAATTTCTTCGTATCTTTTACACATATATCCTCAGAATTCCCAAAATTTCTTCATCGTGATGATGGGATGAACTACAATTAAAAATAAACTTAAATTACGCTTTATTCTAACGACTTCATAATATACATATATGCGGTAAACATCAAGACGGTAAAAGGACGACAACGACAACAATTCTATTACTAAAAACTATCCGTACTTAACAAATTACATCCGTTGTTAAAGCTTAAAACTAACTCGGGTTCGAATTGGGAAACGACTTCCCTACCAATCAATTTTCTAAAAACGAGTTCAGGTTCCACATAATATTCATCATTATTATTCCCAATTTATCTAATGGGAAATTTGAAAAATTTTGATTTATTACGATTACGACAGCCAACTCAGTTATATAAATTAGTTGTCAGAACAATATTCAATATTCCTAGGAACCCAATGTCATTGTACAGATCACTGAAAATCAATAAGTAATAGTTACCTTGGGAGGAATACATTCTACATAAAAGCAAACAAAATCACTGACCCTGCCAAAATTCAAAGTCAAAACTAAAAGCAGCTATTCGTGAGCATATCAACACAACCTGCAAATACATTTGAACACAATCTGAGCGTTTGTAAATGAGGATGTAGAGTAAATAACATAATGCTGTTGGGAAAGTAGTAAATGTTGTAACTCATGAAGAGTAGCATGTGTAAAGACCCGCAAACAAACCTTCTGAATTGATTTCTACAATTTATTTTGAGATGTTGGTAGTGAATTAATGACAATGACAACTAGTACTGGCTGTTGAAATCTATAAATGGCTCAACTAAACTTATCCACAACGAGCTCACCAGAAAACCTTACTTTCTCATGTAGATTATTCCATTCATATAAATTTAGGCACTTATCCAATAATATCTAATCTGATATAATGATTATGATTATTAATAAGCATCCACTTCAACTCATGTAGTTATCGGCTAGTTAATTCAAGGTGTCAGTGGACTCTTGGTTTCAAATGGGTAGAGGTGAACCACAGTTCCAAAACCTTTAGTAGGTTCGGCAGCGCAGAAAGACAATTTTGTTGGAGGCACAGACCTTGTTAGGTACTCGGATGCCTTCAATTAGTCCCTGAATACAGACCTAAGGCTCGCTCATGTCGATTGAAATTCGTTGTGGAGACAGTACAGAATCTCCTCGAACTTGGCTGCTGGTCTGGCGGGAATCATTGTTTCCCGATGGTAAACACGGGTTGTTTGAAACCCCTTGCAAATGGCAGTCGCGTGGTAGACCACACATATGTCAGCCTAAAATGCATTCAAAATAATTTTTTTATTAGCACTGAAAAGTTGCTTGGTTATAGTGTAACCATGATTTTTATAAATAAATATAACGCACCTGGAAGAACCACGTCGCTTTGGGGCAGGACTGTGGGCTCACAAGAACCATTCCTTTTCTGAGCCCATCCACCTCAAAATCCAAACTGACAGATACGCTCTGACTAGCTCTGGCCATGAGACATGGCGTTTTGTGCCTTCGAATTGAGTTGACGCGGACAGGCTGAAACGAGCCATCAGCCAATGGTCCTAAAAGCATTGATGTCTTCTCTTTTATCACTCCTTGAGTTAGCAGTCCACCAAGGATAGTACCAACTCTTGGAATCCAAAATGTTTCATCTATCTGAAACTCAGGTAGCTCCTGAAAGATGCATAACAATAACCTCGTTTTAGATTACAACTCGTAAACCCCAAGTGCAGTCTAACCTAAACACATCGTCACTATCGTTTATCATTCACTCGTTTACCTTCTCCAACTGCTCCCGCTCAGCTGCATTGAGACCAGGTGGCAGCAAGAACATTAGTTTTGATAACCACGACAGACCTTCCCCTGTCACATTTGATAAACTGATCAAGGGTATCACTTCGTCGCTTGGTTGAGTGGCAGCAATTGAAATGACATCATTCTCTGAACAAATTCGAATAGGTGTCTTTTTACATCCTACATCAGTCAAATGATCCTCTACATCAATCAGTATCTGGTCAAGCCCATCCTCAGTCGTGAGATCCATTTTACTTATAACAATCATCATTGGAATCTACAACATCAATACACACCCTATAGTAAGTATAACTTCAACGCTGCTAAATGGTGACAACTGCAATTGGGCTCATATTTATATTCCTACCCTCAAGGCAACAGCTAAAGATAAATGCTCCTTGGTAATCTTCGTAAATCCTGGAACAGCGCTGATGACAAACATGATGTAATGGGGTGAGTAGCCCGAGACACCCCGTATCGTAGTGCGAAGGTACTTTGCGTGACCAGCCAAATCAATTAGCGTTACTAGTTTTGAAGAAGTCTCACATATAGTCTCCGCACTCCCCTCCTGATAATTGATGACTCGACCTTGAGCATCAAACCCAACAATTTCGTGACTAATTGATGACGTCCTCCCGGACTGAACTTCATGCAGATGTCGAAACATGTTGAGTCTCGCTCTACCCCTTCCATCATCCAGCTCACCCTGAGTGATAACTCCGAGCAGGGTTGACTTCCCAGCATCAGCATTTCCCATTACCGCCACACGGACGTCGATACTTGGGGAGTCATCAGGTAGCTTTCGTATCAGTACCTCGGAAACAACGCGTGTTTTATTGCCGGGCTCATTCAAGCAGGGAATAATAGTGCGTCGAAGAACCGTGGTCGTGGCTCCTAGCCTTTTCGCCATCTCATTTAGCGTTCTCAAGCTGGAGCTCATTTCCTCCTCATTCAAACCCCTCAACAGACCCGAGTCCTCAACTCCGATCTCATATATCGCTTCCCCTTGACCTTCACGGAGACGCCATTTCATCTAAGATTTTAAATAAAACTATTATAACTCCAAAATTACCATAACGTAGAGCATATAATAGGAAACTATTTTACCTGCGTCACTAAATGCTCAAAACGCTGCCGAGTCGGATTTACCAACTTTAGCTTATACTCAATATTCCCAATCTGAGGCTCGGGAGGTAAATGCTGGATGAAATCCTGAGACACGTGGTCAGACACTGGAATTGGAACGCTTGAGATCGCACTCCCCAACAGGTCCATGGTCACCGAGGTTGGTGACTCATCCGACGTGTCAGGGTCGAATAGACTCACAAAAGAATCCATCTTGTTGTTTTCTTCTTGACAACTAAATGCTTAGCTCCACCAATGTCAAAATCAGCTCTTTGTTTCCTCCTGCCAAATCAGAAATAGAAAAAGGAGGCACGTGAGATTTTTTTTTCGAACTCAAAACCCAACCAATTTTCAAAATCAAACAAAAAAAATCAAAATATATCCAATACAATATGCCAGCTCAGCAACAGAGTTTTGTTGTGAGCTCCGTTTCCATAAAAATGTTATGAACGGATTCCAAGTTGGAACACTCTTACTTCGCAAACGAAACGACCCGTCGACATAATGGCACGTTGCCAATTTCCCATCTGATTTTATCATTATCACCTCACCAGCAAAGTTTTGTTGCTACCGTTAACCAATCATGACATAGCTTTAGCAACAACAATTCGCATGTTTCTCAGTTTTACAATTACAGTTTGGTTAATAGTAATGCCACAAATATTACATTAGCGTAGGTACAACAGAATAGCATACGCAATTCCCTATGAAAACTGACTTATTTGCACACACTGAAAATAAGGCATTTAAAAGCGCAAATCATCATTCTACCATATAATGTTATGCTTGACGATGTAGACCATTAATTACACGGTGCAAGCTAAAAGCAATTGAGTGACTTGGCTTATGCATGGATGTGCATTCTGCACTAAAAACAAAACAGGAAACCAGCTACGTATTTCTACTTAAAGTGCATTCAAAACTAATTGAAGCAACTGCTTTTCAGTTTTCCTTATAATTTTTATTCTACTTGCAATGCTTCTGATCTGATGCAAAGCTTCATTTTACACGCATGCACACTTGGTTTGTTGATTGTTTGTTGTTGTTTCTGCAGCCATCAACTGATCAACTACCTAAGCAGTCATGTGTTGGCTTTTGGCAACAAACAGGATGGGAATGATAAGCTTTCATTTAAACGAGGGTCGGGCCACAGTTCAGCTTCTGGGGGTTTTCAGAACATTGGAGTACTTCAATATTTTTACTCAGATATTAACATGTTTAGTTCATTGTTGCATTTCAGATCAGAATGTCAGTTATGCCCTCCAAAGTTTATAAGTGAGGCAAGCTAAAGCGCAAGCACACAGGATCAAAGAGAAGTGAAGTGGATTATTACAAATGTTGCATGACATCAAAGAGTTGAATGAATGCATAGATAAAAACCAAATTGCAAGAGTGCCAATTCATCCACACTGCCTTTCAAGTAAAGAAGCAAGGGTGTTGCTACGCAAGATTTTATGTAAACCTATTGATTGTATATGAATGTTATATGCACTTTTTACTAGGGATTTGGCTATCATAAACTTGAAAAGGAATTACACATATAGCTAAAGCTGTGACTTAACTAAGCAATGGAACTGTGATCCATTCAATTTACTACAAATTTTATTGTTAGAAAATGCCTACTTCATACAAAAATTGCATTATGATGAATTTATTTCTATACAATTATTGCAAGCAATGAACCAACATGTAATATATGACGATTAAGGCGACCAGTGTATTGCGTTTAAACTGTGATAATAATAACTAATGAAATATGGGGCATTGAGTACATGACGTTAGTAATATAAAATATTTAATCTTTAATACACTTTCGTACACATGCCAACTGTCACTATTACATTATTGAGCTTTACGATAGTATTTATGCGTGTAGTATTAATTAATGAATTTTTGTTTCCTGTCTCAAATGGGTTCATTTGATTTAATACTTTAATGCATAAACTTAATCCGGCCGTGTATCGTGTGTTACTTACACAATTATAACAAGTTAACATCCTCTTAAACTCAATCATCACTATACTACTCGTTCGTACAGTAAAGATAGCTACTAACAGCATTGAAAAAGGATTTCCCTACGCCTACAAGTTGCTGATGGTGAATAAGAGAAAAAGTAAAACCAACACGCTTGAAGCGTATACGAGAAGCGTGCCTTTTGCTAAAAATGTAATAATATCAATTGTCTTGTCATCATTCCATGTTTATAAAAGCTGTAGCATAAAGCCTCAAATTTTTAAAATATGCATGGTCTTGATACTAAATTTTATTCCACTGACAGAATCTCCATCTGCGATCATTCAGTTAGACATGCAGCTGATTATAATATTGAATGAAGTTCAATTGAACTGGCTTCAAGAGCAATCATTCCATTTAACAAGCTTACAGCTCATTCATTTTTCATTTAAATCGAATCCAGACTGATGTGAATAACAAATCCAGATGCTAATATGCTCACACTATTGATAGAAATCGTAAATACGCCTGTCATACTCGAGTAAGTATGCTGACGACGAGTGTTTAAATGCAATATCCGGATCTTAGTCATTGATACTGAATGAATTGCAGCGACGGGTTCAAGGTGCATGTATCTATTTGTGTGCAGACCAAGTCTCAAATGTACTTTGTGTCCAATTATACCGACATTTGATGTGATATGACATGATAAGGATTCCCTCAAAGCGGTCGTTGACCACTGCATCCCAGCTTAAATATACACACAACCGGATTAGCATAATATGATTAAGGAAACTAGATACCATTCACAATATTTTCATAACAAATGTCATCCGATTCAGGTGACGTTCAAGCAAACAGATCCGTCAATAATAACAGCACACTTGAAAGTTCAGCTAGTATGTACTCCACTCATCATAAACCAATTTGGATACCATCATCATCCACATTTGGTTATTTCACGTGTTCAACCACACACAGCTATGTATATAACAATTTTCAGCTGGAGAAGCAATCCCAGTCAGGACATTTGGTAAAACCAAGTGTAGTAAAACGTGAATTTCTACATGTGGGCCTTAGCGAGACCTCACCCTCACACTTTTTTCCTTTTCTTGCTTCGTTTGTCCATGATCGATTTCAGGTGTAAAAGTAGATTTGTATTGTACGCGAACCTGTTTACAACTTCATGTAATTTTCCATAATATGATTTCGTATCACATATCGCATTACACACGAAAGCATTGCATGAAACATACATACGTGTATGTGTTGGGATGGAATGGATATCAATGCATTATAGATGGGCATATCCCCACTGATTTTTATATCTAAATTAAGCTTTAGCTGCCATGCTAACATGATTGCTAGTTTTTATGTAGCATGTCTTTCTAGTGCTCAACATAGCAGGGACAAAAAATATTTTTACTTTGGTAAATAAGAACACCAATCTATCTTAAAGCATTTGGGACTATTTTAGTACAAGTAAAAGTATCGCTCTGATGATACGTTCTTTGACTTTGAGTAGCGTTCGACTAAAAATGAATGGATGACCTTGCAATCAGAGAAAAGGACCCGTGGTACATATTAACATCCCAAAAAGAGTTCAAGTCATTTCATTTCGTCCATATATGGAAAACGAAATAAAAATAATGTATCCATTTATTGCACAACTTTGTCTTCTCATATGAAACTGCTATTCACTCAATAAAGCTTGTACTCAACCAATTAAGAGTGCAGCCGAAATCGATAAACTGCTCAAACGCAATCCCATTGTTAAGCTGCAGTTTTGGTTGGTGCAATGAAATTTAGAGATAGCTCAGCTAACTCGTCTTCATATGTAATATAATAGAAAATCTTAAATGAGTTTTATGTATTAATACTATTCAATTTTGGTTCTTATCCTATAACAATCGTAATGATGCGTGTCTTGTCGTGCTGTGATTCTGAGACACGACGACGTCAACTTGCTTCAAAAGTAAGGAAAGTTTTGCCATGCAATATTTGATATGCAGAGCCATGCTACTACTTAACTACATTGCGAACACTACATGAATGTTCATGAATTGACGGCAGGAGCGACTGTGACTGAAAAAGTAGCTTTTTGTCAGCAGTGTCTTGGGACGCCAGTGGTAAGTAATGTATAGCAGGTGTTATGCAATCCTTCATTGTGCATGGCACATTTAACTGCTACAATCAACAATCTACGTAAACTCTAATGATGTCACGTCTCAAAGCGAGATGTGGTGCATTGGAAGGGAAGAGGGAACAGAGATATGATGCAATATTTATGCATATTTATTTACACTGCATACATTACATACAATTGTTGCCGAGGTTTTTTGCGACAATCATAATCAATACGAAAATTAATGTATTAGCTCCCAACAAAACATGTGAGGATATACAGGGTAACCTTAGATATTTTATATTTGAGCTAATGTGTTCTGTATTACTCCAAATCTATCTTTCTGCAGAAAATCTAGTACTGAGAAATGTGGTTAAAATACAAAAACAAAAGTTGCCACATATAACACAAGTCCAAAATATACTTATATTAAAGCTAAACCCTTTGCGATAAAACTGAGGTCCAAATGATTTGAGCTATATGAACTGTAATCACACCTCCATTTTAAACCCCGTGTTACGAGTTACAATCCAAATTATGGCTAGAAAATTCATCAAGGAAAAACTCATTTAGCTGATATGGCAAGTTTACGATGATTTAAGCGTAAGTATGCAGTCAAACTCCAGTTAATAGTTTTGTGCCTATTAAATATATGAAGGTAATCCTACTGTCATGAATTTTTTTCCGTTTTCCTTTACGTATCCACATTTGTAGCCACATTATATTAACTCGAAAACATGAGCCGTGATAAACACGAACATGAAAACTGAATGGACTTAATAAATCTATGAGCCTCTATACCAAAAATTAATTCTAAGAAAAAGATTAGTCCCAAACGAAAAACTTGACGCGGATGGATGTCATTGTCGTTCATCTATGCGTACCTTATCTTGAACCAATGAAGGCATACCATGTGGAACATATCATACACGCTTTAATGTGCTGATTTATTGATTTTATTCATCGTTGAAAACAATGACATCATATAAAAAGAATTCAATGGGAAGGATCTGCTGTAACATGAGCTAAAACAGCTATTTCTCAGACCCATAAATAAATGTACTTTGTCTTACGATACGATACATTTACATCTAGTCTACGATCTGAAATGTAAAGAAAGCTTACCTAATTCGTGTGAAAAATTCTTGGATGCTCTCCAGTCAATCGGCAGTTCCACAGTGTTTTAAAAAAAAAATTCTTGGATTAATTGCGCGGGTGTATATCCAGTTAACTTAATCAAGGTTTCTGCAAATTGTTAAAGACAATTAAAGTTATTTAATAACGTAAACAAAAAGTTGAAAACAACATGCCACATTAACTACACTTTCAAATCAGCTATCTTGTTGAAATTTTCCAGTAAGTGACAATTCTTAATCACTAATTAAATGTTCCATATTAATTCTCTAATTACCTGCATTTGTGAATATCACAACTGACTCCTGCCAGCAGGCTCAGTTGATTTGTAGTAGGATTTTGTTCCAACTCATTTCCTATTTTGTGATGGTTGACTTTCACTCGTAATAACGAGCCCTCAATAACTTATTTTGTACAATTAAATGCAATACATTAAACGGTTAATCATGTCACTCGTCGTGAAGCTGACTCTGCTTAATTTTAGAATAAAAATTAATGGAAAATAGGTTTATTTTATAAATAACCCTTGCCAAAAACGGCTCACTTTGACTTCGCCTTTAACAAGGCCACGACGACTCACTCTCCACCTCACCGTAAACTGGAGTTTCCAGTCGTTATCAGTTCTATTTCCACTTTTTGTTTATCATTTTTTAATGAATTGAAAATCGAAAAAGGAAGAGTTATGAAGGTTGTTACTTGGTTGAAGTTTGTTGTGATGTGGTGTGTTGTTGGAGGGATACTATTGCATCTGATGATGATAACATTGCATGCCTACATTCTACATCCTCATCACTATCATCAGCTTTGTGGCTCTCGACAAGTGCAAAAATTGCAAGCACTTGGTTTGTGTAATGATACGAAAGGTTCTTTCCATTAATGCACTCTTTCCTTACGTATTATAGTGAACATCAGGAGTATCAATACGTTTTTCCCCTTGTACCAAGCTCCGTTGTCGTCATTCAATCTCTATCCCAACGTATGCATTCTTTCTCTCTCTCTACACACACATCCATCTCCTTCTATATTTCAAAGTTGCTCAGCAACAACATTCAGCCAACATGTGTATAGAACAACATGTTACAATTCTTTCATCATAACATTTGTGGAAAACGTTATTAGAGTCCATACATACATACATACACTTGTTATAATAGTACACATTATGTACATATGCTATATTTGAGTGGAGATACGCTCACAAAACAAGTGAAAAAGCCAAACTGACTAGCAGAGTTGGCTCGAGATGGGATCCCTTGCCCGTTGAGCACGGGTATCCAAACTCATTTGGCATTCCACATAAAAAATCTTCCCCAAAAATACCTCGGAATTTGGCTAATCTTGTAAGTCTTTGCTAAGCCAGTAAGGAGTTTATTAATGATTCTTCCTGAGAAGAAACAATTTCTCGCTACGCTCAATCAAATGTCACCAAAAACTTTGCGTTTCTTCCAACATGGATAGCCTCATCTGATCTGTTGATATGCATAACAATAAGAATTTTGCATATTGGCTTTCGCTATATGATGGGTATGCATGCATAATTATACCTGAACTGAGAGTTGAGGTTGAGGAGAGCTACCTCCTCAACTCTATTTGGTATGGTGTAGGACTCGCTACAAACAACTTAATGAAATGTATTTGCGAGGATAGATGGAATTTTAGCATGCATGATTTCTAAAATGTAATGCAGTTATTGCGGAGGTTTATGATGTGTTATATTATGATAGGAGTACCTTCTTAAACAACTCTTTAGATTTCGTCTTTGTAGCAAGGCCTAAAATGTACTAGACTTGGAGTATTTTCCTCTTGCTTGTTAAAGTTTTCATGTATGAGTTCATATAACTTTGTACCTCAATATTTGGTTTCTAGCATTTTGGTTTAGTGGAGTTCTTTGTTGTTAGTAGATTTGCAGTGATGAAATCATATCATCTCATTTTATCCATTTTATATGATGATGACTCTTTGTGCAGCTGCCGTGTAGCAGCTTCTTCAGCAGAGAGAAAACGTGAGTGATCTGATACGATGATGAAATGAGATGACTTGACGTATTTCTTTTGGCAGAAAGAACTGCATGGAAGGAAGAAATAGCAAAAATTTCTGATAAAACTTAAGATGTGACTGGCTTCTTCTGTGTCTCTGGGTTATACATAAGTACACGAACACAAACACATACATTATGATTTGTATTCCTGTTTGAGATGTAATATTGTGATGACTAAACGAATGAGCAAAAACGAAGTTTCTCTGGATAAGAATGGAATTGCTACCGTATATGTTTGTATTTTTGTCACATGTACTTCAAACACCGGCTAAGATAACATATCACCAATGTTTCACAACTGACTACACAGTACCATCGCAAGATTTTTGCACAGATTTGCACATTATCTAACCATTTTAGTCAAAACCCTTGAATTGAAAAAGGAGAGTGCAAGGTCGTTCATTTCGGATTTTTTTGTGGTTTTTTATTCACCCAAATAAAAAATAGGAGGTATATGGGAATGTTCTAGTTGTATACGGGCAAAAGTAGATTGGCAATCTCAGCTCAATTTAATTCGATTGGTGGATTCACTGACTCGGCAAGTTCTTGCCCAATCGGTTGGGATTTAAGGTAGGTACTTTCAGTAATTCAGCTACAAGCGTGTGAAATGCCTGGCTATGAATTTTGATTAATTTTACTTAAGAAATAATGCCGACTCAAAGTTCCAAGTTGCCTAGCGAATGACTACTTTTCAGATTTGGTTTTGCTTCTATGAAACGTTGATGGAACAAAAGCCTAATGTCATGTCATGTAGATCAATAGGGGTTGACAGTGCTCTTTCCCTGGTAAATTGTTTTTACACCAAATCCCATTTTTCATACTGCCACTTTTATTTATAATTAACTGCATGCTAATCTACTTAATGTCGCAGGAGTTCCATTGTTTGCATTGTCCATTGAGCTAGTGTTGCCATTGAAGTCGTTCCATTTTCCATTGTCATTAATCACGCTAGGCTCGTCGCAACCCACTCCTCGCGTCGTCAACTATGAATGTAATCAAGAGTTTTATGGCTTCTAGCTAGGAGACCTGGATTTAGGTGTTGGTTCTGGAAATTGGTTTCAGTTCCATAAACCATGTATTATAATGCTCAAGACCACTGGCTGGCATGTCATTTTGTTCATTACAACTCCTATTATGCAACTAAAAAAGCAATTAGGGGTACTCTTCTCCCTTTCCACTCGTTCTTGTCAGCGTCCAACATATACATATGTGGACTCGTGGATCGTGACTGCCGATTTTTTTGAAGAAGTGGTGAAAAGCAGCATAATGTAGCGTATCAGCATGATCCATCGGATACCGGTAAAGCGTGGACAATTCCATACTCCATATAATCAAGGAAGGTTAAGTGTTTGTTCAATAGCTGTTGCGAGTGGTCCGAAAATAGAATCCTCATCACTGCCACCACCACCACCTTTACGTACCTATTATGCTGGTCGTTCATTTCATGCTACAATTTTTTCCCTTTTTGCATTACTCTCTCGCTGACACATTCAATTGTTCAAGCTTTTTTCCCATTTTTATGGGTGAATGCATGTGTTTCCTGCGAATTAACTTGATTTTGTTGAGTTTTGCATTCATCATGGAACGGATAAAAAGCCACGCCATTAGTTCCCACTCGCATGATAAATATCGTGGCCTTTGTCCTTGGCGGAATTAATAGTAGGAGCTGGTGCTCGCCCTATTGTTCGCCCTCTGGTTTGTTGGTTATCGCCAGTCTTATATCCACCTTCTTAGATAGCGCATCTCTTTGTTAACATTTGCATTTTGTTGTTAAAAATTGCTAACGTTTTGCTGATAATGCACTCCAGTCACATTAAAAACTTAAGGTTGAAGACGATACTAATATGGTCTTGTTGTTGTAGTTTTGTGCAGATATCTGTGATCAACTGTGCTGCTACTGCTACTAATATAAACACAGATTCCGCTGAAGTTGGGCCAGAATCTAATGATAGCGTAGGGAGTAGCCTGGAAGCTGCTGCTGTTGAGATGGAATCTGTTTCTAAAGCCATTTCCGATGTTCAGTTAGATAACATTATGGAAAACAATTTGAACGGCTCTCAGGAAAACAGTACTGGCAAGAATGAACTCTCAGGTTTCTGGAAAAATGCAAATGAAACGATGCAAAAATTTGATGCGAACAAGTATAATACAAGATTCTATCCAAACTTACGCTATTTTATCAGTATTTTCAAACCATTTTCTAATGTTTTTAAAATCTATTTTCGTAGGGATCAACATCTGGATTTTGCAGAGTTTTCTGCACTTTGCGAAGCTTTGTTTGTTAATAACGGCAAGGCTTATACTATTGAAGAGAAGACGTTGCGAACCATATTCAAAATTTTCGATCAAAACTCTGTAAGTTTAGCAACATAAAATAATGGCAAAAAATTAAAAAGGCATAAAGATGTAATTTTTTATTTATTGTATCTCAGAATGGCGTTCTCTGCATGTATGAGTTTACCGAGTGTTACAATGCTTGGATCAAAAAGGTAATACCTAAAACTAAACAATTTAATTTAAAACGGACATTAATATTATTGTACTCTGCTATTAGAGTTAAAACACATTGCACATCGTTTTTTACCAGATTCTCAATCCTGTCTCAGCCATTGTGGTTATAGACGTACAAAATGATTTCATTTCAGGATCTCTGGCACTGAAAAATTCTCCTGCCCACCAGGATGGCGCAGAGGTTAGCAAGCCATACCTTCCATGAGCTAATACTTTGTTTTAAACTCATCTCTTTTATTATAGGTGGTGGAACCGATAAATCGTATGCTGGAAAACGTGGCCTTTGATAAAGTTTTCTATTCTTTGGACTGGCACCCTACAAATCATATCTCATTTGCGGACAATGTCAATCTCAGAAAGTTGGATAAGAGTAGTCCAGTAGGTTCCTAATACTTTATCTCTGACATACATTGTAAAGTGAATAGAACTGTGAGCTGATAGCTTGTCTTATTTTGGGCATGAATATTGTGTTTCAGATTCAAGATCCTAATGAAGCTAAAGAATTCGATGTCGTGGTTTTTGAAGGTCCTCCTCTAATGGAGCAGAAATTATGGCCACGGCACTGTGTTCAAAAGTCATGGGGTGCTCAGCTTCAAGATGACCTGAAGGTAAATCCCAGCATGAATGTCTAATTACATTAAAGTTATTAAATGCATTACAGTATTAAAACAACACCTCATTTTGCATCTATAAAATAAACACAGGTTCTTCCTGATGGTCAAATGATCTACAAAGGAACCAATCCCGATCGGGACTCTTACTCAGCCTTATTTGATAACGCTAAAACATCATCAACCGATTTGGTGGGGTTGTTGTCCGAATTTGGCATTACAGACGTATATGTTTGTGGGCTCGCTGCAGATTTTTGCGTGGGTAAGTTTATGAGCGTTGAAACGTGCCATAACGTGCTCTTTATTGTTAAGAAAAATAAAAATCTCACCTTGGTGTTGTTGACGTTGACAGGTTTTACGGGAAAAGATGCGCTGGATCTTGGCTACCGAACTATTTTTGTTGAGGATGCTACACGAGGTATAACTATGGAAGGAATTAACGCAACACACGAGAACCTAATTGAAAATCATGCTATTCTTGTCCAGACTGACGAGGTAATCAACACCCTTGCATTTTTTTTCAACCCATACCTCGTGTGTAATTAAACCCCAAAATATGTCATCCTCATTTTCAGGTGAAGGATATGGTGAGTGGTGTAGACCGGAGACCAGAGTTGGGATTAAAGCTGGCTTTAGAGATTGAAAAAAAGAGGTTACAAAACGGAAAAACAGAAAAAAACTAAGGAATGAGTAAATGTGTGGAACTCAAGTGCGTTATGAAAATAGCTTTCTTATTGCTTCACGAATCTTCATTTTTACAACCCATGATTTTTTGAAGGTGTAAACCAACCCAAGCAGAACATGTGCTATTTGGAAATTTCACGAAATTGTTGAACGCTATTCACTTTATAGTCTACTTAATATGTAATTGTCGAAAGGAAACCCTGAACTGGGATTTAGTCAGCACACGTGTAATTCTAGCGTAAAAAATGTTGGATTCAGCACAATAATAAAAATTTGGAAATAGCACATTTATTATCTTATTATAGTCCATTTCATTGTCCATAATATTCATCCATAATGTTGTTTGAAGCAAGCTACAAATGCAACAAAAAAAGGTACGGTGCTACCATCATTGGCACTGAAATACTTCATACAATGCGTCACTTTCGTACTTGTACATTGTGATTGTGAGTGAGTACTATAATAACTGCAGCACCTAAAAGACCTCCACACATATCATAAACTTTGCTCAACTCAAATGCAGTACATATTGAAACAGAGTTGAGTTTAGAAACTAATATATTAAGCTTATACAGGGGAAAGCAGAATGATTGGTGTTTGCTGGCACAACTACGTATATTACCGTTAATGATATGACTGGCAGTTACATTACAACCTTACAACTTTTTACATAGTTCTTGTTGTGCATCAACGGTGGAACGTGAGACGGACGTGATTTATTTATGCAGAACGTGTTCCTTCCAATGCACCAACGCCATCGAGTCTTACACTAATTACCACACAAAGAAACCCATGAAACGTTACTAGAACTCGTGATAAACTGCATAAAACTTGTCATCGGACACTTTGCCGGCAGCTCATTTGACACTTTGGTTGGGCTTTGCTTTAAAGCATCAATAATCGATTTTTGATCCCTCACGTATTCTCCAAAGGCACCTTATATTACAAACAATATTACGTTTGACTAGTGATCATAGATCAGTTACATTTAACCTACCAATATGACTCACAATCAGGAAAATGAATAATCCAGTTTATTGTTGAACAGATAAAATTAACTTAGTTGCTAACTTAGCTTAGAAAACCTTTTTCTCTCAACAATAAGATGGCACATTGCGGTGAACCTACTTAACTCTCAAAGCTCTTATTAGAAGTGGCATATAATAATACTCCTCCTATAGTCTTTAACAATTCTCTTTTGAATATCGATGCGAATCAACGGCAAAAACGGCAGACCTGGTCCTACTAAGCCTCCACATACGTCTCACTCTTTATACCTAAATGTATCCTACTCAAATACGGAGATTCAATGAATTCTCCGTCCTTTTATGCATGAAACTGACCCAACTGTTTGCTCATCATTGGTTAAAAAGTAAAAATACGTAAACATGTAGTATTTTCTCTCAAATCAGCAATTAAACAAGCGTTTTTCCTTTTAACAACATTCACACACCTAGTCCCACAACAATGTGGGTTATACTGACGAAAAGAGATAGAGAGGGAGATATTGATTCAGCACTCAATTCTTTCATCAGTAAATATTGTTAATTAAGAAGTGTAAACGATAAACATATTTTGCGCTGTCTTACATACGTATCCGTGAACTTATTCCCTCTAAAAAAATTTATTAGTGATTGATTAATTTATGGATGAGTAGTGTATTTTAGTAGGCTGATTCATGGGTGGAAGTGACAATGTCATTTTATCTCCACAACTTCCTCCACCAAGGAGCCAGCAGGGAGTGCAATATGAATTATATCATTAAATTTATAGATGGATATACTGACATCAGTATAAGTGAGTAATTAGTAAAGTATCTAGAATGACTGTCTACTTCTGGTACCCATCGCGGCAATGTTGGTCAACGTCGATGATGGATTCGTTGCTCCATGCTCCCGATTGTTATTCGTGTTGCTGCAGGAAGTCAACGAGTCCTTGGTCTCTAAAAACGTCTTTTGTTGAGGGAAACATGTTGCTTGACATAAAGGCGATGGGGCAGCGGCTCCAGTTCCCGTTGAATGTATTGGACAAACTGGAAAAGAGATTGCGATTGGTGGGCTCCTCACTCCAACTCCACTGCCGCTGGCTTCCGGATTATTGATTGATCTGTAGAACAGCTCGAATCTCGCCTTCAAATCGGATTCAGAACGACTAGCACTTCCAGCACCAACACTTTTCCCTAAGGAGGGACTCAGCTCAGGTTCCAGTTCGGGCACGTTCTCCTCATCCACTTCCTATTCAATTAAAAAGGTTTTGAAATATTTTTATTTGCAATTTTTCAAGAAAAATAAGTCAAAGGGACTTCTCTTCACTTTAATTTCTTGGAAGGTCACAGGCTGCGTGCGAAAACGACCAGAGCAGCCCCGATGCATTTTTTGCTTTTTGACAGCACGCCTATAGGATGCAGCAGTTGGACCTTCTGAAGAAGGTACCAAACCCCCCATTCCATGGGTATGTCCATGACCCCTCCGAAGCCGACTCAGGGGCTCGGGGTACACTGCATCAAAATGGTATTCTTTTGGGGACGACATTTTCTTTGGAAACTTCACTCGAAAAGCAATTCACCAATTTGCAATAAACCGTATCTACGTTTGGAGCACCTTTCGAAAACTTTGCGAATCTACTCATGAATAAAGCTCACGTCCAAATGAAGAAACGACAAAAGTAATATTAAAAATCCAACATTTCCCAAATCAAAAGAATGACTCGAAAGACATGAAACACAAAAAATATATTTCACGAGCATAAATGAAGTTACAAATATGAATATAGTAAGTTGACGAAGGACGATACCAATATCCACCCAAAGCAAGAAAAATATATATGAAGATATATTAATATATAACACTAACGGATTTTTCTCCTCCAATATAATATTATACAGTCCCTTGTTCTTATTTTTTCTTGTTACTCTTCTCCTTCACTTTCTCATTCTCGGTATCGTGTTTTTGTCGGAGGATTCATAACAAAATGAAAATGAAAACTCACTCCTACACAACCAGCGTTGGAGCATAATATGTACACGCAAGATAATCTCTGTTCTCAAAGATCTCCTCTCACAAGGAAAAATGGAAACGACGACACAGCGGATAAGTAAGTCTATATACTTTAACTTATAATTGGGTATGGGTAAATGGTAAAAACAGCTGAAGTATTTGAATGCGAGGAAGGTGAAAGGATAACAAGATGCTCTCGAGGTGGGAGGAGGATGATGTGCATATCCACATAAAACTTGGGCAACAAGGGCATAATGTTAGAATGGATTTGCAAAATTTAAAAAATATCAAGATTTAGATTTGATACATATGCCACTAGTGGAACATACATACGGTAATGGGATGAAGATGTTAGAGCACTTTGAAATGTGTTTTCTGTTAAAAATACGAAACCTCAGAAGAGACCACACTATGCCATGCATAGTGACAACACGGATATCAAAGAGCCTTGCCTCACTTTCCAAACATGAGCAAGACAACTCCATTCTCTCGACGGGAAGCAGAGTGCTACGAGGAGAAAAGCACTGAACCAATTTTTTCTTTCTTATTCCTCACAGCAGAAACAAATGGAGCGAGTGGTATGAGAAGTTATATGGGATGACGCTGAGATGATGAGTAAGCGAAAAGAACCATAAGCAGTCTTATCATTATATTATCAAATAAGAACATAAACAAAACAGGAGGAGAGAGCATCAGCTTCAGCGCACACACAAGCGACGACGCAGCAAATTTCCTTTGAAACTTGATAAAAAGCATGGAAGTGGAAAGGAAGCTGGAAAGTTGCCAAAAATAGAAAAAAGCAGCCTTTCAGCTCATTTCGAACACTTTTTTCCAAGAGACAGAGACGCTTTTTCAAACTCAACTGGCTCTCCTCTTTCTCTCTCTCTTTGTTCACCCACATAATATAGTGTGCAGAGTATACACTCAGAGACAAATGACCATGACATGACATGCATGAGAAACGACGTAAATTCACTACTTTCTCAATTTACCCCTTTGAAACATTTGTCATTGAGTGGAGCCCTAGTCTTTGTTCGATTAAAAGAAAGTAACCAAGGGGTACGGGGTTAGATGGCAGTTGTCCCACCACACTGATCTCGTTTGTAAGCAGATGTATGGATCTCGCGGAGCGAGACGATTGGCGAGTCATCCAGTGAGCGGTCCAGCATATCAAGGGAAGACCGAGTGCAAACAAAATGTGGGGAAACCTCTTATACATTGTCAGAATTGGGAAAAATTGAGAGCAAAAAATTTAACTGCGAGAGAGTAGTCACCATGTGAATTTCACACGGAACCTGGAAATTACAGCGTTGATGATGATGAGTCTCCACCAGAATGATACAGTATTTTTCTTTGTTGGTCGTGCACTACTCGGCCCTAGTTTGGTTCGCTCGTTCGACCATCATCATTCGGAGTGAGTGGAAGAGAACGAACCGACTGGCTAATCACCATCAAGTCAGAGTCTCACACAAAAAATTCACCGTGTGTGCGTGCACGAGTTGCTTTTTAAGACAGGGAGAGAACAGAGTGAGATACAAGAAGTTGAGGTAAAACCTCGTTGTCGTTGTTCTTCCATTAGTACCAAAATTGTATAGCAGCCTCCTCTCTTTCAATCCACACACCACGACCAACGACACGGCATTCAACAAGAAGAACTTGCCTTAGTTTATTCCATACTTTACTTGCAATCAAACCACATTTCTCTAACCTCGCTCGGAAATATTTCTCTGAGGAAATACCAATTAGTTTCTTTGAGGAACGTAACAATTGGATTTTTAATTTTCGGTTTGTGACTGCTACCACATTTCTAAAAAGGTTTTAGCAACTGTCAAAATAGGAATATCAAGTTGTTGCGGTAGGACCAAATTTGGGGGAAAAGGAGGGATTTTCCTTCTCTCCTTTTAAGTTTTGTATCGGTTATTTCCAACATTTTTAAAGAGGTATGAAATACTTTGAAATGATTGTGAATCCTCAGTTTTCATCCAAATTGTAGTAGATGGTCAGTTGGCCTGTGGGTTTAAATGGGAGTTTGCATGAGAGAAAAACGTGGTCTGATTCATTGCAACATATATAGCACGAGGCATGCCTTGTCATGTAAAGTCGAATGAGTAGGATTTTGAGTTTTTGGATTCACGTTATCATACTAATTTATTTTCGCAGTTGTGACGAA
Source organism: Orchesella cincta (assembly GCA_001718145.1). Lineage (NCBI taxonomy): Eukaryota > Metazoa > Arthropoda > Collembola > Entomobryomorpha > Orchesellidae > Orchesella > Orchesella cincta. The sequence continues at coordinate 103,186 of LJIJ01000086.1, read as the reverse complement.
GAAAGAGCGTTTGTCGGATCACAACCAAAGTCAGACCAACAGACAGCATAATGTCGGACCCTGAAAAGGCAACACCAGCTGCGGACACTTCCGCTGAAGTTGACGAAGTTGGGGAAGAGGAAGAAGAAGGTACAAAACCCAACGTGCTATCCCTTCCACCTGGTCTTGGTTTAGATGCTGTAAGTCGGATACCCAAAGATGAATAAATATGAAATAGAAGAATTTAGTTAGCTAATTACACTAGCAGCTTTCATATTATATGTTTTTTTTGGGCCGGCACAGGAAATTCAAGATATTCCAGCAGAAGTTGAGAGGCGTATAAAAGCATTGAAAAAGATACAAGTTGAAATAACCCAAATAGAATCTCAATTCTTCAGCGAGATGCACGAGCTCGAAGTTAAATATGCACCAATGTACACCCAGTTTTTTGAAAAGGTGAGTTAATCACAGGTTTTAATTGACCGGTTTACTTAATGTGATTGAAGTCCTGACTGATTAACCAACTATAAATGCTTCTTTGTTGCAGCGTCGTGAGATAGTGTTAGGAAAGTATGAGCCAACTGATGCCGAATGTGATTTCTCCCTTTCCGGCGATGACTCAGACACCGGGGATGTGAATGAATTAGTTAACAAGTTGAAACTTGAATCTGAGCAGAAATCGTAAGTGGTTGAAAACTAATATGAGTTTAAATTCAGTCATGCTGTGGTTCTAGCTCTAAAAAGAGGCATTTCTTTAAACAGAGGAAAGAAAGAAGAAGGTGGTGAAAAGAAAGAAGCAGCTACTGTGTCTGGCGTCCCCGAGTTTTGGTTAACCATTTTCCGAAATGTGGGTATGCTATCTGACATGGTTCAAGAGCACGACATACCTATTATTAAACATCTCAATGATATTAAAGTTGAAATGACTACTGAACCAATGGTAAGAAGATTTAACCTTTGAAAAAACTCCTTGTGCAGTAGAATCAAATAGATGTCATGTTTCTTGTGTGTTTGGGAAATAGGGATTCCAGCTATTTTTCGATTTCTCCCCTAACGAATATTTTACCAACTCTGTGTTGACCAAGAAATATGAAATGAAATGTGAGGTGGATCCTCAAGACCCGTTCTCATTTGAAGGACCGGAGATAATTAAATGCTCAGTAAGTCTTTCTTCGATCGATTTACTTGCTTATTTAGTCGTACTCCATCTCATTGCATGTGTTTCACTGTGTTCCATGTAGGGATGTAAAATAGATTGGAATAAAGGAAAGAACGTCACCATTCGCGTAGTTCGGAAAAAGCAAAAACATAAGCAACGTGGATCTATTCGGATGGTTAGCAAGACTGAGGAAGTACCATCATTCTTCGATTTCTTCAACCCACCTGAAGGTACGTCTTTTACTGTAACATTTGTGTTGCTTTAGATCTTTTTATACATAACTAGACATGACTCTGCAGTCAGTGTCACGGTTAAGAAAGTTTGTCTCACTTGCTAATTTGTCTAAAATCCTTTCTTTATTTCAGTGTTGGATGACATCGACGTTGATGAGGAAACACAAATAAAGCTGACCAGTGATTTCGAGGTGGGTCAATACATACGGGAGCGCATCGTACCCCGAGCCGTCTTATACTACACCGGTGAAGCTCTCGAGGATGACTACGACGAGGAGGAAGAAGAGGAAGAGGAAGAAGAAGGGGATGACGGTGAGGAGGATGATGATGACGACGTTCCCCATGGTCACGGTCAGGCAGCTGGAGGTGGCAAAGGTCGCTACAATCGTAAGCGTGACAACAGTAGTGCTAAACAGAATGAGTGTAAGCAGCAGTAAAGTAAAAGCCAAGCCTACTACAAAATCTTTCCTTTGACGCTAGGTGCTGTTAACCTCCGGAACTCCAGCTTTCAGTCTTAGTCTCCTCCTTCGACTTAATAAATTTACAAAACCTTACCTCTGTATTTCATTTGTCTGCAAAAAAAACCAATCCTACCTTTACAACTGTAGCGTTGAGCGTGTTTTAATTTGATTTACTAAAAGAATTCTCATATTACTCCGAAAAAAACTCCTTGTGCAAACAAATACAATCGATTGTTAAAAAATGTACTAAAACTGTTGCTGCTGTCGCTGATGCTGCTCTGCTCCTGCTGATGATGATGATGATAGTACCACAACTTACTTACCTTCTTGCTCTTTATGTTTTTGGTTATTAGTTCTTTCTCGTGTGTTTACAATCAACACACATCGCGTTCCTTTTTCATAATACTACAATTGTTCTTGCTATATTGTTAGTGCTAACTTGTAGCAACATCCATTTGATTAATGATAATTATTATATATTATTATACGAACAGTTTATGTAGCGGGTTTGAGTGATTATATACAATTATTGTATGCTAAGTGAAAAACATGATTCCCAATTTTTCAATTATTGCATAATTACTGAACATTCTGTATGAAGTTTGTTTGATTCATAAAAACTATCTCAATAAACAAAAAAATGTTTGTCTCTTTTAAATACCTCAAGTACATACGCATAATGTTAATAAACTGCGTACGACTACTAGAATATGAAGATGAATGATGGTGATGAACAATATGACAACATATTACTTCTAAAAAAAGCAAAGCTTATTGGTATACAAAAAAAATGAAATACTTTGGAAAACAAACTTCTATCTGAGTGTTGTATATATGTATCTTATATTTACTTCACTGGATGTACAACAATGAAATAAAGAAACAATGTACAACTGAGTACGTGTGTCCTGGAAGAAAGAATCAAAATTGAAAGTTTTTATTGTCTCCAAACGCCAATATTAAAGCAGACTAAACATATTACTTTTTTTTTGTTAAATTATCAATAAATGACTGAGAAGTGTGTCTACTTATATTAAAAGATCCGTAGAGTATCAGTGTAATATAAACCTGTAAACTCGCATTTACGTCACTTCCGGTGTCATATCATATCATGCATTACGATCGTATTAGAAATGCTGATATATCACGAAATCTAGCTCAGTAGTAGTACATTAACAATACTAACCTAACTTGTCAGTAGTAATGGCATGTACAGAATGCAGACCTATAATCATTGGTATAATTGCCGTTCTATATGAGGACATTGGCATACTGCTACAATTTAATTGAATGTGCGTGTGCCGAGTGCTCATATTTGTAAACTTGTGGTGAAATGAATGCATACTTTTCCCATGCTTGTATGCATGATTGATAAGCTTTGGTTTACCGGTAGTTCTGATTCTTCTGATTGCTGCAAGAATTGGGTGATAACGGCATACGATACGTTGCATGTTGAACTGCTACATATAACGTAAAAAAACATTTCAGCGCATCGGCAGTCGAGTGTGGAGTGCGATTTGCTGATATCAGCATACTACATATTTTACAAATGCTGAAAATTGAAGGAAATAAGAAAAATTGCACGCTAGACTACATTCCTTTCTTTTGTTTACGAACTTGATTGTATTAACCCAGTAGCTGGCATAGGCTTTCTCATGAAATCATAAAAATAAAATGTAATGGTTGCTGCTTTCAACAATTTATTCGAAGTTATACGCTATCTAAACTCTGCTTTATGTCATCCATCTGCTGTTCTTAGTTTCAAGCTTTCATCATATCATAAGAATGTTTATTGGGCTGCAAGAAGAAAAACACGTCGATAAAGTACTAGCACTACATTGTTGAAGTAAAGCTACGCTGCCCAAATACAATACCCATTTAGAAACTTTTGTTATCACTGGACCAGTGCAAAACTAGAATCTCAAGGACATGCACATCCTCCTCTGATTAAAATCTTCTCATTGCATTGTTATAATTGTGGTAGTGCTCCTCTTCATTGTTTTCCACAGGCCATTTTGCAGAACCAACCTGCAACAAAAAGCTGGCATACCTAACAATGCTGCTGTTTTTGGCAATAATGAAAAATCATGTTTTCCACATCTGCCTCCCTATTACATAATCTCAAAGGGAGCAAAACTCAGAGAACAGTTTTTCGAGTGAACAAGTGTCATAGACACATAATACACATCCCCATGTATATTTCATATCTCCATGCATAAAGCTTAGAGAAAGAGACGCTTCTTCGCAAACCGACATTGAAAGTGATTGCCCTCTCGACAGCGAAATCTATCTACTTGCCATCACGGAACGGAACCGAATATACACATATTATGGCATAACATTATACAAGAGATACACCTGGTTTTTGTGTGTTTGTTTTTTGTGATGGTACGTGATGTGTAAAAAGATCGGAGCAGGTTATACTTTTGTTACGTTATTGTCATGTCAAATGGCTCAATATTATGCAGACTTTCCAGTATAAATTATGCATCAGCGTTGGGCTCATTTCTTCCACATCTGCACACGCAAACAAGAGCAAGCTTTGCGAAGCAGCTTCAGCAGTTTCAACAGCAAAAATAAGTATAGGAACAGTTTGTCACGAAGTCAGAGCCAATACCAATTGTAGACAGTTTGTACCTGGTTTGTAGAGAGAGTTAAATGGGGAAAAATTAGTTTGAGCATTGGCATTGATTTCACTCATCCAGCGTGCTGCTGTCAGTCAACAGCACAGCAGCAGAAGGAACGCTATTCCAAACCAAAGCTCTGCAAAACAGTGGAAGATAATCATTTGTGTTTTTTTGTGGGGAGAACCGTTGATTGCTTCCATGAACTTTTTATTTTCATGATGCATTGGGTCACACATCCGCTAATGAACTCTGATCCAATGCGGATGCCCAACTGTCAGACGGACAAGGAGTCATTCTCACGGTTGACAGTTGCATTTTGTAACTCTAACTAACTTTTGTTTATTTCAAAATGTGAAAGAAACACGTTGCTGTGAATTTTGAGCTAGTATTAAATAGCTTTAAACAAATGATGTATTTCTAACAATGAGGACCTGAAGATGTAAAGTACAAAACATGAAACCAAAAGTAAATGACGCTTTAACATCATCCCTGCTATTCAGTACAAGAGCTGAAAGTAGATGCCAAAGATTTTCAACGAAATTTTTATTGCTGCTATCGACATTATTGGTGCTTCCTATAACATGCCGTGTTCATGGTAGGTACAAAAACACATACTCAAATATTCAATTTTTTTGCTCCAGTGTGCTAATTTGTTTTTGTAATTTTGTAAGTAGCAGGCGTAACAGTGGATCAACTAGGATGCTTTCAAAAAGTACCCCAACAGCCAACATCATCACAAGAGTTCCAACCAGCTTACACTAATCAGGACTCTTTACCGAGTTTCCTTCAAAATGGGAACAGTAGCAATGCTTCAAATAACTCGAGCACCAACGCAACAGCGACCACTCGCAGGAGTATCTTGTCATTTTTGAGTAGCACCACAACATCATCATCTTCAGCCCCAGTGTTTCCAAATCATCATGGTGGTAACTCAGAGGAAAAAGAGGATGAGTCCACGGTGGCAACAGCTAGAGATGATTTGCTGGATCTGTGGTACTCTCCTTCATCCCCTGATCGTCATTCCACAGATGGTCCAAAGGATTGTATAGCTACTTGCTTTTTGGACTCATTTAGGTAAAGTGCTATTATGTTCATTATACCCCAATTCCGTCCATTTAAAGCTGTGTAACTAGGCTTATCTGGTGTGCTCATGTTACTGCAGGTTTGCAGGTGTATCCTCGACTCTTGAAGGACTGGATTGTTTGTGTGGAAGTAGTTATGGTCGGTATGGGATGGGGAGGTGCTTAAATTGTACTAAAGAGCCAGCTTTAGGATGTGGATCACTGACGGCTTTCAGTGTTTATGATACTGGTTTTAAGGGTGAGTTTTGGCTATAGTACTGTGCATTCAATTGTTCCTTTTTTTGCTTAATTTAAAAGTTTTACTATTACAAATTCATGTTTCAGTGCCATCATCGCCTCAACAAATAATTCTGCTGCAACGAACTGAAAATGCACTAAGGATATCATGGAGAAAACCGCTTGCAACGAATGGACCACTTTCGGGCTACAAAATCACTGCCACTCCTCTCTTTTCATATTCACATGTAATAATAATAATAATTAAATGGATATATTTTATGAAATGTGTTAGGTTATTGGAAAACAATACAAACTTAATATTGATTTAACTAAACAGGACAGAGTACTTCCACAATCTTGGGAGGTTTCCGACTCTTCCAAACAAACATACCTCGTCGGGCTAACGGCTTCAACTCAATACAATGTAACAGTTGCCGCAGTCAACGAAGCCGGCACAGGTAAGCTAGTATCTGCCGTGATGTGGTCCAGAATAGGAATTCCAGACCGACCACCAGCCCCCAAAGTAATTTGGCATAACAAGCGTCAAATGCGAGTCACAATGGAGCGAGCTCACAACTCCAAAGGTCCAATTTCTGCCTACCGTCTTGTAGTAATTGATGAGCACCAAACCCCATTTTTCAACAAGGACCGCTTGTTCACCTGGAACGAGTCGATGACCGTTGGCTACCCATACTATATTGTTGCAGAATTTCCCCCAGAAGACTTTCCAACAGACTTCGTAATCGGGAACGGAGGCTACAATGGTGGTTTCTATAACGGACCCCTACCAGAGGGACACTGGCACCCCGCACTAGGCGTTGTGTCATCGATGGATGGTTTCACAGAGCTAACATACTCCATAACAAGTCATAGCCAGCATGCAGACGCCTTTATGAGAAATGATGACCACCATTCTCACTCCGGTTCTGGAGGGGGCAGTCACGAGCGAATTGAAGTGATTGGAGAAGATAGTCCAGCGGTTGTGATGTTTCTTTGGATATCTATTGGTGTGTCTAGTGGAGTTCTCTTTCTCTGTGTGGCTCTCTACGTTATGCTGAAAATACAAAGGAGACCAAAGCGAAGACGCACTGCCAGACCACTGCAGCAGTACACAAGCCCCAGTGAAACTAGCAATCAACTGACAACTTCCACGGACCTCACATTCTCCACATCATTTTTTCAGGGACTTGCTGATGCAGCGATAATTGCTAATGCACATCAAACCGGAGCATACACACATGCTGGGTTTGTGCACGATGAGGATGTGAAAACTAAGTGCTTGAATAGGTTGAAACCTGTCCAGTACATTCCAAGAACATCTTTGGATCTCCCTGGTGCGGAGGTTGAGGAGGGCTCAGTTCTGAAGATGGTTTCTAAAGGCGCATTTGGTCCGGTGTATGTGTCACAAATGAAGAATACACAGACTCCTGTCACTCTCATTTCTATTGTGTCGGATGGTGTCAACTCTACCGAGAGTTTGGAGGAAATGGAACAGTTGTGCAAATGGTTGGATGAGCTTGTGAAAATGGATAAGCATGAAAATGTAGTCAGACTTGAGGGGTTTACGGATACTGGGGGTGAAATATTTTTAGCCATTGAGGGAGCAATCAATCAAGTTCCTCTGAAGCACATGCTTCTTCAGGCACGGTCTAATTCTGGAACTAATCTTCATTTTACGTCGTATCAGCTATTATTATGTGCCATGAACATTGCTGAAGGCATGTTCCATCTTCATTCTTACAAGGTGAGAAATAAATATTTAAACAATTTATTTAACGTATCAAACTGAGTGTAGATTTCATCTGTTTGTTGCTTCCTTCCATTACCAGATAATGCACGGTCAGTTGGCCGCAATCAATGTTTTAATCAATGGGGACATCACTGTGCCAAAAATCATGGGATTTGGATTACTGAAAAGTACACCTTTGGATGGGGTGAGTTTATTATAGCTTCTGATACTACTGCTATACAATAAACTACACGTATTCATATTCACATTTCTTTTTCAATCTAAATAGGACAAGGACTACACCCGTTGGAAGGCTGTGGAACAGTTCCAAAATCGCTGCACTTTGCAATGTGATGTGTGGGCTTTTGGAGTAACCTGCTGGGAAATTGCAACACTAGGTAATTTAAAGTTTCGCAAGCCCTTGAAGGTTTCAGCTGAAAATCATAGGAAATATGGATGAGGTCATATTCTGGTATAATTTGCACACAGGTGGTACTCCGTACCATGAAGTCAAAACTGAGGACTTGACTCGTCACATCGTGCGAGGTGGTCGCCCCATCCAAATCGAGATGATGGGTGACGTTCTCTATCAAATCCTGTGTCATTGTTGGCAGCTGAATAGGGATGAGAGACCAGATTTCAGTCATCTTAGCTGCTCCATCCATGAGCTTCTTCCCCAATCTGAGGTATTAAAACTTACCTTTAAAATAATCCTAACTAATTTCGCATCATATAAAGATCCTTATTACATTATTTTTGCCTTGCAGGGAAACCTATTTGTCTCCCAGTCATTCAACTATCCACCGTATGTTCACCAGTATGAATATGTCCCTTCTTAATGACCCGCTAAGTGACTGTACTGTGACTGCTATTTAAATGTTGTCTCTGGATAATAATATTATGCATGCTACTATCTCAAACATTATTCTAGGCTCATTTACAATGAATCTCAAAAAACACCTATGTAATAATACCTACTTATACTTTTGTTACAATTCAACATTGAATGTTTGCATATCAGCAACAATATTTACACGCTGTAGTGTAAAGTAGCTAATATTCATTTTTATATGTTATTTAATTTTCATACAAGTGTTTTTATATGTAACTCTACACGAGATCAACTTCCAATTGATGACAGTATAAACATAGCTTGTGTTCAACACATCTAACCAATGTTGAGTAGTCCGTGCACAAATTTAATTCGCTCCTACTAACTGACCATTCCCAACAATGAACCAAGTAAGTACTTCCTTGCCACTGTGTTCTTGTAACTGAACATTTATCTTCAAAGCTTCCCCGTGTTTAGATTAAATTCCTCGGAGCCAATACCTAACCCCCATTTCTATGTGACATGACAATGCGTAGAATTTGAAAAATATGTTATTGATGTTAATCTACATAGAATTGATTTAAAACTTCATTCCAGGTTATATTACAATGTAATATAATATAATGCCAAATATAAAGAGTAATTTTGATGTATGTCAAATAAAATATTATACAACTTTAGACAACTGGGTGTTTCTTGAGAAATACTTGATTTTCATTTCATTTTATTTCATTGTGAAATCCAATGGGATCGCACACTTCTTCGGCTTGTACAAAAAGACCTAAGTATAGTTCATATAGTCCTTTCAATAAAGTTAATATATTATGCTTAGAACTAGTGATTAAAATTAATTATTTAGTTCTTAGTTGCGCTTATCATTCAAGTCCAGTAAAACTAGTCTTAACATTTATAGCCTTAACAGTTTAATAATACTACAGGTTTCTTTTTCTCATCATAATAATCTTTTACAAGTTTAAAGTTCCAAGTGACCATTCTCATTCCATTCAATCATCATTATTCAATACTTTTACTTTGCTGCTCTTCCAATAATAGCTTTTGTCAATATAACTGCACCAATAGAGTTAAATTCTGCATGACATTTCATTGTGTTAAGTTACAAATTAAAGAGGCCAAAATGAACAAGCCGAACTTATAGAATCACGGGGTTACAAGTTTTTTTTGCATCAGTATAGCACAAAATAAAGAACATAATAGTAGGATGATAAAGCACCGTTAACGGTGCTTGTAGAAAGACGGTTAGAACGGATTTTTTTTTTAAAAAAGTACCAAAAACTAAAAGACATAAATACATTTAAATCGTTCTCAATTACAGTCTTTTCCCTTCATCATTCGAGTTAATAAGTAAACATTCGAATAAATCTAACGCTAAAACATAATACAATAAATATAACAAATAGCCCAAAATATTTTTTTAGAGATCCAGGAACTAAAACCACAGACTATGGATGATAATAATTATCTTTATACTGCACACTGCAACTCATCTCCAACCTCAATACTTCGAGAGTCGAGCCAGAAACAAAATTTAGGTAGGCGAGATTCTGATTTGATTTTATCCTAATTAAAATAAATGCGAAGAAAAGGAAAGACTACTCAACAAGACTGAATTGTTTTAGAGTGTTTGGCACTTCAGGTCTAACAGACCGCCCTAGCAAGTTGTCAGTGGAATAAAAATAAAGCTAATAATTATAATAATAAGGTGGTGTCATAATATGATAAAAACGCCTGAGTTAAGTCAATTTATGCCTTCCTGTCTATTTATGATTTGCCTTGTTTTGATATTTATGGTGTGCCGATGTTACTAACCTAATGGTCAGAACTAGCATTACTACTTGCTCCACTAGAGTGGACCTCTTTATCTTTGTCTTTCAAACTCAAATGAACCGTGTTATTATTAATAATTGGAGATGACTGCGGGATTCGAAAAGTACGCAGTGGAAGAGGTGATGTGATGGGTGGTGAAAAACGCTGAGTGGAATGGTGTGGTTTAGGACGTGGACGCGGAGATCTTTTCTTTGTTTTCAGGTGATGATAATGCTTTGGTGTGGTCATGGATGAGGATGAAGACGCTTTGGAGGTGGAGCTGCCAGACGATGCCAGTGAGGTTGAGGATGCTGATGATGAGTCGGAGTCTGAGGAGCTGCCCGATTCACTGGTGTCATTATTATCAGATCTACCCTTTTTCTTATCAACATCTTCCTCTTCATCTTCTTCATCCTCCTCGGTAGCTCTTGTCCGAATAGCTTCGTCTTCATCATCATCTTCCTCCTCTTCTTCTTCATCGTCGTCGTCGTCATCATCATCTTCATCATCGTCCTCATCGTCATCATCATCCTCTTCTTCCACTTCATCATCATCCTCATTCCCTGATTCTCCTTCGGAGCACGAGTTGATATCATGGTCCCCACCACTCCTGTACACCGAGAAGCTATCCATCTTCTTCACACTTGAGACATGGAGAGATCCTGTTAAGTTGTTATTATTATTTACAGGGCTGTTGATAGCACCACCCCGAAGTCGTCTTTTGGGGGATAACGGGGAATTCAATGTGTTCAACACCAGATTAACGGAACCGGAGAACTTTTGACCAGTGGAGACAGGAAGGCCGTTCGTAGTTGGTCGAACTTGTTCTGTGTGACCCTGAAGCTCCAAATCAACTACAGGACCATTTCTGAGCAGCACAGAGTCCGCATTTGTGTCAGACCTTTTGCGTCTCGGTGCTCCCCTCCTCCGTTGACCAGCAGCGACCTTCGTTGGACTTGATTTGGCGGAGCCAGCTGCAGCAGAAGTTACTTCCACATCGAGATTCTCAGACACGAAACCCTTACCGGCAGAATTCCGCCTAACAATTGGACTAGCAAGAACCTCATTGGATAACATTCCAATAGCAGCACCTGGACTCCTCCGTCTCAGCTTCGTAATTCCAGTCTTTGAGTCATTGATTGTACTCCTTCTCCTCCCCGGCTTTTCTCCGCTTGGCCTGTCTCCAATGATGGTTTTGGCAGCGGTTATAGCATGTTCAATACCTTTCGGACTGGTGGATCTACCCCGTAAACTTTTGCTGTCAATATTGTTCACTGATTGCTTTACTGCTCGCTCACGAGTGTGACGAGCTTTAATACCAGCAACTCCACCTCCGCGACTTGGACTTCCGTGACGACTACTTGGTGTACTTTCACTTTCTTTCTCTCCACCTGGCGTTTGCTGATTAACAACAACTGTTCGAGTACTCCTCCGCAAAGATGTTTGAAGACGGAGGCTTCTACCTCCCCGGGTGCGGCCAACTCCCCGCTTTCCCCTTTGTGGCGAGGGACGGGGACGACCTCGAGATTCTTTGGTGGATGACGTGACGAGCCTAACACTTGCTCTACCCCGACCTCGCCCAAGTTTTGGGGTCTCCCACGCCCAGGTCGACGCAGAGAGACTGACAAAGATTGGAGTGGACTGCGGCTCTCCGTTCCATCTACCCTGGACCTCTCCAACCCTCCACCACTCTCTGCTCTGGATAGGCGTCGTTTCACCCTGTTATCCTCATCCACAGACCGTAACCTATGTCTAATGGAGCTGTTAGCACCAGCGGAAGTAGTTGGGGTGTCCCCTTCCTCACCGGCATCACTCGTGAGATCAAATGGTGAGTCTTCAGCACCAAGTTCGCCAACTTTATCCACTCGCACCTTCCCTTTTCTGTTGGCATTCTTCAGTCGAGTCATTTCCCTCTTTATGCGCTTATACTTGGAAACCCGAGAGTTGACATTGTTGATACTTAAACAGGTGTCAAGTGCCTCCTCGAGCAGTTGAAGGTGGAAAAGGAAAGGATAGTTATAGCGGCTTTTGTCGTCCAAAACCTTCTCGACTAGTTGAATAAAGTCCTGGTCTGTTTTAGGCTGAGGAACATTGTCAAGTCTAGACGGAGACTTGGGACACAGCGTTCCAGCAGCTATGTCAAACCCGATTCGGCGTGCTTGGCGGATGGACTCTCGGAACACGATTCCACCCCATTCCTCCATTTTAACGGCAGCCCGGTAAAAAACGGTTTCTTTGGAGTTGTACAGCTTACAGTTCTTTATCATCAGAGCAAAGTCCGCCTGCAGGTCCTCAATCGTCTGGTATTGGAAGTCGAATATTTTCTCCTGCATTGTAGAAAGATCCATTGGGGTTTTCACTACGGTTAGGTAGTCCGGTACTTCAGAGATGTCAACAGGTTGTTTAAAAATAGATTGTGAGTCCATGGATATCAGTTCATCGACGATGCTGGAGAGGAAGTGGTTGAAGGGCTGAATCTTCAAATCCACTTGTTTGCAGGTGGTGTTGATTTGCTCTCTCTTGAGCTTTTCCCGTTTCCGAATGAGTTCACATAAGAGACGCGACTTCTCCAGGTCTTGTCGGAGTCGTGTGAAATATGCGTAGGTTTTCCTTGTTGCCTCCACCTGAAAAATCCATTTCATGAATTATCATTTCGTTTTTAGCCTAAAAGAAATTGAAACACAAATTGACTAAATACCTCTGCTGGATCCATCGTTCGCGAAGGGGTAGTAATAGCATTAGCATGTGCGTTAGTGGACAGAGAAGCTGCCTGAAGTCGACGTAGCAGAGGAACTCCACTGCGAATCATACGTTTAAGCTTCCAATATGACATGAGACGCTTCACAAATGCATTTTTTCGTGTGAAATTTACTGCACTCGAGATTTCTGTTATTCTTTCTGGTGGTATGGTTGGGATTGAAACAACGGGGAGGGCTGACCGTTTCTCTGCCATCTTTTTACGTATCTGTTTAACGTCTGGTTGGGCTCCATCTCGTTCCTGAAATAATTCAATATACTATGTTGAAGTATCCCCATTCCAAACAAGTCATTTATTTTCTACATCACTATATTTCGAAGTAAGCTACTTACAGCAATAAAATCCGCTGGAGCATGGACGTCACAATATGCAGTCTTTTTTACAGTAAAGCCAGATTTGACTGATGATGTTTTCACTGTTTCCATCCTCATGCACAGACCAGCCTGTTGAGCGCATGTGACATGGAACGCTGTGTGCAAATAGTTAAAGATACATTAGTTTCTTATTGACGTTAACCTTTCTTCCTTAAATTAGTGATAAACGTACCTGTACAACACTTTGAGGTAAAGCATTGGATACAAGCACCGGCATTCTTTTTCCTACAAATGATGCAAGAAAGCCTCCATCTAGCAGCCGGAATATTGCATACGCTATCAATAGGTTCCAGAAATACCTGTGGAAGTACAACAAATCAATTTTAAGTTGTCTAAATAAACTTCAGTTCAGCTAATTAGAAGCTACACTTTGCGTTCTTACAGTATTAGCAAAACAAACTTCTGGTATCCAAATAGCACAAATCACATGTGCCCACTGATTAGTGTCCGTTTTCTTGAACGCACCTCCTTTATTGGGACAAAGAATACAATCAACAGCCACAGAGGGGCTTTCTCTACATCGACGACACAACCACTGTCCTTCTGGTATGTATGGAACACCGTAGCACTCTTGATGCACTGCCAAATTGCACATGTCACAGAACAAGATCGCATTACTGTTTTGACACTCTCCATCCATGCAGATGCAACACACCGCATCATCATCAATCATCGACCCTTGGTCCATCCCACAGTTTTGCATATAACTTTCTTTCTCAAGCCTGTCCATCAAGAGCTCCATTGTGTTGAGCTCAATCGGGTGATGACCATCCCTTGCCCGGTCTTCATTTACTTTGGCTATCCACGCCAAATCCTCTTCATCCAAGTCATACTCAACTTCCTCAGCTATTTCCTCAAGAGGTCTTTCAGTGTATCGGATATAGCCTTTGCTACAAGGGGGAGGTGCTTCTTCAATCTCGTAATCGGATAAAATGTGGAATGATGCTAGTGGTAACTTCCTCACTCCGAGTTCTTCCTGCTGCTTTAAGGATTTTAGAGTGCCTTTAGTGATCTCTGTCTTGTTACTTAAACGCTGAGCTTTATCAAGTTTTCGTGAACTTTTTGGTGTAGCTTTTCCCCGTTTGGATTTTACAGGGCTGCCTGAAGTTTCGGAAGATGATGGTACATCTTCTAGTTCATCAACTGCAGCTTCCTATTAAGAAAAAATGAAATGTACCGTGTTATCTCTTATTCTCAACGTCAACTCAGCTCTTATTCCATAAAATTCAAATAGTACGTACTGGATATAAGCATGGTAGAGTCTGTGAAACGTCAATCTGCTCTGTGACACCTCCAGCAGTCAATTCCACAATGTGTGGGGGTAGTTGGACCACAACAGGTGTGGTATCCACCGGTGAACTCTTTAGCAGATGTGAAGGCATATTGGAATCTTATACTCTTCACAATTTCTGATGTTTCTCAGAAACAAACATTGATATTAACTAGGACGACATTCACTCTGTCGTACATTTGGTCTAGGTTAAAGCATCGAAGCACAAATTACAACTATTCAAGTTTAAAATCATGGGGCCCCTCAAAACAAACTCAACTCTGGATCCAGCAAACATTGAAAACCATGATTTTTACAGCGTTCAGTTGCTAATACACATACAAAGAAACTAACACCAGCACTACGTTCAGAATTTCTAATGTTGAATTTACTCAGCCACTGGACTGGGGGTGACAACTAGGATGTGATGAGAGTTTGTCACTCTCACCAACACTCAGGAAGCCTGAAATCAGAGAACAATCTTGTTGAAACATGTATAAAAAATATTAGTAAACATACTAC
Organism: Orchesella cincta; assembly: GCA_001718145.1. Taxonomy (NCBI): domain Eukaryota; kingdom Metazoa; phylum Arthropoda; class Collembola; order Entomobryomorpha; family Orchesellidae; genus Orchesella; species Orchesella cincta. Next base: position 88,117 of record LJIJ01000086.1, on the reverse strand, counting down.
GTTACAGGTTCAGCTACTACTATCATTTCCACTATAAGCTTTCATTCATTATACATCCTAACACATGTAGAACCATTGTCGAAGTAATAACTAGAGAAAATTACATTACCTTCACATTCCTTTAAAAAATTGGCTATATTTCAGTAACATTCGAAGTTTGTGACACCACAGTCCCAGGGTTTACTTCACTTTTAGTTGTCAACTGGCTACAACCACCAAGACAACTAAGAAATAACAACAAACACCACTACATTATCAGCTTTTGGTTGGGATTGTTGGGAAATCTTTCACATTCTCCACTGAATGTTGGATTCAAATAGCATTTCTGATTGTTTTTATGTGTTGTTGTGGTTGAGTAGGGTCAGTAGTCATAGTCAACAGTCAGTTTAATTCTCAACTTTTTGAGAAGCAGTCACCTGAGTCTGACCACTTGGTTCTCCTCTACGCCTAAAGGTGTCAGGAGCTTGAACAACACATCAAACTATATACACACAACAGCTCTACTCGTCTCTGTTCCCGTAAAGCATTCGATGTAGTCGCCACCTAGCAGTTTCCTTCTGCGTTTCTTCCTCCTTCTATAACTTTGTTACTGCAACGAAATATAGGCTAACTATTGCAGAATCCTTCCTGTTTCCAGTGAAGGGAAAGCATATTATTTACATTTTTACTGGGAACACAGGAAACAGAATATAAAGATAACATTTCACTAATATTAATTTATCGAGTACAAATCTGTTCAAAATCGTATCTAAAACCAGAAAGGAGTTCACAAAAGTTATAAAAGCGTAGTAAAACATTATATGGTTTACATAAAAGGTGCAAATGCGTCATTACTTTGCATTGCCTGGTGCTGATGATATGAAGGGAAGCCTGAAGCTCTAAAGAGCAAAGAACGTAGCTTGCAAGCTGCTTCTCCAACTTGAGTAAAGTTTGTGCGTATGTGTTTGGGTAGTATTCATCGTAAAGGAAAAGGAAGCGTTTTGTAAAGTACTCGCTCCGCATACTACTGCCGCTTTACAATGCACGGAATTGTCAATCGGCATGACAACTCACTAGTTCGTTCATATACGCTAGCCTATGCCTCACTCGTTTCGCTGTGTGTAAAGCAGTGGGCTGCCTGTCGGGAGATGTAGAGCCAACTTGGTTTTTCACAGGGAGGCTTTTTTCTTCAAAGTGCAAGTACAACATTAAATATATGGTGTAGGGCTGCCGATAGTGATTCTATTGATTGTATACGTGTGCAGTAGAGAATCGTCGTATGTCAGCAGTTGAGCTCCCTATTAAAAATTAGCACTTGTGGGGCAACCCATCTTACACGTAAGCCGGTTAAAGAGGTAAATATTTTTACTAGCAGTAACTTAAATAATTAATTCGGAGATTTAACATCTGAGCTAGGTCGTTCATTGACTGTAGGTTCTTGTGCTGTTTTTAAGGTTACTACTTCAACTGGGTAACTTCAATCTGACATTATTGTGACAGGAGAAGGGTAAGTGTCAAATTTGGCAATATGTATTGACTTAAGACCTAGAGCATGTATATTTTAGTAGTTTTAATGGAGTATTTTACAAATTTTGAGGAGTAATCAAATCCAATGGTAAATTAAAATGTTGAATATTCAGGGCTTACGAAAGCCAGTTAAGGATATAGCTTATATTTCATTTCTTGAGTTAAGTTGGTCAACATTTTCCACGACCTTAATTTGGTCTCTCTGTTATTTAACTTGATCATTTGTTCTAATGGTTGTATTTTTAGTGTTAAATATGCGAATTTAAATTACAAGTTTGAGTTGTCTTGCCCGGTACAGACAGAAAAGTACGTTACTTAATTTAGTGATATAATGAAAGGTTATGAAACTGAGCTTCATTGAACAAGTAACCATAATATCCATCGTTAATGTGGGCTTGCATGAAAGGATTTTGTATTTTAAGTTTATAGAAACTATGAAGATTGTATGTGACATAGTTTTTGCAGCGCATGTTGTTTGTTTTGTACTACGTGTTTTGTCCAATTAGTCAGTCTTTCAAATGTGTTGCCATGTTTGTATTCAGCGAGTGACAAAGATGATGGGATGAAATTGAGTGTTGTATTTTTTTTGCGTTTCATTGTGCTCTAAAAGATTATTATTATTATTTTGTGGCTATCTCCATCATCCATGTGATTTGCTTCTTATAGTTGATATTTCAAGTCCACCATTGAGACAGATACTGATTCGCTCGAGCCACAGTGGTGCATGGACCGGAAGCAAGTGTTGTTGGACTACGTGGCTTCATACCCTGTTGGTTTCCAAATTGTCTCATTTATATTGTTGCAAGGGTAGTTTTCTTGTAGACTGGTGTCTTTGTCTCTGGGGTTAAGGTTCTGGTTATGGCGCAATTCATAGCTTTGCTAATCATAGTCAGATTATTCAAGTCGTGCATCAATTATCTAACTCAAATCTGCGCTGTGGTGATCACTTTTCCAATTAATGTAGATAATAACGATACGTAGTGTAGTTTCCTACAGGTAAATAAAATGCGCTAATTTATTTGACCAACTGTTGCTTAATGTTATTTATAGGATCATCAGCTTTCATTGTTGGTCGCTAGCACTGAATCTGGGAGAATGTCGTCGTCAACGGCATTTACGGTGGCTACCGTTGATACGGGTCATGAAGACATGATTGTAAGCAATAATTGACTAGCATTTAGATTGATGATACCCAGTTTTCTTAGTATTTCAAATCGGCATTTATAATTTTCTTAAAATGTTTGATAGCATGATGCCCAAATGGATTTTCTTGGTACTAAATTGGCGACATGCTCGTGTGATAAGACTGTTCGCGTATTTGATGTCAATATCAACCACGGCTCTCAAACCTTTGTGGCTGAATTGAAAGGGCACGAAGGGCCTGTAAGTAGAACTAACTTTGTTTCTCCACGTTTATCAATGTTCATATTGTTTATTGTGGCAAATCGAAATTGTTATTGTTATTGGATCCTTTTTGGATCATTAATAGGTTTGGCAGGTAGCTTGGGCTCATCCACGCTACGACACGTTGCTGGCTTCCTGCTCTTATGACAGGAAAGTGATCATTTGGAAAGAAACCACTGAGATTAAACCGGACGGCAAGAAAGTTGTCAAGTGGGATGCTTCCTTTGTGTACGAAGGTCACGATTCTTCTGTGAACAGTGTGTGCTGGGCTCCACCAGAATGGGGTCTGATGTTAGCTTGTGGAAGTTCTGACAGTAGCATCACTGTCCTGTCTTATGTTAATGATCGATGGGTGGCTAGCAAAATTCCCAATGCTCATACGGTAAGATTCAATCTACCTACTAATGTTAAGCATGGAAATGGACGAGTTTTTAATAATCAATACAACTTTTACTTTTCAGCTTGGATGCAATGCCGTAACATGGGCTCCAGCTCAGGCTCCTTCCTTCGACAAAACTAATGAGGTCCAGCCCGTAAAACGCTTTGCTTCTGGAGGATGTGACAATCTGGTGAAGATTTGGAGGTACGTTTCCAATAATAACTTCTACGTAGAAGTTAGATTCTCGTTTTAGTACAAAATCTAATTAAGCTATCCCATAAATTGCAACAGGGAAGAAAATGATCAATGGCTGGAGGAAGTTAAGCTTGAAGGACATTCCGACTGGGTCCGTGATGTGGCTTGGTCTCCTGCTGCCGGGCTTACGCGAATGAAAATTGCGTCTTCCTCTCAGGATCGACGTGTTATCATTTGGACCAACAAGGAAAGTGATGGCATTAGTTGGACTCCAGAGCCCCTTCATGTCTTCGATGATGTTGTGTGGCACGTCAGCTGGAACTTTGTTGGGGACGTTCTTGCCGTGTCTGGTGGCGACAATCAAGTTAGTGCCAAAAACAACATTTTCTCAGAATTCATGTTTCTTTTATTAAATTTATTATGGCTATATTTGCTTTTCCTTTTCAGGTAAGCCTCTGGAAGAAGCGGGAGACAGATAGTTGGGAATGCATCAGCGACTCATCCAAATCCTGTATTCAAAATGAGCAGCGTACTTTATAGGGCAGGGCTAAACACTGATCTGTGCCTCCGTTCTACTGTTTCTAGTTTGAAAGCATGATAATTTGTATAAAAAATTGGATGGTTTGATCGTCAGTTTGGGCATAAATATAGAGCAAGGCGCCTTACTGAATTTCTGTTTATCTACCTTTTTAAAAACGTCGTGACACGAGGGGTTCCAGTCGCGGGATTATCTTGTGTCTTTTAACGTAAAAACATTATTTATATATTCAACAACGTACTATACAAATTAATTATATCATCCAAATTGTCAACTGTCGAATAAAAATGAGAAAAATATTGTTCATTTAATTGTATAAAAAATATACATGGTTCATTAGTTGTTATTTGAACAGGCACGTGTGACTCCGTGCATTTATCGAAAACACGGAGCATAGTGTGTGTGGGTGGCTGCTGTTGCAGATATTGATCTGTCAGATTCTAAACAAGCATAAAACGTTCCTCATAAAGCTCTTTTCAACGCGTCTGCTTTCCTTGTTTTATGGAAAGCTTGCATATTGCCATGTTTGCATCAATGGTTACCATGGCTCATGTCAACACTGCCGTATCCAATAAGTAGACTGTGTCCACTCTCTGGTCCATGAATATATGTATGTATGAACAAGTAAGATAAACGTTTCACGTTTTACTGACCTCTGTGATAAATGTAGAGTTAAAACCTTGTATAAAAAAGTTTGTGATACCAACGTCTACATTTTATAATTGCACGGGCAAAAATGTTACATCTTCTCAATTTGGTTGTTTAAAGTTCTAAGAATCCAAAAGTGTTATTTTGTGAAGTTTCAGCAGTGAATAGATTTTGAAGTGTTACTATAGTATAAGTAAACCGTTCACAATGGGAATATTTGATAAGCTGGCTGGACTGTTGGGTCTACGGAGAAGAGAAGTAAATGTTCTCGTGGTTGGTCTGGATAACAGTGGAAAATCTACGTTATTAAATCATTTTAAATCGGAAGACTCAAAATCTTCTGAGATTGTACCGACGATAGGCTTCAACGTAGAAAAGTTTCAAAGTAAATTATACAGTTAATGTAAAAAACCTATCAGTAACGTGTTGTGGGTACCAGATATTAATTTGATGTCTCTCCTTCTGCATAAAATTACAGATAAAAATGTAGGATTTACAGCATTTGATATGTCTGGACAAGGACGCTATCGAAGCCTGTGGGAACATTATTATCGAGATTGTCAAGGAATAATTTTCGTGATAGACAGCAGTGACAAGTAAGACGCATGTACTAATTATTAGCTTTATTGTACTTTCATAACTTACTAAAAGATAAGAAAATCTAGCTGCTTTAATAATATTGTCTGGACGTCTTGTACAGGCTTCGATTTGTAGTGGCAAAAGACGAACTAGACACATTGTTACAACATCCTGACATTGCAAACCGTCGGATCCCAGTGTTATTCTTTGCTAACAAAATGGATGTGAAGGAGGCAATGTCCGCAGTTAAAATTTCAGCAGCCCTAGGTCTAGACAGGATATCTAATAAGCCTTGGCATATTTGTGCTTCTAATGCAATTACTGGCGAAGGGCTCCAAGAAGGTGTGGAATGGCTAACGGGTCAAATATGGGAGTATGTGGATCGAAGACGCTAATCCAGAATGTGTCATGAATACTTTATGTGTTGTAATCAATCTTTAATTCACAACTTACTTCCTTCTGCATTTATTGCCCTTCTAAATTCACACATATAACAATTAAATGATTGATATAAAGAAACAATAAACCCAGCTACTATTTATATATTGTATGATAATGACGAATAATATATTATAGTTTTCTTACATACTTAAAAAAAATTTATTAAATTAAAAACAGTTCTTCAATTATCAATCAAATTTATTCTTACAAAGACGTACATTTTTATATTTATTGAACTTGCATATATCATCAATCATGTAATTATGACTAGATGAGATATTTAATATCAATACTAAAATATGTTAATACTTGACACTTATTTACAAGAATAGCTAAGGAAGATTTGCGTTTCAGTCTTTCTTTTGTTGACCAGGTAGTCGTGCATAGAGTTCACTATTTGGATCACTGGTCTGTGTGTGGTCCATTCGACGTCGCTTGCTGGGTTGACTCTCGTCATTTGATTGCTCATTATCTCTCCTTCCATATGTGGGACGATCATCTTGACCACGATGACCATAGTGACTGCCTCCACGATGATTACCATGATGGCGATCTGAATAGTATGAGCCACCACGACCTCGCTGGGAGCCTCTGTTACTATTGCCAGATTGATTTCCATGGCTATATCCACCTCTTCCATACTGTCGGGGACGATAGTCAGCCTCGATAGGCGGAATTGGATTATCTCCATAGTCTTCCTCCCAGGCATACCCAGGATCAGAACGAGTGTATCGCCCACTAATTTCTGCAAACGACTCAAGATATTCTTGCATTTTCTCATCGTTTTGCAGGAGCTCCGCAGATGTCCAATCACGAACATGCGTTCCATCGAAATACTCCTTAACTTTTCCGTTGTCTAAAGTTTCCCAACTACCACTTCTCTCTTCAACATTTTCCATTGGTGGAGGTGGGGTATCCTCCTGCTCTTCTTCAGAGCCCGATGATGAGTTTGAGGTAGTGTCATCAGATAAGCGTTTCTGCTTAATTGGTTCCGGAGCATTCATTTTCCCTTCATCGGATATATTTAGAAGGCGAAATCCATGATGGGGACGACGAAGAGGATTGAAAAAAATCCCAGCCTCTTTTTCAACAGATTCGAGGTAAGCATGCATCCTATCAGTGTCGTTAATCACTTCATGAATTGTCAATTCTTCTAGCGGTTTTTCCTCAACTGCTGGAATAGGTACAATCACTAACAAAAACTTTTCGAGAGGACTTCCATCAGCTTCGAAACCGATTTGAACCAAATCCTTTAAAGTAGGATGCCTGCATTCCACTTTGTTAAACGGTACCGTCGCAATCATTTTCTTAATTTGCCTTTCCTTGAGACAAAACTGATCTGTGGTCCAATCACGAACATGCGTTCCATCGAAATATTCCTTAACTTTTCCGTTGTCTAAAGTTTCCCAACTACCACTTCTCTCTTCAACATTTTCCATTGGTGGAGGTGGGGTATCCTCCTGCTCTTCTTCAGAGCCCGATGATGAGTTTGAGGCAGTGTCATCAGATAAGCGTTTCTGCTTAATTGGTTCCGGCGCATTCATTTTCCCTTCGTCGGATGAATCCATATCCTGATACAATGCTGTGACGATCTGTTAAATAAAGAAAACACACCCTATCATTATAGTACTAAAAACCTTGTTACCCTTGAATTCAATCCAACAAAAACATGTGCTTTCCGTATGTTCATTATAAAAATTTATAACAATACAATATACAAATACCTATACCTTGAGATTTTAAACAGGTAAGCTCTCAAGTTTTCTCAGTTCCTTCCAGATATGACCTGCGAAACTAACAACAATAAAATGCAACATTACACGCATTACTCGGTAAACAGTAAATAACAAATGACAATACTTGTTGAAGGTCAGATACAAACACCCTGTCGTCTTACCTCAATCAGCTCAAAACGGATAGTTATTTGAGTGGCTAACTGAACTGTTAACAAGCTAACTAATGATATCGAACAAACTTAATGTCAAACAAATTTAAACACACATGAATCAATTTGTTGTTTTTATGTCAAATCCAGAGATTAAGAGAAGTGAGCTAGTAAGGTATACCCTAAGCAAGGGAAACTGGCTCACTCCAACTTAGCGCACGTCAATATGGGGAGAAATGGGAATAATCCGAATCTGATTACAACGCTGTTTTAATGTTCTTTGGTTTAATGTGACTATGTGACTCCTTCCCGGAAATGTAAATAGATTAGCTTTGAATAAAATTTAGTAATAGTTGCATGTACTATTATTAGTTGCCTCATTATTCTCGCTCGGCCTTGCATGTTTGAAGACAAGCCTACCACTAATGGTCGAAACAGCAACACTCTCAGAATGCGATAGGGGATATAAAAAAAATTGGTTATGCGTCAAGAAAAAATAGTTCAAGAGCTCCGAGGGGCTGATGGTAATAGAGACTAGGAGCAGTATCCAATTAATTTGAAGGATGAAAAGTCTCATGAGTTTGATTCCCTGCTGGATGCTAGTCTAAGGCTAAACTTCTCAAATATTAGCTGTCATGTTTAACTAATCTAAACAGGCAGATGAAATTAAATTAAATTGTGTATTAATTATTGTTTTTCCCTTTCCATCTATTGGTCCATCTCTTAAAAACAGAAAATACAACCCATCGTTTATCCCCATTGACCGCAATCAAACAAATTTCCCCATCTTGTTATATAGCTCCTTCAAACTTTAGCTACATACGTTTTACGTCAGTTAGTTAGTCACCTGTTAAGAAACCAATGATAAAAAAACTACTAAACCTCCGTTCTTTACACAGCCATATAAAAGAGAAGTGAAGGTGACACTACATATTCTTTTTATCAGTTGTACTGCTAATTCTGATCTCAAGCAACTGACTGACAAATGTAAACTCCGAATAGATTAGACTTACAATTAGTCAGAAAATTTGTAATCAACCACTAAATCTTTCTAATCGCAACAGTTACGTACTACAAATGATTACGTCGGGTAGTTAGTTTGGTGGTTTTTAGATTGTAAGGTTAATTTCAATTAAAACCTAACGTGGAAACTAAACAACAAACTACAAACCCAGCACCAACCAAAGAGTCTATGAATTAAGATGTCAATTGTAAGGTGATCTCAAAAGTAAACCTGAAATTTCCAGTAAACTTTGAACTGACATTGACGCACCAACAAACCTTATAAATGATAAAAACTGTCTATTCTACGGATTACTATCAGTTTAGTGGGAAACAATCAATAATTACTATTTGATGTTCGTTTACACTGTCTAACGTCATCCGATACACGTGCTCCTATTTTGTTATCTTTCCTAACACAGAAGAGCAATTGAGATGGTGAAGTGTAGACCTAAGCAAGAGAAACTAGTGCGTTCAAACGAGCAAATCTTGAAGCGCGTGGAATTTAGGGCACAGTGAGAATCGCGTTAGATGCATGTATTTCCTCTGCTTCGTCTTTGTCTTATAGGATTAGAGAGTGACTATATGGAACATGTAAGACTTGCATTTGCACCACTCATATTATAGTGTGCATCTAATAATCAAATCAAGTAAGTTCATATTATACTGTTCAGGGTCTTTTAGTCTAATCTGTGGATTGGACACCACCAGTTTGACATAGGTTAGTGGCTTGACTCTGAGCAGAGTACGCAATACTGGTGTAGCGTTCTAATTCTAATATCTAATTGAGTTAAACTCGTTCACTGCTCGAAAGTTATGTCTGAATTAGAAAGGCCTGTCGTGGAGAAGGGTGCCTGTTCCACTTACACTTTTACTCACAATGATGTCGATGCTGTCAATGTGATGAATTGGTATCAATTGTTCTAGCAAACATCTACGCACCACGACCACTCTCCTCTCGATACCAACACTGGTTCTCAAAGTAGATAAGTCAGATTGAATGGTCACGTCACTGAATATACTCACTACTGGAGAGTTGTAGTTAAGAAAGCCTCAACTTCTGCAAATAATGAGGATGATGATACCCGTTGACCATTAAAAATTTATTTAATACTAAACTCCAGATCTCGTGGCATGAGTTAGCTAATTCACTTTCCCTTCAAGTAACCTCTCAAATGAAACTAATGAAATGCATTCTTAAACCTTCGTGTATTAGACAGCTGTAAAAGTCAAGCGACACTACTATATTTTTTTATCAATTGTTATCTCAATGATCTGACAACACATGTTACTTGGTCAAGTAGAAACCTAGCAGTTTGCACATGAACCCTAACTCTTGCCAATGACAACAATCAAGTACTTTAATCAGGGTTACCATAGTTGGTTTTACCGTCTTCTCGTTGTAAGGATAATTTCAATTAAAAATCTGTGATGACAACCAGACCAAAGACAACAAACTACAAGCTCAACAACAGCTAAAGATTCTAATTGTCCTTGACAATATTATAATGATCTCAAAAGTACAACTTAAATGTCAAGAAAAACCTGTACTGATACAAACCCTGTAAATTTAAAAAGCTAGCTAGTTATACCAGTTGAGAAAAACGAAACTTAACTACAAACTTAAAGCAAGAAACTCTTGATAACCAGCAACTGTTTTGTACTTTTAAGATTGGATGTCACGTTGTAAACAATCCACATTGAGGCAATGTAAATGTGCTCGTGTCAGGGTGCCGGGCTACCAGCTACCAACCTTTGTTGCTAATGTTAATAATGTTTTCAATGGGACGTGCTTTGTCTTAGACGAATCGTCTAACTACAAACTGCAAGCTCAACAGCAGCTACTTATTGAGATTTTCCAATTAAAGTGATCTCAAAATTCCAATGAGATTTCTCTAACTCTTGTCTCTTCCAATGAATGAAACACAGTCTCTAATTCTTATTTTATGTCAGGAGTTAAAACTCATCCGACACACGTGCTTGTTTTGTTTTCTTTCTTAACACCCAAGAGAGATGGTAAAGTAGAGGCCTAAGCAAGAGAAACTGGCACGTTCAAGCGATCAGTTTTTGGGGCTGATTGAGAATCATGGATACATGCTTTTCTACTACTTCATGTGTGGGTGACTATAGAACATGCAAGTTTTACATCATTCATTTAGTCTCTGGTCTAGCTCTTGCATGTGAATGTATGCCCGTCCATTGTATTTTATTGATATTTTGGACACAAGTACAAGTTTAGCACAGGTTGCTCCCTTGACTCTGGGTTGAGCACATGACTCTTGTGTTAAGTTCTAATTCTCTTGTCTAATTGAGTTTATCCTTTTCACTGTTTAAAAGTGTAACTGAATTGTTTGAGTTCGAAATGTCTGTCGAGGAGGAGGATTCCTGTTCCATTTATAGCTTTACTCGGGATGACGTTGACGCTGTGAATGTTGTAAATTGGTATGAATTGTTCAAGCACCTAAGCCCAAAGACCATTTGCCTCCCGATACCACCAGAAGTTCTCAAGTATTTAAAGTCGGATGGGATGGTTATGCCTCAAAATACACACACCACGGCACATGTCAACTATGGAACCTCAAGTTCTGCTAATAATGAGGATGATGATGGGGATGATAATACATCTTGGGCATCTATTTCCGAGAATGGGGATGATCAACCGTCCATTCCATCAGAGTTTTTGCAACAACTAAGACAACAGCAACCTTCTCAAGATGCGAATGGTTACGGGGAAGAATTGTGGGAAAGAGGGAGTAACTCCAGCTCCGAGGAGGTGGATACTAGAGGTGGGCAGGAGAATCGGAAGGGTTTGGAGGTTGAAAAGTTTCATGAGTTTGATTCCCTGTTGGATGCTAGCATAAAGGAGCTTGGTGGTGCGGTGCTGCCTAAGATTAATCGCAAGTCACCAAAAGTAAGTAGGATCATCACAAAGGCATTTAGTAACAGTAGGAGCCTATATATACTTTGTATGTACAACGGAGTTGATTTGATTTAGGATGCTACATGGATCGCATTCAACAGATCTCTCAAATGTTACAACCCTGGTGACATTTATCTTCTTCTGAAAACTTCAGACGTTGTGTCACAAGTTTTGGAGGATCCTTACAAGGTGAGGTCATCCATTATTTGAAAGTTGATTTTCCTACTTTACATTCATTCACAATGAGAGGGTTGTTTATGTAATGAATGATTGTGTGCTTGAGTACAGGACTGTTCCACAGAACACCCTGATGGCGCTTCATCTCATCACTCAACTTCAACAACTCCATACGTTCTCGTGTTGAAGGAGTGGAATGACAGTTGGGGACCAGAAATGGAGTTCAGATGTTTCATCTGTTCCAATCAGCTTACTGGTATGCATTGCTTATCGGCCACATTATACTCAACTTATTAAGCAAAAGACTGATGGATAATTTTTAACCTTATATCATTCCTAGCAATTTGTCAAAGAGATTTGGATACTTGCTACTCTACTATTGTGAAACGAAAGGACAAACTATTGGTCAATATCCAAAACTTTTTCGTCAGGAATATCCTTCAACAGTTTCCCATAGACTATTGTACGTACATAAGTAACTTTAATTTCATGCACCAATCATATTTCATTTCAATCCGATTTATGCAAATCCTTGTTTTCAGATGTCATGGACATTATTTGTCACCCAAATGGGGAGGTTTATGTCGTTGACTTTGATGTTTTCGGTCTCAGTACTGATCCGTTGCTGTTCACTTATCAAGAGCTTGAGTCACTGTTTGAAGACTTGGAAAATAACACAAAAAATCGTCACGGTTCGTACGATAAACTAACAAAAACTTGCTTGCTCAGTCGTTGATCCCTTATTAAATTCCAAACGTTGTGATGATAATTTTCAGGAAACGGTGACAATAGATCCGGTGAGAGGTCAACCGTTTCTAAACCTTTTGGACAACCTTGCCTACGCTTCTTGACAGAGAGCAGGAACTTTCGAGCTCGAAAAACTGCAAGTCAATCAGCGCTAACTAATGATGTGATGACGTACATGCGACAAAGTCTGCCTAACAAATGAGCCCGAATCTGAATGCCACTGGCTGCAGATTGACGCTAGTTAATCTATACCATACATAGTTTATCATTGTTAATCTGGATTTATTATATCAATTATGGATTTTGAATCTTAAACTTAAAAAGTGGATGCGTGTAATATTCAATGGTTACATTTTACGCCAGCTTTGGTTTGGTCATTGACGTTATGTATTATTTTTGGGGACAAATATATCTATGCAGATTTATATAAGAAATCCTCGCTATTTTTTGTAAGAAACCTGCGTATGAGAGAATTGCGATGAAATGTCAGAAACATGAATCTTTTTATTAGAAAGTCTCGTATGATAAAATTGCGCTAAAATGTAAAAAACAACAGTTTGAAGTTCCTTACTGTTGGAGTCTGTTCTTCCGACAAAGGTTTTAAAACTCACAAGTACCTGTAGACGAAGCCCAAAACTAACACGCTCGTTAGATGCAATAATGTTAATAATTTAACAGTGTTTTAAATTTACATCATTCGAAGACCTTATAGATATTTGCATGAAGCGGTATTTCAACAGTAATTTAAATGGAGTATATGAATATAATAATGTTTCTCAGAATGATTTATATGACATATTAAGAGTATGTTCAACTATTTGCTTGAATTCTGAGATTTTAAACAAATCATACAAATAGCGATGAAGTCTAATTTTAGACGCAAATTTCTGACAAAGTTGCGAGGATTTCTACATACGCATGTTTCGTACAAAATCTGCGCGGATTTCTTATATACATCTGCATGTTTAAATGCATCCCTTATTTTTGATGTATGAAGTTATTTCTGTGATTTATAATTTAATACTCTGTTGCTCCTTGTTGTTAAAGATTTTGTTTTGTACTTATCGACGCTAGCCAATTATAATGGATTAAACGAAATCGGTATAAAAACACGATACTTGTTCGGCACTTTATTGTTTAGATTCATTATACAACCAATATATTTGTTCTAGTCTAATTACCGTATATTTACCTAACAGAACAGTAAAAATTTTAAAGTAAAACAGACAAGAAGAAGAAACAGCCGGTGGGACGTAATTACAAATAAAAAATACTCATAAGTACGTTACTTAAGTAGGTAAGAAGTAAGGAAAATGGTTTGTCGCTTTGGTGTTTTATATTTAAGTGCAGTCTTGACTAATTTTTTTGTGGTAGTTAAAAACACTAATTTGGCAGTTGTCACGTTTCAGGTCGCTTCACACACTGGCCCGATCGGCAGTACTGCGAATCAACAATAATTTTGTTAGCTAAATTTTTAGGGAAGTTATGCAAAAAAAGATTGTACGTTTCATACCTTTTTCCTATCGCATGGTGTTCCTTCCAACGCTGGATGCGTTGAGATAGCATGTGTTCCATTCCCGCAGTATAGAATCCAGCATATGTTATCAAACGGGGGTTTATGTCTCTCAAAATGAGGTTTGAAGAAGGATCCCATTCCAAGTGAACATTGGTAATTAGCATCATATTTTTCTCCAGGTAGTTTTAGGTCCGAATCTGGGCCATTATCTTCAATACTCTTTTTGTTTCGAGTAACCAACTCCTCCAGGCAAATTGGGCGAGATATCATTCGTCCTTTGTTGCCAAAAGACTTTCCTCTCAACTCTGAAGTTCCGTATTTGATAAAATCTTGTAGATTGCTGGAAGAGCAAGCTGACCACGTTACTTTGCCAGGTCCTGTTGTTGGAGACATGATGTATTTGCTCGAGTCACAGGTTTCACTTATTCCTACTCCATCATGTTCCATTCCTAAGATAAAATCAGTTTTTTGCATACTTAGTTACACAAACAAGTAGAAAGCTTTCAATACTAATGGTTTTACGCTTTCTTACCAAGACTGTGACCGATTTCATGCGTTGTAATGTAAGCAGATGCAAAGTTAAGTCCTTCACTGATGGAACAACTGTAATACCTATAGCACATTGTGCCAGCCCATGCCAAGCCTGACCAAGAAATAAGTTTAGCCAAGTATTTAGTCTTTTTCGTTAAAACTGATTAAATATCGTGATTATTCATATACCTGCAGTGGTTTTGATGCCTTCCTCATGCAGATCAATACCAGTAAGGAGAAGAGCGTGATCCCATTGCGCGCTATTTGCATTCTTTTCTCCAGCATAATCACAAAACGAGCTGAGGTACGCTTTCGCTTTGCCCCCATTTGTTTTCAAACTAGTTGGTTTCCTTTTCATCACCTCCAGGTACACCAAACGAAAACGGAGGTCTACTCCCAAAGTGGCGTGTTGGTACATAACATCCATCTGCAGCCAAAGTAGGTTGTACTTGTACTTTTATTTCACAACCTAATTTATTTGAAAAAAGGTGAAGGATTCTTACCATATTGACCATTGCCGTTGCATACTCTTTGAGCTGGGCGGTTGTATCATCAGTAAATTTTGATTTCATTTTGTTAAACAGCTCTTCATCTGTGAACAGCAATCTCTACAACACGCTGCTGTTGAGTTTCCTGGGATGTTGAAGCCGATGTTTCAATTACGTCCAGTGGAGTAAGCAGAGTGGTTGGGGAAGTCTTTTTGGTTGTTGCTGCCTGTGTCACTTTCTTTGCTAGATTTACCTTGGATTGCACTCTTCCACGGTCACTTCTACCGAAAAAGGGAAGGGATGCCCCGGTATGGAAAAATGGAGTGAGAATGGAGCTCTCTCCGAGCATACTCTCACCGGAATCGTCCCAGTCAAGGCTCATCATGTTGCGTCTAGCATCTGCATCTAAGGCTGCTAAGCGAGCTGCCTCCTCTAGTTGGGGTAGCGGAACCCGGAGAACTGTAAAGGATATTACTAAAATAAGCCTGCAAACTGGAATAGAAAAACCCCTTTTGTATCATGATTGATAATTACCATCAGAAACATGGGCTGCTAATTGTCCAGCTAGTTCTTCATGCGGAAGGAGAACATGTTCCAGGGTATCATACTCCTCCGAGGATTGTCCCACTTCTCTCTTGTAACGCCGTTTGTTTATAATACTTTTGGATACTGGCTCAATGTACCATTGTCTCCCGTCTTCCATAATTATAAGCCCACTCTAAAGTTTGGGAAGAGTACTTCATTATTAACACAGCCAGCTTCCATTGAAAATTTGTAATTTCAAAGCCCCTTACAAATCCATGGGTTGAAGTACATGCTGAAAGCAACGCAATCCCGCTTACAGGAGCTGACGACTTGGTTCTTCTTGCTGGCACTGATGTAACTTGACCCACGAAATGACAGCTTGCTGACGCATTGCTGGATGGGCTCCATCCATATTCAGTATCATCCTCCCGAACAACAACTCTATGAAATTTTTAATAAAACCATTCACGAATAACAAAAGAGGTCAAATTTAAAAAGGCCAGTTATTGTCGTAAACCGAAACAACACTAGAAGCTACCGTTACGAACCTAAAATCGGGATGAAGCACTGACGACTTCCTCATTAAGTGAATACGAAGAGTTTCTGGAGGATATGCAGTTTTGTGTGCCGTTCTTCGTCCCTCAGCTTCAAGCTCAATGATATGGAAATCATTGCCAGCAATTCCAAGCTCATCTATTTCGTTATCAGCATTGTCCCAATTGACCCGAGTCAAAAATCTAACTCCAGTTCTTTTCCATTTTTCTGAGTTTTCGTAACAAGATGGAACAAGCGATTAAGTGGAGAAATCTTATTAATAATAACATGGGAGTGTAAGCATCGGTAACGGGTAACAATATCAATTTTATTTGCATTACCAGTACCATTTCCAGTGACAGAACTCCACGATGTGGGGGGATTCCTACTAACGGTTTCAGCACTGGCGTCAACCTCGTTTTTTAATATCCTTGTCATAAAACTCTGTTGAATGAAATATTTATTATGTATTTATATATTGAAATGTACACATTTTTGTTATCTACATTTTTCTTAATTCAAAAAACAATTTGTTTCAATTTTCAAATTTTAATTAATTAATTAATTAATCAATTAATCACAAAGGAAAAACTAATGTGACATCTTCACCAAGTTATACAAACCCGTGAAAGTCAAACGTTGGTTAATAGGGCTTTGATACAAAATGCCATTGGAGCTTACAAAATACCTACATACACTCTTGGCTATTCTATGGGTTTTCACAAAATATATCGGCATCGAAGTTGTGTGATGTCTTTCACACACTTGCATCCAACGTTTGTCAGCTTGCATTGCATTTTTTGAGTAGTTGTAGTCAGCTTGTACATCAGTTGTAAATGTTTTAGTTTACCATTGAAATAAATTAATGCATAATTAGTTGAATGTTCTTTGATTCATTCAAAGTCGGGTGAATATTGATGGGTAAGACTAATTCTTAGTTATATCTCTCTGCATATAAAATATGTGTATATCATTAATTGTAGAATGTCATGAATCCTTTTTTCTTGCATATAAAATTTGGGTTTGTGTAAGTATGATGTAAATAAATTTAAATACAGTGCTCTAAATCCGATAATTCCAAAAAATGCATGCTGTTGATTGTTTTAACATTCTACAAACTCTCATGTATACTCTAAGTGAAACAAATATTTCGTTTTGTGTGGTTTAAAAAATACTAAATGGATTGACATTGAAATAATCCAATTCATGTATTTATAAATGTAAGTTAATTGAACGTTTCAATAATAATAAAAAAGAGTAACACTCAAGCTTTGTGAACGCTACCGCAAGCATCGAAATGGAAGATAAAACATGCACCAAGTTAGCAATCCTAAATTGTATAAGAATGCATCAAATGTTTCTCAGTTTGTGCACGTGTTGCTGAGTTTCTTAGATTTAGCATGGATTTTCTAACTGCTGCAACTAAATTCCTTCTGTAATCATGTTTGATTTGAAGGTACAACAACTTAATCACGCTTAGCCATAACCTATGTAGTTTTGCCAGCAACAATGAACTTAATCACGTTTGCAGGAATTTTAAATGAAATGTAAGTTTAATTGTTTTGTGTGTATACGCAAATACGTACACTATTCATAAAACATTAATGCCTCGGTTAGAAAACCAGACTACTTGGACTTACCACCAAGCATACGTATATAAATTTAATACGCAAATTCATCTTTAGCTGATAAACTGTCAGTGGCACAGTTAATACACAGTGTTGGACTTTTAATTGGGATCATGAGAAATTACATTAAAGTACTATTACTGTTGAAGCCGACCGAGCTAATTACATAGGATGGGAACTCATGAAGTAGTTAGTATGACGCTGCAAAACAACTACAGAATTCCAGCTCACCACAAATTGTTCATCTAGCTCTAGCAGGTTGAGAAAAGAATCAGAAATTAAAGCTACACTTGGCAGCTCACTGTATTACATAACTAATTCGTTTCAACGCTACGCTTGAGGTATCTTCCAGGATTATGTAGTATTGTGGGAATTTCATGCCAACAAGCTTTCAGTTCTACCTGTACACATGCTCAATGTTACATTTCATTCGTTACATAACAATTAAACCAAAAGCAAGTTAAAAGTTTTTTAAGACGGGTTGAGTTTGAGTTGTAATTGCGAGCTCAGGTATACAACTTTGCTTAGGACGTCAGCACAAACACAAACAAGAAACAAAGCGCTCGCCTGGAACGGAGTTGGTACGAACAAGGAAAAGCGAAGAAATTATAAGAAATGAAAAAGTTTTGAGAACTGGATCTATGAGCAGATCTGACTAAACCACGTTTTAAAAGCAAACCCTAAAATATGCGTAGAAGAATCAGATCATAAAGTTTGAGTGTGCTAACCTTCCAACACGCTGTAAAAAGTATAATATATAATAATTATCTCATTTCGCGACGAGTTTCAGTCATATTGTTGGCTACCTGCCGTAAAGACGAAATGATGCTGATTAAGAGGATGAAACAGGACATATTAATTCATCCCACAACAACATCAACATTAATTGCCCTTTGTCTTTGTACTAAAACTATCATGAAAGAGGAATGGAAGTGGAAGAGCTAATAAGGTTGGATGTTGGAAGCAAGGGCGGTGACTAAAAGGTCGATGCCGATGATCGTCACACATATTACTTTATCATAGCCTTAGGCCAGACGATTATGTCATTCTGAGCAGGACACTTGGTTTCAGCTAATAACGACAAATAATTTCACTGTCATGGAATCAACATTGATCTTTTGTTATGTAAAATATGAAGAAGGGAAGGTGATGTAAATAATTATATGAATTTGCTACTCTCTTCAACACAATAAACTTGGCTCATGGATGGATAAGTCTTGTCGAGAGTTATGTAAGTTATCTAGCTTAATCTGGATACGTAGTACATACATATCTGCGATGAGCTCGAGGATAATCAGCAACTAAGCAGAGAGGAACAAAGGAAACGAGGAATGTGTAATGTTTGTATTCATGGTTCAGTAGCTTGGAGTAATTTGCTTGCTTCCTTTGCCTTGTGTGCATATCATTCGGAGGCTCAAATCACATTAGAAGTTAGGGTTTCTTCAAGATGAGATTTTTTCAATTGTTGTTTAAAAAGTTAATGACTTGTTAATCCATCACAAGTTATTGCTATCGATGAACGATAGATTTATGAGCTTTATAGACTGAGTCTTACCTGATTAAAAATTGCACTCTCTGTTACGGGCACGTGGCATATAAAAAGTACTAGAGCACATTGCACAATTAGCAGCAAATAAATATTTTTGAACCAGTGACCATTCTCATCTATACATTTTCTTCGTCTTCGCCTACACGTTGGGGAAGTCATGATTAGCTATATTCTCCTGAAAAAAGTTTAGTTTAGTTTAGAAGGAACACTTCACAAATTAAGGGAAAATGGATAGGATCAACTTCGTTCACAAACTACGTACAACATTCACATTTTTATGATTTAAAAACTGGAGTGTTAAAAAAATTTCAAAATTTATGTTAAAAAGTTGCTGGTCATTTCCAGGCATTGTTACTGTTTCAACTAAACCATTATTGCACAATTCTACTGCTAATCGCTCACATTCTCAATGACGCTGCCAAGCACGGCAGTTGAAATTTATTGTTGTTGATTGCACGCCTACCTCTATAATAATGTAAGTTAGCACAAAATTATCCAGCTCGTTGTCGCTCCAACCGCTGGTTTGCGAATGAATTGGAATGTGAAATAAGAATGAAAATTTCCAACGCTCTCGCTCTTTCAGGAGCATTTGGATCTAACATGCAATAAACGTTGCTCATGTTGTGTATGTAAAGTTTTAATTCGTTGACTCTTCATTTCAGCACGTTGCAAAACTGCAACTATTCCCATACCTTATATCAGAACCAGAAGCAGCATCAAATCAAATATAGCATACTTGCAACCCCCATTGTTTGTCAAGCTTCACTGCTTATGTCTTCCCATCTTTTCTAGCTAAAAAATGACCCAAAGTTGCCTATTGCAAGCAGAATGGAGTAGTGGATGATGATGATGCTAAGTATGATGATACCTGTGAATTTGATGTTAGGATAGATAGATGCACTTGTTATATCTACACACATATGTACATACAATCTTTAAATGGATATGGTATGATGAACGAAAAATAAATTTTTCTCATTTCATTGGAACAAAAGTACATTGTCAGGGGAACTGCTCACTCTGAGTAAGCAGTGAGATAAACCATATCGCCTAGACATTCAACCATTTCTGCTAATAATTGTCCTTGCAAAGCCTACCATGGCTAAAGTGTCTGCGAACCATGTCTTTGTTCTCAGAGACCACCAATCATTCTCCAAACCTGTACAGGGATGATGATGTGACGACGTGACTAATACTACTACATTTTTACTCGTCCAATATTATGCAGTCGGTACGCGGAGAGGCTTCATGTGTCAAAATAACAATGATGGACGTTTTTCGTTACTCTTCTGTAGTTAGTTGACCGATGGACACGGTTGAGCGGATGGCCAATGACAATGCCACGAGAATAAAGGATGCTTTTAACATGACAGTTGAAATGCACATTACTGCCATCAGTCAGCAAAATATTTTTGCGATTTTTCAGGAAGTGATCGCTCTTCGACTCAAAAATAGTCACATAAACAACATTAGGATATGTCAACAAATAAATCTCAACTCAATACGTTGCGTGCTCCGATGCAATAATATGTTATGTATTTTTATGGAAACTCTCCACGTGTACGAACGGTACAATGATGTGATGAAAATAGGATGCAAATCATCCCAAACAACAAAAGGTTATGCGATATATTACTTACTGGGTGAAATCCATTTTGGTTTTTATAGCGTTTATTATATGCATGCAACATGTTATTACTGAAGTTTCCCCAGTCATATTTCCTTGCCATTAATGGATAATATTTCCCATGATGCACATTGTCATAAATTTGGAACAGTCATTCACCCCAGGAGCCGGTCGAGATTGTTTATTGACGTTTAAATAAGGTATTGAGCTAAAAGCTCATTGAGAAATGATACCATCTAATCTAACCCTTTCAGTAAAATCCTGCAACAATAAATATTATAAAAGTACTACAGAAACAAGTTGAGATTTTTTACTTAATAGATTTGCGTGATGTTGCCTTTGAGAATGATAAGGTTGGAGCTAACAAATAAAAGTCCAATCCAATTTTGTGACCATGGAGTTGCATGCAAACGGTTTGGTCAAAAGTGAGAGAGATTAATTTTGGGACTGGAATAGTTTGCATGAATGACATATTTATATATTTCTTAAACGAAATTAGTCATCACAATTTACAACTTTTGTCTTATTGTATTTCATAATATTATGAAATTAGCTACAAATTATTACAACTACTGACACAGCCTGACATGATTCAAGGAAAACGAGCAACTACTTTATTGTGTAAAACTCGAATCACATTATTTTCAGCATTGGTTTCTTTGGTTGTAGGCAACATATGCATATTACCCCGAAATTAACATACCATCATAATGTCCCCAATTTGGGCTTAGATGAATAAGACTTCTAAAGCTAACTGGTAAAAAGCTACTTGACTCCATACTTGTGTAGGGCTCGGTGTTTCTAGAATCCTGAGAGAATCTGATGACATGACATTAACTGGAATTTCTAGTTTCATTAAATTAAATTTCAATATAATTAACTACAAGATTGGGTTAGGAAACCCTGTATCTTTAAAAATGATTTCTGGAAAATTTGAGATGTTAAACTGCTGCTGAAATTGGTCGGATAAATTTTGAGTTGTGTTGAAATATTTATAGTATGCTATTACCTAATAAGACCTGCATAAAGCATATAGTCAGACACGCAGCCCACAATATTCCCAGGAAAGCCCTATGAGGGCAGTTATCTATGTGCCAAATTTTACACCAATCGGTCAATGTATGTGGTCAGGAGAGTGCACACCAATCGACAACTTAATATGAATTCAACTGCCAATTTGATCCTAACTTGACATGATATGGATGCTCAACAGTAATAAAATGTGTGTGCTAAGAATACTAAATCAGTAGCATCATGCAGCTAAAAGAATGATATTGATGTGAAACAATACATACACGTATACATTTGAGCAGAGTCAAAGGAGATGATTCAGATGGAGAAAGCAATGAGTGCTACTTTACACAGAAGTTAACATTATCCCACAACCAATTTATTTTAACATAAGTTTATCAAGGAGTCTATAATATTTGGAAGTCATACCATACACTAACTCAATCTCCAAACAAAATTATTAGTATACAATTTCGCTATCCCCCCTTTCATATCTAATTCAAGTTCTCTGTATACTATTAAAACATAAGATAAATTACCTTAAAACGAAAACCTTACATCTACCATATAAGAAACGAAACCCACCACCAAAAGACCCAAAAAATAATGTTTATTTTTTTCCTAATCCTAATCCACGGAAAGCAGGCGGTAGATCCCCAGAGAAAGTATGTCTGACACCGCCTTCATCGCGCACAGCTGGTTCCACCTGAGCTCCATTTTCATCCACGCTTCGTCTCATTCGTCCCGCCTGTGGTCGTTCTTGATAATTAGTTGATCGCCGTTGGCTTTCCACTGGATTTCGCCCGCGGGGTCTCATCTGGTCCTTTTGTGCAGCCTGGTACCTCTCCAGGATTTCATCCGTTTGGTTCAGCTCCAGTTCCGTCAAGTCCCATCGGCCAAGCGTGTTGTATCTTCGTTCTCGTTCCTTCATTCTTTCATCCTCCTTCAAGCCGTAGAATACAGGGAAATGAGACCCTTTCCGAATGCTCTCTACTCTATTGCTCATCGTGAGGTAATCCAGAAGACAGAAAGCATAGCGGTTGACAACGCCCAGAGCGCAGAATTCAGCTCCATCTCGCCTCTAAAATAATGTATGAAAAACAAAACAACATTAAGTAATAAACTCAATATGGCAAAGAATAAAAATAACGTTATATATGTAATTACCTTCATGTGGTACATGCAACTCAGCTCTTCAAAGCATTTGTAGTTGTTATTTTTGGAAAGTATCTCATCCACGCTTTCTTCATTCAAGAATACCCCATACTTTGTCAAAGGATGCCGATCAGGGTAGTGGAAGAACGGAGTTAAGCTCTCCCCAAAAACGCGATTCGCTGCGTGTCCAACCTTGATGATAGACAAATCTATGTAGCGCTGGAACCTCTGTAGTAGCTGTTCATCGTTCATCCGAGGAGTGGAAGTGTCAGCAGGATCATCCTGTTCGGGTCGCCTGAAGGATCGGTTGTACTCCTTTGAAGTGGAAGCCAGGTGAGTCCAGCGACTGAGACTAAGGACCCTGAAGCGGATGCTTCGGCCTGAAATTAAATCAAAATCAAACATGCATCAAAATATGTAATAAACTTGACGTTCCATATAATTTTCCGTATAAACAATAAATCATACCCGCATTTTCGCAAATCCATTCCATACACCTTGTCACCATCTCCAACTCGGAATTTAGTGCGAAAATCCAATAGCCGTCCTCTGAGTTGCCAGCATACTAAACAACAACAAAAGAATATAGCAACAAGTGAACATATTAATAATACATTCAAAATTACTTTACTCTACCTTTGCCAAGAAGACCTCAATAATGTTTAGCAGCTTGCTGTAGTCCTTCAATTCTGCACAACTGCCGACTTCTGGAAGCCCATTTTGCTCAACTGCTACGTAGGAGTCATAGTTGAAAGAACTTGGAATGCCATCATCTGATAAAGTTATTGCAAAAAACCCAAACAAATTAAGATTCTGTTTTGGCTTTTCATTTATGTAATTGGCAGAAGTTAATAATTACTCACTGGGATCAATCAGTCTAGCAAAATTATTTAGAATCCCATCTGTCAGAGAGAACGCAGTCAGTCCAATTTCAGCCGGAATGAATTCGTCAATCAGCGAGTGTGGACGCGGCTCGAAAAATTTTGAGAAGTTGCACACGACGATGGGTTTGGACATCCAGTCATCCGTTTCAAACATCTTCCAGACAAGGGCTCGGTTTTCTTGACGCTGCTTCTCAAACTCCTTCGTCCGGGCCTCCTTCTCCGTTCGCCTGAAAAGTATAATAACGTTACATTGCATGAGCTTAGCTGATTTTAGAAAATAATTAAGCGAATTGTCAAAATAATAACTTACAAATAATACTGGTCATCGTCTTCTTGAGGAAGCTGTTTCTTCTGTCCCTTGGAGGAAGCTACTTGCACGTCTTCACGAACGCCGTTATATTTCCGGGCTCTCTCCTCGTAGACCTTTTTTTCATCGGAAGAAAGTGTCTGAAAAAAGATAAAATAGGGAAATTACTCGTAAAAGTTTCTGATATAACCCCCTGAAAATATTAGCCAAATCAAACTGTACCTTCCACTCATCCGACACCAGAGTAGCCAGCTGAGCAAATCCTCTCGTCAACTGGACACCGGACGCTTCCACCATGGCTCGTTTCTCCTCCATGAACATGAAGAATGCGTTCTTCTTTGGTTTCTTCTTGTAGGAAGTTGCAAATGCCATTTTGAAAATTTGGCTTTTTCAGAAACTTTCGGTTGAAAAACTTAGAAGTTTTCAAAATAGGAAAAGTTTGGAAACAAAAGAGTGTAAGTTTCCAGGAAATATAGCAAAAATTTCCGAAATATTTCTGGGAACAGAGAAACAATTGCAAAAGAAATAGTTTCTTGGGGCTTGCAATCAGAAGTAGTACTTCCTCGAGAGATCGAAGCAGAATGAGCTCCAACCTGCAACTCCCTCGCCTTTTATACCCCTTCTCTGTCCTTGAACCCACCTTTTGGGTCTCGTATCAGTTGCTTGAAACGGTCTTCAGTGAATATTGTTGCCCTTAATCCAGGTCATGGTCACTGAGGAAAATACAAACGCCAACTTTATGCATACATATTATAATGAAGCAAAACCACCAAAAACTTTCAATTTACACCGTGTAACTGAAAGGCAAATCTAATGGTCATTTGTTTTACCTTGAACTCACCTTTCAAGCTTCGCCAACTCTCAATATCTCAAATTTTGAATTTAAATATTCAAATCGGAGATAAGCACAAGCATTAAGCACACTAATTCCCTGCTCTTGTTTAATAATAGGTTTAGAGAATTATCCAACATTGTATACAAAATAGTTCCTATTTTGATGTTATGACTGACTACTTGGCTGATTGAAGATTTCAGTGTTCATACAATGTTAAATGGTAAAACGGCGTTGTACATTTGCAGCCCTTTTGTATAGGGCTTCTGTCAATAGAAAAGGAAGGAACCAATACGACTTGATTAACTTTTGTACATTTGCGTAATTTTCGTAAGAATATGCTCAATATTCACTGTCAGGGTTAACAAAATACTATGTTAACTATGTGATAATGCTGGAGTAATAATTTGCTTAAGAATTAACCATTTATTTACTGAAAGTTAAATTTGTAATCTTACAAATGATTCTCGAATCATTTACATAATGGCAATGCGACATTTAAATTACCGTATTTGGCTTCGAATTTTGGCAGAAGTCCTTGCAAAAGCTAATTTAGATACGCAACTGAATGGGAATGAAAACTAACTTCACCAGTCAATTCTACATCTCAAATTACTCCTAAACCCGATTCTAAAATTGGCCATGAAGCATCCTGAAATCTCCTTAAATGTTCAAAGATGAGTAGGATCTTCCATGATAAACCGGAACCGGAAATGAAATCTGTTTTCCATAAAATTGCACGTTTGAAATCGATTTTTAATCTTTTTATTTAAATTATCCTTTGTCGATCCATTTACGTGTTATTTGGAAGTAAATCAACTTGATGTTGACGATTCTGACTAGAATTGAAATCATATGCAAAGTAATCGTTTGTTTCATATGATAATGTTTCGGTTTACTACCCTCATTATGGATGCAATCCGAGTTTTCAAGGTTATCTTGAGCAGATCTAACTATCATCATGTTAGTAGAGCATTCTAATACAAAAAATATTTACCTTGAACTTTCAACCCAGCTTCTCAAAGGTCACAGTCACAACATACATTAAACGGAAATTAAACTAATTGTAAATAATAAAGCATTCGAAAATTCCACGTTAAGTTACATCAACTCAAAATGAGGTTTTGATTTGATAAAAAGAACTTTTATTGCAATACAAGAACCACCAGACTGGAAATGCATATTTCGGTTAAATTGTATTCTCATTTTCACTTGTTTGAGTTTGAGAGATTAATAGCCAAACCGTATGTTTGTTTTGTTAATGTCAATGAGAACATCCAGCTTTGCTTTTCTCGACAAGTTTTAATTGATGATCGATAACAAGGAACTGTTTCCGTGTCTGAAATTCTCCTAGAAGGTAGGGACTGCAGTAAATGAAAATACAGGCTTAGTTTTTACAGTGATGATAGATAGTTGACGGAAGCGTTGAAGCTTGATCATAATCATATACCTGGTTAGATACTGATTACTCCATAATTATCCATCACACAGAAGTTAGCCAATAAATGTGAACAAGTTATTCATATTTTAGCATTTCCACAGCTACATCGGTTACCATCAGGTAAAAGGAGGACTAGAACGAGATCACCGTGGAAAAGTAGTTTTTAAACTATTTGTTGGGCAAAATTGAACAAGATGCGTCTCAGTTTGAGCCAATTGAGACCATGATATTTTAAATCTCAGTGACTATGATCAACTACAAGAATTCGCATGAACGTCCTATGAAATGAAGCTAGTGGCAAGGGTTCCTATCAATTTTAATTGCAATGGGATATCTCTAAGCAGGTCAAAATCTATACTGATAAACCAGAATCAGTGGGGCTGGAGGGTATCAACTCAATGAAACAGGCGGAAGTGATGATGCAGTTGTTGGAGGAGAAATTCTTGCGCACTATCTATGGATTTCCTCCACATAATTGTCACTGGCAAGTTAAGTCTCAAAACTGAGCTTGACAAAAAGTTGAATAAAGAGCATATGGACGTGTTTATTAAGGAGTAAGTTTTTATCAGTGGCATATCATCCATGTTTTTACACGGTTTACAAATGAAAATTTCTAAACTACATTTAATTTATTGACAGATTCGGGAACATCTTTACATCATTGGTGGAAGGAGTAAATGAGTTGAAGATGTCCTTGGATTAAACGATATGGACTCGATTTCGAAATATGTATCATCATTTAATGATGCATGGACAGACTGCTGGAAAAACCAAAGATAAGTTCAGTTAAAAGCAAATTCTGACTGACCCTTCATATAAAAAATGACTAAATAAATTTCTTCTATGAGATATTGCTAATTGAGTATCAAAAGAAACCAAGAAGTTTAATGCAAATTTGAAATTTTCATTTGACCCCTTTGTGACCTTTGGCCTATTTTTGGGCAAAAGCTATTCAAATTCAAAACGGAAAGGTAAGGTTTACTTATCGTATCTATTCGTAGTTACAAGGTCATTTGATGCATGTACGCCAACTTAATACCTAAAACTGATGAATTTATCTAAACGCATTTGTTATAAATAAATTTTATTACTACGAAGCGAACTAACGATTTCATCAGTTTAAACATAACAAAGAAACCCTCTAGCCTCTAGAAAAAGTGCATATTACTATGCTAACAGAATGTTTTTCAAATGTTGATTCCCAATTGAATTGTTGAGCTTTCCTCATCACATAGTTACCAACGTGGAACAGATATTCCACTTTCATCTTGTCACACAGCAGCATACTGTAATAATTGTTGAGCCTAGCATAGACGTTACCCACAGTGCCGGGCATAGCAAGACCACTACATTTCGAAAGTTCACCTTTTGACCTACATTTTACGCTCAGGATGACGCTGTGGGATAGTGTAGGCTAATTTATGATTTGCATGAGTTTACTTAACAGTTAGAATTCCATAGAGATATCCGTAATAGATGCATAACCTTACGTTTTGGACGACTTGGTAGATGATAAACGTTAGCTCCGGTTTACCCTTAAACATTTCATCAAATCATCGACTTTCGTATCGTAATATTTCTATCCTCTGATAACATAAAGCCAACATTTGATTCAAGGTACAAAATCCCTGGACCTGATTTTAAAGATACCTTTGGGAAATTCAGAGAGGTGAAGGTCATTCAGACCAAGAAATGAAAGGAACGAAATTCTATTGAATTCTGATAAACTCGTTTATGTTTTGCAGAAATATTACATTTACAGGATAAGGAGCTCTGTAATCCAGCTTGCTGTGTATTATAGATTCTGTTTCAAATCTGATGCAATCTATGCAAATCGCAAAATATAACTTTTGCACAGTTTTGGAAGAGTATAAATTGAGCGATTTTGTCAAATTTATTCCATTCTTTTGCTGACTTTTGGTGAGAGACTGTCTCGTTTCTGCTCCTAAGCTCAAATTCAGTTTTCAGAAAGTTTCCTAAAATTCAGAAAATTCTTTCAAAACTTCCAGTTTTGTTTCTGGGAAACATTCCCAAACTCAGAAATCATGAACTTCAACAGTTTTCAAGCGGCAGGAAACCCGAGAACCCCGGGAAATTTCCCTCAGTTTCCTCCGGACGCTTCAGAGCCTAGCGGCTGGGGACCTACCAATAATTTTGGAAATAATCGACGTGGACTACGGAGTCAAAATTTGAATAATGCTCCGACTTATTCGGTAATTCGTAAAGTTTTTTTAAATTCTAAAAGTCGAAAATAATATCAAGTTATCTTGTGAAAGTCACTTAAATTTTAAATTTTTTTCTGATTTAGGGCCAGGGAGGTGGCTTTACTAACAATTGGAATAATCAGCCTGCTTTCCAACGTGGAATGGGAAGTTCAGCTATTCGCTGCCATCATTCTCATTTGGAGACATATCCTCCCCAAACAGGCTACAGCTATGACCCAGCTCTATTTCCGGGACCAATGCCAGTTTATCCAAATTATCAGGATATGGCTTCAAACTTCTGCCAATATCCGCCTTGCAACGCTCCGGAATACTTGCCGTATCCTGGAGAACCAATAGTCATGATTCGTGCTCCTGGCGGTCATTGGGTACGGCCCATGAGTAGTATGGTAGATGTCTACGGCCTTCAACAACTGCCACTATGGATTTGGGACTGGAGCTTCCTCCCCCTGATAATCTCACTCAGCAAGGGCAGCCTCAAATTGATCATGGACAATCACATCCCGCTAACCAGGTGCAATCTACTGAGCATCAACAGGATGAATTGCAAAATCCAGAAAACATCAACCAATCATCTCCAGAAAATCTTTCCCAATCAGCTATACTTGGTACATACACTACAAACATTAGTTTGACCACTTTGTATTAGGATATGTGATAATGCTCTGGTTTAATTGTTTTACTTTTTCAGAGGCATCGAATGACATGGAGAGGCAGACGGACACGGCTGATCAAACCCGGGAAGATGGCGACATTGATGCTACTATTCAGCCTACTGAAGACCCAGCCCTAACTCCGAAAGCAGGACCATCATCCGATATGAGAAAAGCAGGATGCCAAACCACCCAACCGAGCCCAGCCGGAAGTGATAAGCAGTTGCAAGAAACGGACATCGCAGAACTTGATGGAGCCGACCAACAAGTAAAGAAGACTTCCCGCAGAAAGCGAAGACGTACACCTAAGAGGAAAACCAAGTGCTGCAGACTCTGCCTAAATAATGGTGAAGCACCTGAAGTCTATGAAACTCACGATGTAGTAGATGGGATGGGTGTTACAACATGCCCCTACCTGCGAGAACAAGTTTGCGTCTTATGTAAGAAAACCGGTGACAAGGCTCACACTTTAAAATATTGTCCAACGAACATTGAAAACCGACGCTGGTGTTGGCGTCAACGACGTGCTATAGAAAATGCTAAATAGAATGTAGATGATTAATTGAGGTAGAGGTATTGAAGTACTTGTTGGTTCTTTGTCGACTGCGTACATAGGTAAATTGCAAACTAAATGAATTAGCGAATCTCTAGTTCTTACCTACACTACTATTACTATTAGTAAATTGTTGTATGAGTGTAGAATTATGTTTAGGTATTTAATATAGTTACAAAAGTGATGAATTGTATATGAACTAAATGTTAATGTAGAATCTCTATCTTGTTAAGGTACCGCTGAAGGAGAAGTATTGTTAATTGAATGTCAGGGTATTCTTTGTTATTGAGATGGTTAAGGTATTCCTACTACTTACTAAAATGAATTTAATATGAAATTACGTATAAGGTAGTTCGAATTTTGCTTCGGCTGTTGATTAAAACTTCTTTTATATTCATGTTCGATAGCTATTAATAAAATATAAAAATGTATCATCCTGCCCCATTTACTAATTTTATTCTTCACCATTTCAATTTCTTGAGATTGCATTAATTTTTGACGTTCGAAACATTAAACGAACTCATACTCAACTTAATACTTATATATACGATGGTTTATACTTTTGCATATTGAAATTAATGCCAATTCAAGGAGAAAGTTAACGGGCTTTTCCATTTCGAAGAATTGTTAAATCATATGATCCAGAAAATGTCATATGCATGCATGCAATGCATTCGTCCATGATGTATCACATTCAGATATATGAAATGTATGTGCTAGTATCATTCCGACATATGAAAAGTGTGTGCTAGTATCATTCCGACATATGAAAACTGTGTGCTAGTATCAATCCGACATATGAAATGTCATGCTGCTAGTATATAAAGCAGACATCTGCATTTAGGGGCTAAATGAGACCGTAATGCAATAAAGAAGCCTGATTAATTTTCTATCGATTGCTGGCAACTTTTCATCGAAAATCCGTTTTGTGGAGGCAAAAATTTATGGCACGATTTGCAACCTGCAGAAGTCGCATGTATCAACAAAATAAAAACTATGAAGCTGTTCTGGCTACATAACTAGGTTTTTCAATATGTCGGATGATACTAGGCACACAGTTTTCATATGTCGGATTGATACTAGCACACACCTTTCAACTCATAATGATACAGAACATGTCATATGTCGAATGATCACTAGCACATACACATATATCTGAATGTGATACATCAATGGCATATTATGCCATGACAGAGAGAAACTATACAACATTACATACTCTTATCATTAGTTGAGCAAGTTATGAATGTGTCAAATTATCATAAATATAGGAAGACAACAAACAAACAAGAAAATTGAGGAATGTTTTTATTTGAAATACAAATATAATAACTTATGATTCATAACTTTGATTGTTTTTAATAAAGGAAGAATTGGTGAGATATTAACATCATTCATATTTACGGTTTGAAGAGGTGTTAGAACCAAATCTTCCATTGAATTGAATACATCAATTCAGCTTCCATTTTGAGTGCCACATTCAAAATGTGGATGGGTTCCACTGGCTTCAGCTCGTAGTCGTTAATGTTGATCCCGACATCGCTGAAACTTGAACTGATGGAAATGGAGAGACCTTGTTTTGTCAAATCATCGTCTCCTCCACCTCCACCAAGATTTTTGGGTGACTCTGGCGAGAGTCTGATTCAAAGAGCTCCATGAGCTCATCAAAGGCATTTTCAAATTCTTCCACTTTAGTAAAAGCAGCCATGATTCCAGTCCGTTGACAATCATCCAGTTGGAGGGGTAGCTCGCTATACTGCATTTCATCGAGGGAGGGAACATGTGGCAACTGGTTGGCACTGACTCGATTATGTGGGATTCTGTTGGGGTGGGAGGATGGCAGCAAGAATTGGAATTGGACGATGCAAAGAGAACTAAAAAGTTGTTGATGTTGAAGGCAAGTGAGTTCGTAAGATGTGTAAGCTCTTCTCACATAGACTTCCAGGGCAGCCATGCGAACTGCCTCGTTGGGATGGTAGAAAAAGTCGTGGAGCACATCAAATATGGATGTCTCGGACATGATGAGTTTTTGTAAATTTTCTGGGTGGAAGTCATGACCATACATGTCAATGGCGGATAGGAAAATTGACTCCATTTGATTGTGACGAAGCTCATAGGCTGGTTGGTGTGCTGCAATCAGAACTTGGCGAGCGCGGAGGGCAACCCGAGAGTTTTCTGAGCGGTTGAGCTGTGTGAGCTCTTGAGGATTGCAGCCAGCTCGTCAGTGAGTCCTGGCTCGTTGCCCCAGACGTGGTCGATGAGCATTGTGACGACTATATTTTTCTTTGCGACTTGGTAATGGGAGAAGATGCATGAGGTCACGGCTTGCATGTCATCCTTATGCTTGTCCCTCAAGGCTTGGACGCACTTGTCATAGTGGCCATGTTGGAATTGGGTTTCAACGCCAAGATATATTCGGAGAAGCTCCTGAACAGCACTCTTCATCCTCCCTCTGATCCCGTCCTGTAGCGCTGAACGAGTTGAACAATCCCTTGTGTTGTGAGGAAGAAGACGTCACGGTCCGCTCTCTTTTGGAGTGTGGCAGCGTGGCTGTCAATCACACTGGCAATTTGCTGACTTGGGAACTGAGCCAGAACTGAAGTAATGTTGCTGGCATATAAAGAGTCATCAGCTTTCGAATTTTCTTTTCCACGCTGGCAGGGATCCTTCCAGAAATGGAAGAGATAACCTCTTGAAGCTCAAGGAGAGGAAGGGTTGGATCTCTCAGTGCTTTCATGAACTTTTCAATGATTTCTTTCGCCTTCTCGTACTGAAATACGGGTCTGGAAGACAATAGCCATTGAATACATTCTCGAGCGTGGTTTTGCAAGATTGGTAGACTTGGTTAACTTGTCTCCAACGACGGGCATCACGTTGTCACTCTGTGGGAACTTCCCAGTGAAAATCAGGGGTGGTGACTTTGGATGGGTCATCAAGCTCAAGGCGGGCAATGAGAGCCCCAGCATCCAACACAGCTCCAGCTCTTTTGCAGTATTGCAAGCAACCAGATTCAGAGCAGTGAGGGTCATCACCATCTTCATCACTTCAATTTCAGCATACGCTGTCCAGCATAGACATGACCTCCATCTTCAACCAAATATCCCAAAGTTTCCAGCGGATGGGGATCTGAGGAGAGTGGGATCGTTCTCCTTTCTCAAACACACAGGTTTGATTCCCAATAACGACCCTGTAGCGATCCACCTCCTCTTTCATGTACGTATTAAAACTCTGCATGTCTGTTGAGACGAGGAGACCTCCATCCGACATTCTAACCTCGACCTCTTTGATGGAATCATTCATCACCAGAAAGTATTGTTTGGTCCGCTCTTGACAGCTTCCACCTTATTTTCGTTCCTTCATTAATAAGTTCCACACTCACAGTGTTCCTCAACGTGTTGGCTGGTAGGATTTGCCCTTTCTCCAGGGACGTTTGGAAATTTTGGAATGCATTAACTATTGTTTGATCAGCTACATGGAGCGCTCGCACATTACCCCAATCATGATATCAGGCTTGTCAGCCTGAACCTTTCAGCAATCAAAGCGTCCAACCAACTCGTGTCAATTGTGTTGTCTTGGAAAGCAGTGTCTCGAGCAAGGTGATAAGGTACTCCACAGTGGTACGGAAGTCACCCCGAATTGAAAGCTCTTTTAAGGCAATCACCAAATTCTCACGGGCCTGCTCCCTGTCTTCTCCCGAGCAATGCCCAAACTGGGAATCAGCAAATTCGTGGAGCCCTCCTGATGCTGCCACACTGAAGTAGCCCCACACGTTTTTGGAAGACCGTAAATTAAGTTCTTGGACTGTACCACTGGAAGGTTTAAAACCCTTCGTCTGGATTCTCACTCGTAATACGAGCGGCAATGACGTGGCCCCATGGTTGAGGTTTGTAGCGTGGAGTGTCAAAGTCAATGGAGAATCTCCCCAGGAGCTTCTCCGTAGAGGGTTCGAATACATTTGATCCTGTTCAGAGGAATACCCATCGCGATTTGGAGTTGGGATGCGGGGAGATTCACATCAGCCACCATTTCAGTGCAAGGATGCTCAACTTGGAGCGTGGGATTCAGTTCCAGGAAAAAATAGTTTCCATCTGTGTCATACAAGTATTCCACAGTTCCTGCGCTGACGTAGCCAACCATCTTGGCTAGTCGGACTGCTGCTTTTTCCATTTCTTCAAATATATCCTTCTTGGCAATGACACAGGGGGCTTCTTCAATAATCTTTTGATGACGTCGTTGAATTGAGCAGTCACGTCCAAATAGGGAAATAGCATTTCCGTATTGATCTCCCAATAGCTGGACTTCCAAATGGCGGGCGCAGGTGGCTAACTTCATGATAAAAATGGGAGAGCCCGGCACCTCAGACTGGACTTGGCGGAAGAGGTTGCTAAAGTCATCCATCGTTTCAGCCTTCCTGATTCCCTTGCCACCACCTCCTTCACTTGCCTTAATCATGACGGGGAAGCCGATCTTTTGGGCTGCAACCAAACCTTCTTCCGCCGTTTCCACACATCCCTTTTTATATAAATCGAGGCGATTTTGATTCGCTTGTCCTTTCCGTAGGAAGCAATAAGACCGCTGCCAGACCAGGGAAGGGTGGGAACACCAGCGGTTTGAGCAACAATGCTGGACGCAATCTTGTCTCCGAGAGCCCACATTGCTTTTTCTGGGGTCCGATAAACGCGATGTTATTTTTGTGAAGGAGTTCCGGAAGTTTGGGATTCTCAGAAGCGTGACCCCAACCAGCCCACACGGCTTGGACTTGCATCCTCTTCGCGATGTCAAGGATGAGCTCCACGTTGGCGTAGTTTGTTGTTAGCTCCACCCGGCACAGGAACATAATGATCAGCCATCTTGATGTACTCAGCGTTGGCCTTCAAGTCTTCTGGCGTCACCATCACAACAAAACGAATGGCTCTCTCGTTCCTCAGGAAGCTCGTAAGCCCAGCGTCTGATGGAACGCATGCATTTCACCGCAGCGATTCCATTGTTGGCGATCAGCACCTGGTGGAAAGTAAAATTTAATTGATAAGCATACAAATTTCAGCATTTAAAAGCCTAAAAGCTATCATTTGATTGTTTACCTTGTTGATGTTCCTGGTACCTCAACTTCTTCATGAGTTCCTTTCGTGGCAAATATCAGGTCCCTAGAATTCACGAACCACTGTCCCGCAGCATCTTCATGAGTATATTGATGGGTCTGTAATCAAAGGAAAGCTTTCAGAACACATCATTGCAGACAGATTTTAAATAATTGACGGTGCTATGCTCGTTTGTCCCTGTAAGGCAGCATTTCTGAAACTGTCTCAATGATACCGTTAAAACCAGTTCAAATGCAAGGTGATGACGAGTCCTCTGATGAACTGGGGTCACCAGGATAATTAAGATTACGTACTAATCGACCCACTGAAGTCCTACATTACTTTACAGCTGCGTATCATTCCAAAACCAATTTTAAATCCATTTTAACGATTAAAATATGAAAACATGTACATATAAATCCTGATATTGATACGTATAAAATTGATATCAGTAGTTCTACTGTGCACGGACAAACATCTCTTTCTCAAACCGAAATAATTCAATCAATGTGATTTGCTGCATTGAATACACGCCACGTCTGTAGGAAGGGACGCCTTACAGTTTATACAAGACGTTCGCTATGCTATCTGTTGAGGATGATTCGAGATGAGAGTTACAAGATTTGGGTTTATCTCACTGTTCCTGCGACCGGTACCAGAGTACCACAGCAATGCTTTGTCTACTTTTTTCTTTCACCCCATCCTAGCTTTCCTGAAAACCTCATAAGAACAAAGGAAAGATATGAGCACACGCACCTGAAGCACCCTAATCTCGCAGTTTAATGATATGATGAGATATTGCATAATTGAAATGAAAAAAAAACAATTTCAGTCAGTAACCGAATAGTGAACCGGAACTAAAAAGTAAGTCAAAAAGTATCTGATGTCAACCCAACAATTGGTATCAATGGTTTTGTTTCTACAACGAAACCTAGCTATTCATCACACCATCACTATAACCTCCTCTTGGCTCACAGTAACCATTTATTGCAGTTTGTGGAAAATGAGTGGCTTGAAAAGTGGGCAGGTATATCATCTGTGAGAATATATGTATAAACTTATTGCAGATTTTGGGAAGATGTATGAGTATATATACGTGTACTTTGCAATGCAACTCAGTTCTGCTTCTAGAGTGCTGCTGAAGTGACTAGCATGAATCCTAAGACGAGCAGAAAAGGAGTTTGACCGTTCCAGTCATCGGGTTTGGCTTGGCATTTCTTTTCCATCACTTGTGTTGCATTAGCATTTACTTAAACACGTACTCACATCCGTAAATGTTATTTTTTTAGAAATAAAAATAGGCACCTAAAATTTGTACGAAAACTGGTACGATACTCTGAGGTACAGAAAATGTTCATGAAACTGACCAAACAACAAATTTTGCTTTCAACATCACTTCTGATGTCACAAGTTGGGGGGTAATCGAATATTTATGTAGATTTATCAACTGATATCACAGTTTAAGCAATATAAATGCAAACAAGAGAACGTAATTACTGGTAAGAACTAAAGGTTGAAAAACAAATGATGTCAAAATTTACTTACATTATTCTTAGTTACGGCGCCAATAGTGGAAGACTGTCAACATGAATCCGACAAAGTAATTGAATAACACAAATCCAAAATGACCTTCTTCTATAAAGGACGACACTATGTATACAAAAACCAATATTTCCCAAATCAGTATTGTATCTGGATCCATTATCCTGGAAGAAAAAAACACAGAATTAGGAAGACGTGGAGATTAGATTAGGATGATGTCATTTCGGTTACAGTCAATGATTTTAACAATCTTCCTACAGCAGCACAACATCAAATGTTTGTAATTGCAACTGATAGCAACAGCTGAAAGGACACCACCTGACTGACCCTTATAAATATGATAATGATGTTGAACTATTATTTGTATTATAATTACAAACCAATAAACAATCAAGAATCATACAAAATAAACTAGTCCAGTTTTTAGTCTCTACCAACAGCTGATACTACTTCACCTTTCCAGTAAATGTAATGTAATTGACGATTGAATTGTCATCAGAAATTGAAAAATAACTATCAATCAAGACATGCAGGTTGACAGTAACATGTCACACTAATCAGTAATTACATTATGTGTATTAATTCAGTGACTCCATTTAGGCTACAAAGGAGCTGTCTGATCTCACACGTCAAATTAAATACTCAGCCATCATCCGTGAAAGTAAAAACCGACAACCAAAAATTCGGAAGTAAACAATACGATGTATGACAATTCAACTATCAAGTTTAGTTGAATAAAATATTTACTTACGAAACACTGTCTAAAATAATGTTGGAGTCCTTCAGTCTTGCTTATGGTCAAAATCACTGCACAATTTTATGCCGAATGCATGAAGACAATTGCCGAGAGCACCAGAAACTAAAAATAAGTTAATGCAGAAACAAAAAAAGTTGAAAATCTCAATCCACAGACAACGAGCTTGGGAAACACGTGAAAACTTATGCCACAACACAATACTGCTTACTATCCACATTCACATGATGTTACAGACACAGAAGCGTTTGTAAAACTTATTGAGGACATGCGAATTGGTAAAAACTGTACCTAAATAGCCACCAGTTATGATTGGGATGAGTGACACATTAAGTAAATGTAATGACCTGAAGCCTGTAGATCCGTCCCATCGGTCATGCGGAAAAACTTCGATACGAAAAAATGTGGACTCAAACAATCTATAAAGTTGCACTAAAGTATTATTCTCCCAATTGCATTTCGCTTTCGGCCACTTTGTACAAATTTATGACGATGTCGTCTGGCTTTCAGTCTCACATGGAACTAATTTAGCCCTGTACATTCTATGAGCACATAATAACCTATTATATAACCTAAAACTAACTTGACACCGGATATGGATACCAACAGGCCATTAAGTACCTTCAACCTTAGCAAAGTTTTTATATTTTGGAATCAAACACCTAGTAAACGTAAGTTATGGGCAATGTACAATAATAAAAAGATCAGTACATTTCATTTGACGTATCGCTCATTTAATTGGGGGATATTGTAATAATACAATCTTATTAAACTTCCTACATCAACGCGAACATGTGATCAAAACACATTTAGTAAAATCTAGTAAGATAGGTTGTAATCATTGAATACATAGACGCCGCATTGCTTGATAAAATCATTCTCATCTCATCACCAACTTGAAAGAAAGCTTTGAGTTTTTACAACAAATAGTTGACGTAGCCCGGAATGGTAACTGTCTATCTCAAAGCGAAAAGAAACTTTTTGAGGATTCTTCGGTGCGAAATAACTACCGTACTTAAAATCAAAGTCTTTGGCAACATGCATACCTTGTTTTCTTGTTCCCTAAAATGATTTTTCCAACAAAGTCATCACACTAAACTGAATGATTGTTATCGCCTTCTATGGTATTATATTAGAAACATTTCGGTCATCAAATGCAGCGTGATCTCAAAAAAGGTTAGTTCAAGCTAATTATTCAAATGACAAAGAACGAACAAGTATACACGAAGACTCATATGAAATCAATCTCTTCATGCTTGAGAACATGCAAAATAGCCTCTTTGCTTGTTGGTGTGGTACGACAACCAGCAGCAGCCTTGAAGAAAACTAAGAAGCAGGGGAGATACTGTATGATATACACCTTCTTCCTGCTATGTGCAGTTTTAGGTGCTCAAAAATCACAGCCAACTGACACTGACTGAAAGTACTACAACAAGTGCCACATATAGCATAGTCCTAGGATTTTATGTCTCAATCAAGTAATGCTGCTCTCGATCACATATGACTTGATTGAGTGGAAACCACCAAAATATTACAAGATTCTGAAAGAACTTAAAAAATTACAAAGAATCCACACTTCCCCCGCTATAACTCGTCTCTCAACACATTTCTAAACTTTTTGGAAAGGTCAGTACTAACACTATTTATTTTCACCAGCATAAGAAAAGTATAAAAATTAAACAAAATTGAATGTTGTGTTTCACGTTGATTTGTGATTGCCTTGAAAGTAATCCATAATATAATTTATCTACAGTGTATGCAAAAAGTCGCAAAACAACTGCTGCAGAGAGATATTTGAAAGGAAGATAACTCCAAATTTTCAACTGTCACGGCATTAACACAACAAACACACACTAAAACACCAGCTCCTCATACTTCATTTCACTGAGCCAACAATAGTATCAATCGAATAATAACCGTGTCTTCCTGGAGCAACCTATTTGAAAAATGGCCTTTCAAGAAGACGTTAATATGAAAGCGTTGCTGGAAAAGATTAAAACTTCACGCAACAAGGGCTGGCAAGAAGTATTTACGGGAAAAACAAAGATTGACATAGACTACTACCAAGGCAAAGCTTCCGAAGGCTCAATAGCTGCTGCTGAAGTGTTGAGGTCACTGTGCAACATTTATCGTCTCATGGAGTTATTGGAAGGGAAAAAATATATTGACAAGTCAGATGGATTGGATATCATGCATGTGGTCTTTGACTGCGCAGCTAACAACATTAATGACTACCAAATATTTTTTGCAAAGTTGCCACAACGATTTCTACTAATGATTAAGACCTACGTGGATCAACTGTTTGAACAGTATCGTGGGAAAAAGGGAGAAGTTGAAATGAAAATTCGTTACTGCTACATACGGTTCAGCTGTACTCCAGGACCACGAGTAGATTCCATACGGTTGAATAACAAAGGAATTCAGCTGCTCAAGGAGGGAATCAAAATGTATCCCGACTACCCCTACTACTACGATATACTGGCAACTGTCAACACCTGCATGGCAGATTTCAAATCTGGGCTATTCTATGCCAAAAAGGGACTGGAGAAGTTTCCGAAACACGTAAACCTTCTGTACGTCAAAGCGACGAATATTGATAACTTGAACTCACCAGCAACTGAAACTGAGCAAGACAGAAAAAATATAGTAAATGCTTTCCAAGACTTTCTAAACAACGCTCCACCAGACCACCCAGAGCACCAAAGGCTTACTACACATGGCGGCCGCGTATGTCAAGGTACTACCTTCACAGGGAACAAAGATGATGGAACACTTCTACAACCTTGCAAAGGAGGCTGAAAAGATAATGCTACCACACCTTCTGCCGTATGATAGTGTGCGAGAGAAAGAAGGAATCGAAAATCTACTGATGGTGTTCAAAACTGTTCAAAATGTAAAACATAAGAACCAAAAACCAAATGCTGAAAACCCTACCACTGGTATTCTTCACACAAAGCCGCACTTGAACAACCCCCTTAGAAAAAAGTTGGTTATCAGTCATCGACAACTTTTTAATGAAATGAAACAACTTCAACAACTTCAACAACATCAAGTTACCAGAAAAGAGATTTCAAAGCCCGCTCTAAAGCAGACAGTTCCAAAGAAAATGTCACAGTTTAAACCAATCACTTTGAAGGATATGATAACTGATCAAATCTATGAGGATCAGGTGATTGACTTGATTATTATTGAGGACATCGTCTTTCAATCTGGATGGATGCAACTTATTGCGCAGGATGAGAACGGGGATGTCACTCGGCTCTTCATACACACTGAATATCGCAATATAGAAACAGAGGAAAAGTTTTCGATTGGCAGCAAAATTGCAGTTTTCAACCCATACTTGCAAAACACTGGGCCAGAGGCGGAACATGGGATTAGAAATGATGACCTGGGTTCTATTATGCATTTGGATGTACTCCAGAACATGTGCAGATTCTGCGGAGAGGCGAATGCTCAACAGAAATGTTCTGTATGCAAGAAAGCCTGGTATTGTACAAAAGAATGTCAACAGGAGGATTGGAAAGTTATGAAGCATAAACTTATCTGTTCTACTACTTAAGTACATTTTTCTAATAGTTACAACTACAAAAGAACTTGATGTAACCAATAATCTACAGTAGATGATATAGTTTGAAGAAAATAATTGTGATCAGATGTTACGTCCATTTTTGTAGAGTAAATACTGATAGTCAAATGATAATTCGGAAATTTTGGTTCCATTAAGGAAATAAAACTTGAATAAACAAAATATTACTCACCGATTTTCTTTAGTACACAAATTTGAACTGTTGTTGTAAAAAATTAACGCACATACATCCGGAAATAGTCTATGAAAAGCTGGGTCCTCAAGTTTAGTAATCACATAAATATAATGCACAATCAGGATGTTGGGTAATCACTAGGGTTCTTGTTAGCATAAACAAATTACTAACGACAGACCGCAAACACGGATTAAGAGGTGATTCCAGTTTCACTATCACAAACCATTAGGCACGTAGTTCTTTTTTTTTACTGTTCAGCACCACTCTACAAGTTTCATGAGAATTCTTATACATACGTCACTAATTCCGACAACACTTATTGTTCTCTAATAAAGTCTAATAGACAATAGAAGTCGTGGCTCAAGTCCAAAAATTTCATGACACAGGTGTATTTATGTAAGAACAAGCAAACACAGGAAAAGAAAAAATACGGAAAGCGACAGAATGTGAAAATGATGTGAATTTCAATAGCAATATATACAATTAAATAAATAATTCCACTAAAAGTTTTTCGGTACAATATGGTTCTTGTAATGCAAAAGTGCTACCAACTAAGCAAGGTACAACAAATCTCATAACAACCACCAATTACCTCACCTCAACCTAACAAACAACTAGCTAACTCATTCGACTAGACTTTCAGACAAAAACCAAAATTATTGCATACGCACATGGGAACTCAGATAGCTCTTTACTCTTTACATGAACAACGATATTTGTCAGCTGCTTATCGAATTTAAACACTTCACGCTAAGGGTTTATACCCCGGTTAAACTATTTTTTGGCTTTTTGTTCACACAAATCCGTTCTTGAGCAACCTTTTGACTTCCCAAATATCAATCTCAAGCTTTGGTCAGCATTTATGCAAGCGCTTTGTCTATGTCAAAGCTAATAATCAAATCAAAGTCTTTTGTAAGTAAAAACGTATGAATGATGAGTTATTGAATATAAACAAAGGATGCGATAATAAATTCAAAATAAACAAACTAAATTTTACGTCAGTCTGGTAAAATGTGACAGGCTGAAATCTTAAATTATATTTAACAAAATCAGTAACAGCAGATTGTTTCTTTACAATCACAAAATGCTAAGAGCAATCCGCTAGCTCTAACCGGCGAGTCTGGAGATTGACTGTTGAGTTCAGATGAGTGTGAATGAATAGAGCTATTTATTCTTAGAATATCACATGACCCAACCACCAATTATTATAAACGTGTTAATTTGTAGCACAAAGGTGACCTTAAAACCCGCAGTTCTTTAGTAGTAGTAGTAGAGTTCTTTAGCAGTTTATACTTAAACTTATGCTCTAACGCCCTCACACTTCAAAATAATAAAACGATTTAGCCACTACAACTACCTAGTCACCAAGAATGTGTAGGTTGGGAGAGTAAGGCTACTTGTGTAACACTCAAGAAAACCTGTTGGACCAAGGACCGTTCCGTCATGTACAACAATGCTTTAGTCTATTATGTAGATGTAGAACCTCTTTCTTATATCACATGAAGCAGCACAGCCAGATCATGTCAACGTAGACTAATAAAACCGACAACCGGAGATGGTAGGCGATGTACGCTTTAGCGGATGTAAATGCGGCTACAAACGGTGTCATAAGTGAAATCTCAATGGACTAGCTTTTCGAATGCATATATCACAGCACTATGTGTGTCATGTTGAAAGTGGCATGACGCTTTGACTCCGATTCGAAAGTTCCGATTTTCAATTTGCAATGCATAATTAGCAACGCCAGCATGCAGTGCTTTCTAATGGTATGTCATAAGCTATCGTGACACCTTTGACCTGTTTGGAAACCTCTGATTGAATTTGCGACGCATATTCATCGTCGTAGAGGGCAATTACCTTTCGAATGATGTTCATACGCTATAATGGTCATTTGAACATTAATCGTGACCGATTTGACGTCGCTGTTGCGAAAACTCTGATTTGAATTTGCGATGCATATTAATCAATCAGTAGAGGCAATACCTTTCGAATGATGGTATCATAAGCTATATGCTGCGCTTATCAATTTAGTTGTGCTTATCATTTGACCGCTGTTTCCCGTGCCGTCCAGATAACCCATCTACGAACTTAGGCCT
Organism: Orchesella cincta; assembly: GCA_001718145.1. NCBI lineage: Eukaryota > Metazoa > Arthropoda > Collembola > Entomobryomorpha > Orchesellidae > Orchesella > Orchesella cincta. Next base: position 45,006 of record LJIJ01000086.1, on the reverse strand, counting down.
CCCGCTTTGACCGTTATCTATCATTGGTGAAACAGAATTTCGAAATGTCAAACGGATTCGAAAGCTTTTATCGTGTTGACGAACAGACAGACGTTAACAGACGACAGACGGACGGACGACGGACGACAGCACGACGACACGACGACAGTCTTTCTTAATATGTACTAAAGGTCATAATAAGTTGAGGATGAATCATGATACGGATGAAAGTAACCGAAAGGAAGAAGAGGAAGGTTGTTGAGTGTCACAATGTGGTTAGGACACAGAATGCAATTTAAACACACCAGAACTTTCTCCTAATTTCGCGTGATCTAGTTGAGTCAAAATGGATGCACATTCTTGAAGTTAAAGAATGTGTCAATATCGAAAATTAAAACTGGGCCGACCTTTGCTGATGGTCCTAGAGGGTGGTTGGCGTTGGGATGATTAATCTGTTTAGGAGGAACATGACACACGGTTTACTATCCGTTAATCACACCATATGAGAGGCTTCTGTTTGTCTTTCTCCCACGGGTGCAGAATCTTTTACAGATTCGAAATCTTCCTGTAACCAGATTCTTTATTCGGTTATTCAATTGTTCTTATGTGAGGCTGGGGGTTCGCCCCGCAAGATCGTTTTTTTTTTTTTTTTTTTTTTTTTTTTTTTTTTTATTACTTCTGTGGGCTGGATACAACGTTACGAAAGATTTCCGCAAGGCGGTGGCTTGTCATGTAGACTGCCAATCATGCACTAGCAGATCAAAGTTGTAGCATTGCAGCGGTTTCTATCTTTTGGGCATTTGAATATGCACTCATATTTCCAAATTATATGTCAAACTCAATAAATAGCAAAGACCGTTGGTGAGGACTGGATCACATAACGAAGCCAGGCATGGGAATGGTGAGACGGATATGTAACTGATGTAAATAAAGTCAATGTAATTCGATTCATTGGGTGTACTATATATCACTGACTGAACGCGTTATTTTGCTGCATGACAAATCCCAGTATTAGGAATTGTCTACATATTTAGATAAGACATTTGCAACTCAACTGACTTTTTCAATGCAGCGGCTTAGCCAAAAATGTATCCACATGTACTAACTAACGCTTAAAAAGCGATGCAAAAATTAAATATTTTCGATTTCAATGCCAAGTCGTTAGTCGGATCTGAAAAATGTAGTGAAGGCACTGCAGACAATTTTGTACAAATTTGTTGAGTCAAAATCTCATGAAAGCATCTTATAAAGCAAACGTGCTAATTCATTTATTTTGTAACTATTTATCTGCTACAAAAAACTCTAACATTACCGTGTACTGATTGCGGAAAAGGTGGAACGGTGAGATCCACAACAGTTTTTCCGGCATACAAAAAATATACATGCATAATGTGACATAGTTTTAGGTGCAATACTTAATGATTATTATCCAAAAATATATAACAAAAGTGAATCCAATGATCACTGCTTCTGCTTGTCACAGACCAGCCGTTAGCCTTCTCGTCTGTGTCTGCTTGTAAATGATATTTTAAAAAGAGTAAAAGCACTGTGTCTATTTCGTGTATAGCTTTCTTTTAATAATCTAATGCATGTTATATGAATAATGTAGTAGCATTTAGCGAACCAATACATCGGCACAAACACTGTACGTAGTTGTACTGGTAATGTATCTACTTGGAAGCTTATTGAATCAAAGCTTATACCTATCAGCATTTGACTAAAATCTCATTAACAACCAATCTACCTAGACTTTCCTAAGATTATATCAAACTTCCTGAACGTAATTCCACTTCTTCATAACCGATGAAGTTTACTGTCATTTTTTGTTCACTTTCTGAACTTCCTACCACTCCTTTTCTACACTTGGACGCAAACCGCCGATTACCATATTTCTAATGTACCCGATCATCATTTGATAATGAAGAAGATTTGAATGCTTACAATTGACAAGAAAGAGCATTATTGAAAATGGCATTTACAGTTAAATCTTCAATATGAGTTTGAAATAATATATGGTCGGACTCAAGACACGAGCATGTATTGGGAGCTCACATGAATGACCATTAGTCGCAAAAGCAAGGGGGAACGTGAGCTTGTTGATATGGTTGATGATGGATATGGTAAGCCGTATTCAACTTTCTCTCCAATTTTTTATTTCATGTCGTTTCTTCTATTTGGAACTACATTAAAATGAATTTTCCTATCACTGATATTGCATAAACTTCATCTCCCGATCAGAAGTCGCCATACAACGATGACCAAATCCGGTAAACAAATGTTTTTTTAACATTTTCATTAAAACAGCGGTCTTAGGAAATGCCGGTTGGATGGTGAGTTAACCTATCTGCATGGGGTTTAATAACTTGGACTTATTGTTGTTCTGCTTCATGATAATCGTTTTACTAAAATACGCGAACCCTTCAATATGGTTGTCTTGAAATATTGTTGGGTTGGGACAGGCTATGCTCCAGGATTTCTTTCTCCTCACCCCGAAATATATTTGACAAGTGCAAACCTTGTGTGGGTGTACGTATAGAAAACTTTGGTTGAGTGAGAGGCTACAGCACATACTTTCTCAAACTACGTGGAACCGGTAGTTTTATACAAATCAATGTAGATTCTAGACATTACGTTAAAAAGCAAAATTTTTAAAGCTACAGCTGTGGTAAACAATTTTGAATTTTTTATTACAATAAAAACAATACTGTTGTTCATAATGAGTACATATAACTTATAAATATGTGCTTGGAGGTTCTCCAACGGTTGATTACATAGATGTGTACGCAGATTGCAAATGTAACAGGAAAACTGAAAGGTTTTAATATTAAAAAACTCATCTATATGATGCTACACCAATTAAGACCTACCGTATTGGTATGCTCGAAACATTCAAATTTACAACATAACCTGAAGCAATATGAGTGAGCTTTACAGCATTTTGTTATGGAATAGGAGTATTTACAGTACATTTATGATGTTTAACTATTACATGGCGACTAGTAATTTACATAAATTGATATACTTTATGTATATATATACGCGTGATTCATTTAAATATTCATATGTGTACCTACACCTATAGACAAATGGCAAACATTCCCCTATTCGATTATGGCTAATTGTCGGTCATAATTTTTCTTGTAACCATACACTAACACATCCATGATATAGTTTTAGTTCATACAGAGTTTCCTGGGAAAGTACAATCACGTCACTTCTAGATTTGGTACAACCGTTACATTTTCATTAGTGTAATTACATAGTTACCAATTATGAGATTACCTAACATATATAATATGTATTTGCACTCGTAAAGTACTTGTATAGCATTTATTTAGTAGTAAACATTTTTCTGTAATTTTATAATCTAGTCTAGGTATAACATCGCTTCTCTCGTGATTGAGGAAAAAAGGGGAAAACACAAAGCTTTTCTACAAAAATGTTGCACACTTATTTATTTAAAAACCATGGGCTTAAGAGATACAGTTTCTGGTTTGCCGTTATGTAATTTATACACCTGTTATGTTGCACAATATGTAGACAACATTAGAAACTACGTTACACCATTAACGTTCCGTTAACTACTTTGTATTATATGACGGAGATTTCTTCATCATCACGTTCATTTCCGCTTGACAAATCAGTGGGAACATCCATTGGGGAAGGACTTCGACTGGCCCTCCCATCCATATCATGATGATGGGAATGATGTTGGTGACGGTGATGATGCATCGCGTATGGGGACAACGGGCCAGGCGACGACGCACAGGAATCCGCGGACTGTCCCATGTCTTCCATGGACATCATAATCATGTCCTTGGCGCCTCCACCGAATGAACTTTGATTATTATTATGATTACTATTTCCACTTGACTTCGACGGAGGGAATCCACTCGTCCCCATAGGTGAGTTTAATGGGGAAACATCGGAAAGGTCAATTTTCGGCTTATCACTTTCCGCATCACTCAAGTCCGGATGGGGATTATTTTTGTTGGGGAGGGTTTGCTCACGGGAGCCACCATTGGCGAGTAACTCACGTTCCTTCGAGTTGCGCCACTTCATGCGACGATTTTGGAACCAAATTTTTACCTGGAAGAATAAAAAGAGAGAGTGGAGTGAATATAAAGTCGTTGAAAATGCATTGTCTCATCATAATCATGCCTTGAAAAGAAATAAAGTTTCAATGAGATCCAATTCCACACTTCACACCTTGTTCAATGAAAAATATGACAGGTTTACATGGCGAAATGATTTTTATGATGAAAATAATACCCTCAATTATTCCATTCTTTTCAACCTCCTGCGTCATCACGACCATACAATCGCTTTCACCAACGTAATAAAAGACTTTCATTTTTCCATCTTGTACCCACACACAGGCAACTGCCTGACAGCATGAAAATGCTCGGTGAAGCAGAGGATAAACCAAGCCGAAAGGGAGTCTCTAACCGACTAAAAACGCAGCTTAGATTTCTCTACCGTTCGTAAGTACTTAGTAGAAAGTCAAGCGGTTACATACTATAATCCGTCGGTAGCATGCGTTTAGTAGTGGAAACTAGCGTCAGAAAATCATCATCATCGTCATCATTTGGTTCACGGATGGCTTTTGCCTTCAAAGCAATCAAACAATTTTTTCACCCCTTAGATTTCTCGAGTTGAATAGCTGTCAAATGCATGTGCACAGTTGGGTTTATTGTGAATGCATAGTATTATTAAGCCATGCCGACTTCTCCATTTGCCCTGCACCCATTCCTTTTTGAAAGGTATAATTACATAATTAGCTACGGTTTAACACCTCATCATCGAGAACTTTTTGTGGCGTTTTTGTTGTGTAGGAAGTGAATTTGACTTTTTATTTGATAATTAGAAAATCGAATATAACGAAAAATTGCTTACGGCCTTTATGACCCATATTATAAAGAAAGGAACAGCTAAGTTTATATTCGTCTCCTAATTTTGTTAAAAAATATTAGTTTACTTACAATTGCCTGTAATTATAAAGCGATATTGTTACAACTATGTATAAGGATCTATCAGTATGGAAGGAAGGAACATGAGCACTGGGAATGGCTCTAATGTTTGTCATTACATTACGCTTATTTGATTTTCAGAGTTGAATCCTTTGTAGTTTTTTTTGTTATGCTCATAATGTGGTTTATTATATGATGACTCCAGTTGAAAGTGATTGAATGAGCAAAACAAGAATTCATTAGGAGCATCAGCGTTGATAAAGAGGACTGCTGTGAAATGCAGTTGAGCAACTTTTCATGACGTCCATATCATTATTATGTGCTCCTTCCTCCTTTTCTAATCTAATAGCAAGTCAAACTCAGACATGAGACGCAAGTGGCACTGGCACACACACACCGAAATTGAACCAAACCTCTAATAATAAAGTTACACATCACACATATATCCATACATGCATTGCATTACATTACAAAAAACCGGATTTTTTTCTGCTTGGTTTTTGGAGTTTTCACTCTGATGAAACTCACAATATTATTGTATCCCCACAAATATGAAGGCAAATCATTTTAGATTTATACCAACCGACTGACTGGGGAGAAATAGGAAAAAGGCTGAAGAGAGAGAGAGAGCAGAGAGCAAGCAGCAGTCGTTGTCGCATCTGCAACTGACAACAACAGTGAAATCCGCTTTTCTACTCCATTCTCCATCCATATTACACGCACCACACCACACATTTTCTATTTGCATTTAACCTAAAATCTCTCTCCTTTCTCCGCTTCCATTCTCTCGATGTCTGAATGAAGTCAACTGAGGCAAGCCAAGTCAGTGTACTGCTATGCGCCCAACGCTGTGTTTGTATATAATAAATACAGCCTCAAATTTCTGACTGAGTGAATAGAGTAGCTACGGACGAGCTCGCTAAAAGCAAAATGCCAGAGAAAGAGGAAGCTGTGTTCTTTCGTTCTCGGTCGCCTTGCTAGAATTTCAATTATTTGCTGTCTCGTTCTGTATCTCTGTGGTTGCAAAATAGAAACATGAAATAGTACGCTTTCCCAACAACCATGTACAGGAAAAGCCACATAGCGACTCAGCATGGAAGAACAACAACAACAGGAAATAAAACAAGAAACAACTTCCCATTCAGCAGGTAAACTTGGATTTGTTATTGAATCCCAGATTATTAAATCGAATGCATACATTGCTCAATTCTAAAATCGTATTTGCATTATATCGATCGGTTTATAATGTCATGGAGCAACCGCTTACATAAAAACATTGGTAAATCTTTAATTCGCATCACAAAAATTTCCGAAAGTTATACCCCCTCTTCTTCAATAGGAATAAAATTGAAGTTATTATAAAAAAGCTTACGTGCCTATTGAGAATACAATGACTTCATCTCATGTTTTATAAAAAAGGGCAACAATAAAACTCAAGATTGAGTCGTACGACACGAAATATGGTATACTGCTCTCGATTTATTCCCTTTTTTGCAAATTCTCATCCTCTCCGAGAAAAAGGAGTTGGATATGATATGAAATCATTATGCGTTAAAACAGCGCATGTATGCATGATATGTTTATTTTCTGAGTAAACTACTTGATGAGAACGACTGCTGCCAGTATGGCTCGGCACACGACGCGATGATAAAATATACAAAGAGCAATATGTTGCCATGATGCTATCTCATCCTGTCGTTTTATTGCTCCCACCATGACTAAGTAAGAAAAGCAGTCTATTCTGTTTAGTAATATATACAAAGATACGACGATAACAGAGAGTGAGAAAGAGTGAGTGTGTGTGAGTAGGGGGGAAACCAGTCAGACGATGGGACCTTTTATTGAAAAAGTGGGGATAGAAAGCGTATGCTGAGCAAAACATGAGAAACAAGAGGTGCATTTTGGTGACAGATTGTTGAGATTTATCAAGGTCCACTAAGAAAAGTTAGAGGATCATGATCATCTTGATAGTGATGATGATGATGACGACGGGAAGAAAGAACACTAAACTTATATTCACACACCGGATATGAATTATGTATCTACAGTGCATCCACTCTCACTACGGACCAGGCTGGAGAACATTTCCGTGACGATCTAATCATATCTGAATCCAATAGGAATGGGATTGCGAGATGCGACGCTAGCTCATAATGCCCCTCGTTTAGCCTGCTGCATTGCTGCCTGTAGCAACTGCATTGTACCCAGAAAGAAGGCATTAAACCGAAACAACATCAACATACCAGATAGTATTATAACCCCGTTGAGCTTAGTCTCTAATAAACAACGAGATGTTGCCAATGGGTAGAGAAGGATTCTCTAGTACGTATGCAATGAAAATTCAAGTAGTAATATAAAGTACTCAGCTCTCATCACAACGAAAAGGTCAATTACAACCTTAATTAAATCTTTAACCAAACTCAAACCTTTTATAACATGGAGCTCCAATGAGGTGTATCTGATTAAATCCCATTTGAGTGTAAGCTAGCATGTATCTCACCTTATTATGACAACATCACCTAAGCCTGCTCAAAAAGGAATTGGAACGGAGAACAAAAGTGAAAATCCCAAGCAATTTAGTGCACACATTGCAAGCACAATTGGGCAATGTTATGTTACGTAATATCAACTGTACTCCAACCGAAAAAAAGGAAACTACATGTGATGATGAGAAGCTGTGACGGCATTTTAACTCCATAATATGTGGTAAGTTAGTGAGCACAATCACGAGAAGAATATCTGTACGATTGAGCATATATATAATATTATGTGTATCTCACAACTGAACCTGAGAGCAGAAGGGCGATAAGAGCCCACAGCGAAAAAAGAACACAGACACACATAATACACAAAGTTTTCCTGTGTATTGTATTGTAGAGAAAGGAAAAAAGAGGTTTTATGAACGTTTTGGATTGGCTTCAGATGTTGATAGAGGCCTCTGAAAAAAGGGGGCATTGCCCACCACCGTACTCTCGGCTTACTATTCGTCCACAGCTGCGAATGAGCGTCGCAACAAATGTTGCCACCGCACACACACACATACCAACTTGACTCAGATATGCACAACTGGTATAAAACTACCTATAGCTAACAATATACCCGTTCTACGAGATATATATCTCTACCCAAGCAAGTTCTCCCTAATTCCAACAACTTCAACTTGGGAGAGAGCAAAAGAAGTCGTAGTGAAACAAGTAAAAACTCTCATCTCATATGTTTGTTCATGGATTTATTTCAGAGGTCATAATGACTTGGCTCTATTAATATTACCCGAGTCGTCAGTCTTTTCTCCATTTTTCCACTTTCATCTTTATTTTCATTTATACTGCTTATACGCGACTTAGTTTGCTAATATGACACAATATCATATCAGTAATGCAACTTCGTACTCGCCCTCAGCTCAGCCACCATGCCAAAATAAAAATAAAAAGAAAAATGCGATGCACGCCTGAATGGTAAGCTGGAAGAGACCCGACCGTGTCCCACTGAATATCCCGTCCCCTCGGTCTCGTGCAAAGCCACCCCCGCCAAGAGCCTATCAGTCCGCCTTAAGCCGCGACGTGGTTTGCCCATCCCCCACCTCGCTCCGCTCCCTTCAACATGACGCGAAGCATCCGCGTCTAAATCCTTATTCTTCTTACATCTATCCTATCTGCTTCGACACGCTTCATCTTTCGTTTCTTTCACGCTCCTACTTATCGCCCACTTCCCCTCTCTGTCTCACGCCTTTCCTCACTCACTATAACCGTAGCTACCTCATCTCTCCCGACCTCAACTCTTACTCCACACCATCATTTGCCATCAGTTCACGCCGATAACCGCCGCTGAATCCCTCCCCCTCGGCACTCCGCGTCCCCCATCTCCACTGCTCCTAGTCTACCTCGGGTCTCTATCCTACTCGGCCCGCCCAGCCAGTATTCGCCAGGTCCTTCGACTTCGCTCGCTCCTCACTCCAGCTCCACCTCTATCGTTCCCGACCATCCTGCACCCTAATCCCTTTACCTCCAACTCAGTCCTCAGGCCAACGACTAAACTTTCATTCAAAACAACCGGGTCGGTCGGGCGCGGCGACGCAGCCTTAGCTCATCGCACGGCCCACGGGTGCGACATAAAGACACGCTACATAACATGGTGATAGTGGAAGTGTTGCAGATAAATTGAATAATCCGCTAGGCTAGATTATAAAGGAACATACTTGCGATGGGCGGTTGGATCACGCGCTCAGACCCGATTCCTTATATCAAACAGAGAACGAATACAACTTCCCTCCAATACAACTTCACTGATAAGGACAACAGCTTACACAGGAAATGAAGAAAAAGGAGACCACGCTATGCGACCACATATATAAAACACAAAAATGAAGTTAGGAATGAATTATAGTGAGATCGTGATTTATTATTATACCCTAATATCGATGCCAGATGCATATTTGCGCTTGGTAGCAAGAGAACAAGGCCCATGTCCCCACACCCAAACACATTAGTCAGCCCCCGGCTGACTATCGTCTCTACTAGCTTACATAGCCATTTTCTCCTTCGACCTAAAAAAACATCCGTTTTCTCCCTTCCATCATCATATTCATAAGCTATGGACTTTCCTTTGCTGGGGAAGTATGCGGTAGCTCTTTGCCCTCAGTATATTGCAAGTTGTTGGGAAAGATATGAGCAGCAAGCTCAAGCTATGGAAAGGTTTCACGCTTTCCCTGTTTCCAGGAAACTCTCGGTTGGGCCATGAGCAGAAATCGCGTTTAGACTAGTATGCTATTTCCTTTCCTCTCTACGGACGAAGTCGAGACCCCGAGCTGCATACAGGTCACAGGATCTTGAGCGCCTAAAATATCAGACCACAATGCGATGCCGGGGCGTAATTTCATTTTTTAGTCGATGCATCGTCTCCTGCCCTCAATCATCAGTCCTTTGTGCTCTCGTCAAAAGCCCTCTCACGAAGGATTATCCTACTGCCTTTCGTTCCCACATCCCAGCATCTCACGCGTCGCGACCGACCCGAAGCAACACCAATGGGGACCGATGACAAACTTATGGATAAAACGGCAACATTTAACCAAGAACATGCTCTCATGCGATCGGCGCCCATTACACTTCCCTTCCCGGCTTTTTGGGGCTGCTCTCAGCACCTCTCGGCTGGTTAGAAAATCACGATTGCTTATTGCTGCCTATGTTAATAAGCCGAGGTTGTCTGTTAGGTGTGACGCTAGCGGACCTTGGGGATATTACCCTCCTCCACTCTTTTCGGGCTTGATGGGCTGTCCACCTCCCAAACTGTGCCACCAATCCGGTTTCTTTATTTGCTTGGGATACTATCGACTATCTTTCTTCAGCCCGCTCCTGCTTATTTCTGAAAACTTTTTCCTTCCCTTTTGGCCGACAGCTTTGCCTCTTTTTTATGAGTGTAGTAGAGTTTACAAATGTATATAAATTTGATCTGCCTTTCCGCTCTCATATTTTCCACTTTCATTTTTCTGTATATAAAGTGGAGACGACGAAAGCAAAATAATAGAGCAGGCTGCAGGATCATGATGATGATGATGATAATGGCATATATGGTGGTTTTTATTCAATCTTAAGTCTCCATGATCGCTTTTCTCTTTCTTTTTTCCGACTTTCAATTTCCCAGTAAATGTTATAATATCGAGGGCTTTGAGTAAAAGGAAATCAAATAACTGAGGTAAGCTAAGAGAGAAGAAAGGAAAAGGATTTGTGTCACAACGAAAAGAAAGTCAACCAAATACCAAATCAAACTCCCTATTCTCCCACAAGTCAACCACAACATGAGTGACAAAAATTGTCCCAAGTCAAGACCAGACATGTCACAAGGAAAGGAGGACAGCAAAATGATTACTTTTCACGGACAAAAGTATACAAATGGGATTTGTGGAATAAGTCTACATATCTACCCACATAACTGTAGAAACAATATCCAACCGTTGGACATTCTGTCGATAATGATATTAATTCTTACTTCCTTACTAATCAGTAAAAATTCTCCATATAATTTCAAGTGGATTTAGAATAATCTACATATTTAATTTTCAAAGCAAAGTTAAAAAGTTAAGCCTGAAGCCAATCTTCACCAAAATCGTGGGATTAAACATGGTACTAGTTGAAACTACTCGTAATAAATTCTCTGCGTATGTATCATGTACCATTAAAAGATTGCATTCGTGGCTTACTGGTTCACGTTCACCCACTTTGTCCGTTTCTGAGTGCACTATCCTTTTTCATGGGAACTAGGAAGGCTGCACTTGTGAATAAATTTGATACTTGTTGACTAGCTCTTTACTGGATGCTTTTAAGAGTGTGTAAGACAGGCGGACATACATAATTGAGGATACCCGCTTACAATTTAATAGCCATGGTCTGAAACTGGATATTAAAATGCATTAAGTAGTAGAGTAGCGGGTAAAGTTTCTCCTATCAATATAGTGCAGTGATTTTCAGTGTGAGTGTGGTTCATTACAAAAGTAATATAGTGGTAAGGAAAGTAAATACTAAGAGAAGCACATTACCTGCGAGTCTTTCAGTCCGAGTTTCTCAGCGAGCTTTTTTCTGTCAGGTTTTGATATGTACTTCTGGATTTGGAACCGCTTCTCCAATCCTTTTCTTTGGAGATCGGAGAAAACTGCCCTTCTCATCATGCCACGTCTCGGTTTGCCCCGAGGTCCTCCTGCCCACGGAAATGTTCCAGGTAAAGGAAAAACACCGCTCCCTGTAGGGTGATGACCTTCACACCAATTAAAATGGCCCTCATTAATGCTATGAATGAACATCCCACCACCACATTCTATTCATTTGCTCAAATACAAGGGTTTCTGAAAAACCCATAAATGTTATTTGTGTACCCGGAAGGAAACTCGGATGCCTGCATGACAGTAGAGCGTGAAGATGGGGATCGAATACAGTTCCTTGACCACCAGCTGAGACAGCAGGTCGAGCAATTGGTTTCGCTATTGTTCCGCTGCCACCACCGTTGCTTCCGGTGCCTCCTACTCCACCCGCACTCACTCCATAACTTGTGAAAAATGAGGCAGGCGTTACGAATCCTAAAATAGAGACAAATAGTTACCAAATTAACAATTTGTTTTTTAACAGTTTTAAATTTACAGAAGAGAAACGCGGTTGCCCTAACTGGCAACTGATATCCATGATCTTTAAAGGTCGTTGTTGTAACATTCTTTCCCTTTAGTACATTATGTAATCAATGTGGACTTTTGCAAATTTAGTTAAGTACAGAAACAAAATTTGGAACAAAAAAGACTAAATATATATAAAATTATATTTAACTGACTTTCTTAAGGTGTCGGAAATATGAATCCATTTGTCGTTAAATTTACATCACGCACACTCACACACGATCAGTCAAGGATTAACAGCATCGTTCAAATTTTTGTTTAAATTTTATTCTTTGGAATATTAATTTGTCATACATCTTCATTACGAAAAAGATTCGACAGATAACTAAATTTCAAATGCGTTTGACTATAACCGATAATGAACGCAAAGTTCCTGACTGATGATCTAAAATCAATAAATTGGGGTAGCAATTTTCATCGTCCATTATCGTTATATAGTAATTTAATGAATCATTGCTAAACATGTCTTTTTTAAGAGTACTTTTATGTGATTTGTTTAAAATGGTAACCGGCGCTTAGCACTTATGACCACTAGCCCTTAAGGTACACTAGCACTTACGGTCACTAGCACGTACGGACATTAGCCTTTACGGACTTAAACACTTACGGACATTATCACTTATGACACTTAGCACTTACGGACTTAGCCCTTATGTCAATAAGCACTTACGGACGTTAGCACGTATGGACATAAGCACTTATAGGCAATAGACCGCGATCACTGATAAATTGTTCAGTGATTATCACATGAATCTTAATCGCGATAAGTTTTTTGAAGGGACATATCCGTAATGATCTACGGATAAGATTACGGTAGATTTTATTTATGAAGGTCGTTAAAAGTACATAATTATACGTCCAGTTAGTATTGCATTAAATTCTGATTGATAATAATTAGCCTACACATATATACCTATAATCAAATACTGCGATAATATTTTGAATCGCTGTACAAATGTAATTTCGCCTTGATCTTTAATGTTTTTAAGAAAATTATTAAATGTTTCTTTGGTCTATTATAATGAAAACATTTGCATGGGATATAATAATTTCGTTTAATTAGCATTGAAGTTACGAATCTAAAAGAAATTAGTTTCCAAAATCTGACCGTTTATTAGTAACCTGCTCTCATAACGTCCCAAGGTCAATTAGGCATACGATATGATCTATCAATCAAGAGCAAATTTAAAGGTCTATCATGTATAGGATGGCCAAGCCCTTTTTGACTAATGCCCTGTTTCATTTTAACTTTATGACAAATATGCCGTTGAAACGAGAGATATGACATTTTCAGCAGTAATAGTGAGATTGAATGTTAACTATTTACATTTTACATTAGTGTATAGCTAGTTTGCTGGTAACAAAATTCTGAACTAGAAAATAATATGTGTAATAATCAACCAGACAAGTCGAGATGTAATGACGTACTATTTACGTATTAATTAACCCGAGCGTCATAAATGAAATCTACCCTGAAGTAGCTTTCGATTGATGTGTCACAAGAACCTTACGGATATGTCCCTTAGATAAATACATCGTGATAAGATTCGTGTGATAATCACTGAAAAATTTATCAGTGTCCGCGGTCTATTGCTTATAAGTGCTTTGTCCATACGTGCTAACGTCCGTAAAGTGCCTATTGACATTAAAGTCCGTAAGTGCTAAGTGTCATAAGTGATAATAAGTGCTAAGTCCGTAAGGGCTAATGTCCGTACGTGCTAGTGACGTAAGTGCTAGTTGTACCTTAAGGCTAGTGGTCATAAGTGCTAAGCGCCGTGATTTGTTTAAAATACGGAATAATGACTGATCTTCTCAACTAAATCAACATTTTATTATGCTTTGTATTAGTTTTATCCTATTACATTTAGCTGTTTATTTAGTGTATTTAGCAGTCAAGTGCATGCTTCGACAACAGTACATTTGTAATAATACTTGGGATAGTAAGTACCCATCTACTTTGATGTTGGTTGACAAACTAAAATGAAAAGTACTTTTCGACCATCATTTTAGTTTTCAATGTGTATGCCAATTTCACTGGAATTATTCAACGTATGTGATCATACAGCCAAACTGGTTAGGCAGACAGACATGAAAAATGCATTTGGACAATAAAACGCCATTATGTAAGTGTAAACTCTAACACTGCCGCATTTAAATTGATTACTTCGGAACGTTCACGTCTACGAAATACATACATAGAGAAAAGGAAAATCGACCGTGGTTAATTGGCTTCTTTTTCTTGTTGTAGGTTGTCGGTACGCCTGGTAGTAATAAATCCACGAATAAACAAAACCTTTGTAATATTTCTACACCTAAAAATTCAAATACGATTGGGAAAAGTTTTCAAAATTTGCCAGAACTATGTTTTTGTCACGTTTCATCTAATTTTAGTTTTTTTAACTAATAACCGTTATAACTGTAATGATTAACTGTGAGTGAGGTAGTTTTGTTGTCGTGTGAATATTGCAATACAATCTATTGTTATTACAACAACATGAAATTTTAAAATTTATTTTGATACAATTGCCAACTTTTCTGCAAACTGCAATTGCAAACGCTGTAAAGTTTTTACTGCTGCTTTTCAACGTCGGTACATTTAAAATAATTTACAGTAAATTTGTACAATATGGTAGATTCAGTCGTTTTATCATTTGGATAGTTAGCTTTATCATGAACAGGTTAAATTTAATATTTGGTTTGCTAAACCTTTTAAAATTCATTTAAATTAGAAAAATTGTTTACGCCGACATTTGAAATGAGACTGATCTGGAACATGAATGGAATGAAGAAGACGAACAATTACATGATTCAGTACCCTGTCATCAACAAAAAGTGCATAGCATATGAGTCCAGCCAACCTAATTCTTTTTCTGCTTTTGATACCTCAAAAATGATTTTTTACGGTAGTATTATATTTTTGTTAATAAGAATTAAATAGAAACCACCAACAATGGGGTCTGTTGTGACAAAATGTTTTGACAAGCTGTGCCATGCCTGTTAAAAAATATTTATTATTTTAAAAGGATCAAAACCGTGATAATGGGCGAATGAATAGAATAAAAAAGAAGGACTGAGGAGGTTCATACCTTCAACCATTACTGTAACAAACCGCTAAATAGCCCGTAATTCATTCAGCCCGTTTTTTCATCGTTTAGATTGTGAGAATGTGGACAAAGGAGAACGGGGACTTAAACAAACGGTGGTGAGCGTGAGCCCACAAAAAATCATCTGTCCTGATTTCCCTTGGCCCCTTTTCGTCGTTTAACAGTGTTTTGCTGTAAAAATAACTGTTGTATGGAGTTCAGCACTAATTCATGAATGCCAAAGTAAGCTTTGATATTTATAAAAAACCAAAAAGGCATTTCCAATTTCGTTTCGCTTGAGGTTCAGCTGGAAAACGGGGCACATCTGATGCTGTTACTTTCATTAAATGAAAATTGTGTTCCATTATCCCATTATAAAATTCATTTCTCATTGTTAGAATTTGCACAATATACATTCACAAAATACAAGTTTAGCGGTGACCATGTAGAATGTATTATTCCAAAAATCATCACCAATCGAAACCAGAACAGAACTTTACTAGTGTCCAAATTTTTTACCAAAAGATATTGGCGGCGACTGCATATTAACTCATGTCCTTCTCCGTTTTTACAACTTTCGAACCACATTTGAAGCAATCAAAGGTATACACGTGAAGTATTAATTACAGAACCAATTTATATTCAATGAAAACCAATGCCACAATTTGAGGCGTTGAACATTTATTATTCAAACTCTTCAGAGCATGCGAGACGAGCAGTAAAAGTAATATTGCTACCTTTCGGAAATAATGATTAAACCCTTCGTTTACTTTTCTTGGGTGGTAGTTTAATGTTAAACCACTCTGTCTACACCAGATACCTTTATATTCAGTATTTATCCTTGCATGCTTATTCAGTTGGCAAATTACATGAAATGGAATCCACCTCTATTCATGAAAGTGGCGTATTTGATTGCCTGCCCACCTTCAATTTGTTTGGGCCTCAACTCAAGTGCGGATAGAAAAGCACATTAAAACAGTTTATGCCATGTTATGAAATAGAGTTACTGCCTAATATATTTTCTTACGCCTTAAGACACCCTTGACTGGCTGTGTGACGGTCGGTACCACCTTTGCGCATTGTTTCGAAAACAAAAATGTTGTTATTTCTAAACGAGTGTTCATCCAAATTGAAAAGCTGTGCGGATTTAAAAAATACATGAGATTATTCGGAAGAAATGTTTATTTAAGCTACTCTATTTTCATTGCTTCAAATCCCTTTTTAAAGGATAATAGGAGAGCTCTTCATGTGAAGGGTCTGAAGGCAGTAGTCAAGAGCTTGGGACAGACTTACGTTTTTTAAAGCAACGAAACATAAACATTGAAGGTTAAACTGAGCTGGTTTGTAATGTGAAAGGTATGAATGCACTGCGATCCAAAGAAAAAATAAATTGAACAATGTTAAAAAGTGCTTCTTTTGGAACAAGAGTATTTTGCTAGTGTTATTTTGAAAGAGGATTTACTGTTTGTTAAAAGGAGATTTTGTCCTGGTTGGTAGCCAACCCATTCCCTTTTTTAAACTCCACTTTCTGTTTCAGCAGACGATTTCCCAATTCAAACTGAGAAGAGAGTTGTATCAATTTGAGAATCTTTTATCAGCTCTTTCCTCTAACTCGCAATGCTTTGTTGTGTGTATTACACTCACTTCAACAGACATTGTCAATGGATTGTTTCCACACTGTTGGGAGCCTCCGTATGTGGTCTTCATTTAATGTCAGTCTGTCAACACCTTCCTACAGCTACAATTTAGCGCGCTTTTGTGGGACTATTCCCAATGCATATTTGTCCAGACAAAGGTATAATTTGTAGTCATCCTCCCTTGATCATCAAATTTATTGATTGAAGCTGTTGTAACATAGTCATTCTGATGACTGTCGATAATAATGATAACTAATTGTAATGTGAATATCTGACATTTAACATCATGAAACTTTCTAATAATACGTGTCATCACAGGATATTTGCTTTAATTATTTGATTACAGGATACTCCGCAGTATTATCGGAAAGATTAAAAGAAAAGTGAAATTTTTGTCGTGGACTAGAAATCACGTATTTGTATATTGATATTGGATGCGATTGATACGAGGAGACAAGTTTGTTCCTTAGTTTTCAACTGTGAACCTGAGGCTAAGAACCTGGAGAATCCATCTGGAATTCGGCGTTAGGCTATCTGTGTTGTGTAAAGCATTTTTCGGATACATATATTTTTGTAATAGAAATATAACTGCTATATGAGGACTCCCTAAGGCATAAAGCTGCAGAAAACATACCCTTTTCAGGAAAACTTTTTTAAACACAATAGGACGAGTTTTCGTTGTATCCGTAACCTTTATATGGCATCGCAGATTTTACTGCAAAGTAATTCAAGATTATCGAAAAGTTAAAAGGGTTTCTACCTGCTTGAATAATGTTGTGTGGTCAAGAGGTATATAAGAACGGTTGGACAGGTCAGGCAACATCAAATTAATGAAGTGCCATTAAAAATTCGTAATTTGTAAAGTGAAAGAAAAGATGGAGACCATGTACTCGCACTTTTTTATTGCCGTTGTAGGTACGTCTACTATTTAACGATTCCCAACTGGTGTAAATGAAAAAGAGCTAGTCTAGAGTAGTTACAAATTGCGCAGTTTGAAATGCAAATACAACTGACAAATAACTGTTCATTGTAGTTAGAATGCCTGCAATTAAGCCTTGTAAGCATGCCAGATGTGTAAACTCTATAAATGCGACTTGTGCATAGCTTTGATGCCTGAGCATTTTATACTAATTATATAAGCTTCATATGATGATCATCAGTAGCACTGTAGCAGTTTATCTACGTGTTTATCACGAGCAGGGCGAATTTATTACTTGCATACATCTTTAGATTTCGATGTGGCGTAAAGATAAAAGTATGATTTACCCTTGCTGTATACATTTCATAATTCTCATAGTTTTCTTGGCATTGAATGTAGGAAAATGATTATATGAATTCTTTGTGTTCTTACTCGCATTGAAAACAGGTGTGGACTCGGAGACTCGACTCATCTTATGATCATCCGCACCTAGAATGGCACTCACGCTAAACTTTAGCACAGGTTTACGAACATTGTTATTGCTGCTATCTTGTTGTTCACAATTCATCTTGATCAGTTTTGTGGCGGAAGTGTTGGTGGTAGCGGATGTGGACAAAGTATCTCCAGATGTTGATGATGTCTTTATTGTGGATGTAGGTGTTGCAGCATTGTTACTACCACTATGTACTGACCCACTACTATTCTCATTTGTGAGACGACACCCGGAGCACGGCGAGCCGGAATCTTCTCTGCCTCCCCCACCACCACCTTTGTCACAGGATTGAGATTCCTCAAGAGATTCTTCACAGTCACCGTTGAATGAGCAAGAGCCACCACTACCACCTGAACCTGTCACTTTTCCTGAGCACTCAACACGTCCGCCACCACTTAAACACGAGCAACCAGTGTAGGCACACGTGGGAAAGGACATGGGATGATGATGGTGATGATGATGAAACAAGTGACCTCCGCCCTGACCCCTTATACTGCTCCCATTCCCTATCCCACTGTATTTTATATCCGGACAAGTGATCGAGATTTCTGAGGTGGCCCCCTTGTTTTCTCCGGATGAGACGGGCTCGTCTTCAAACGTGTAGGAAGCGGTAATACCCAGTCTTAGGGATGTTGGAACACCTCCACCTCCTCCTCCAAACACATATTACAACCAATGCATTTAAATAATCATCTTGTTCTTATGACTCATGACATGCATAATATTTTACTTTTGATCTGTTGCCAGATATGTCGACATTATGTGGCATGGGCCACTCCCCTTAATTGAAGGAGGAATAACAAACATTGAACCCATTTATGATATAAATAATATGCTATGAAAAGTACCTGAGGTTGTGTTGGGGATATTGGTGGGGCTTGTAGAAGGTGTGCACGGTGATCCACCTCCCCCACCAAAGACAAGTACAGGTGAAAGTTGTTCTCCAGAATGGTGATGGTGATGATGATGATGGTGGCGATGGTGTGGGGATGGGGATAATACATTCGGTTCTGTTTTTACAACAGCCGTACAAGGAAGCACGTTCATCACTGAAGTTTTCCCGTCACTTGATTTCGAGGGTGTGAATTCAGAACCAGCACTTTTACCAGTAGCACTATTGTGTCCACCAAAATTTTCACTCGGATCGTCTAACAAAATGTTGTTTTGAGCTAGACTAAAGAAACCAGGATTGTTTATGTGATCAATGGTGGACTGATAGTTTATCAGTTCCTTAAACCCACTAACATCAACAAAGTGTTGACGTTGTACTTGAAAATCGTAGTGTGGATGATGATGAAAAGGGAATGCAATGGAACGTGGAGTGATAACATTTGGAAGCATTCTTAACAAATACCATACCGGCGAATATGGGGCGAAGTGAAACTAGCTTTCAATTCCCGTTTTTTACTGAAAAAACAAATGCAATCTACCCTTTCCTAACTCACTACATTTAACTCAAACTAATTGAACATTGCACCTCGTTTTAATTGTAAAGTGATTTGGCTTTTGCTTTTTCTAAATGTAAAACAAAACCCAAAGTGAGTTTCATAACTGCACGTTACAGTACCAATACGCTCCTTTTTTATCTTGATTAGCCAGATGCTCCAAAGCAACTACTTTTCACTGGACTCGATGATGGTAATATTGTTGATGTTGATGCCATTAAGAAGGGGATATAACTGACTTGGATTCAAGTTGAGAGGTTAGTGTGGAAACCCAGAAAAGTGTTTCGTCCAACTCGCCAATAAAACTACATCACATAAACCGAACCAAAAGTTGGACGCAGGACTGTTATACTGCTACTGGATATAGAGACAGAAGAGTGGAAGCAATAAATGCCATGTGTAACCCTATTATGGGTAGCGTCTTGCTTCCAGGATAATATGCAGTAGTTTTGGAGCTCATTCAACGGTTTACAAGTGCACAATCCACACAGCCACTGCCTTTACTGCACTTTGTACGCTGATCTTCATCTCTGGAAATGTTAAACCAAGCCAGTGAGTCTGTATACGTGTGTGTGTGTGTCTGAGTGTGTATTACACCACTCCAGGCAGCTCTTCCAGTATATACCTGTGTGCGTGGCAAGAGGAAGAGATGAAGAGGAGTGAGCTCTCCATTCACTGGCATTCCACTTCCACCACAAAGCAGCTCCCACCTTCCTCACTTTTTTACTGCCTACTTTTTATCTCTTTCTTGAAATATGCATTCATTTCATTCACAATATAATATGAGCATGTATACAATATGTGTGTATCAACTGGGAGCACAATAATGTGAGGTGAGCTTTGAAAACTATCATCATACCCAATTTGGTTGTTGCAGAGAGAGAGTGAAAAAGGTAGAATTCTGTCATTTGATAATGCAATCAGATTCCGGATACGCATATTTTTTCAATGTATAAAATGGCTAACAAACAAGGTTTGTTTTTGTTCCTTTGTATTGGAATCAGTTCTGTTGGATATTGCATAATAAGGATCAGTTTTGATATAAGCCGTTGCTTTTAGTGATCCCTTCGATTTATTTGTAGCATGGTCATACGATAATTACTACAGCTGTGCTTTTTTCCGAGGCTATAACTTTTTTGTCAGCTAATGTTTTGTAATAAATGTCATAACATAAACCAATCCCATAAATATATATTGCGTAATGCACTCCATACTAGGTTATTCATCCAGCGATGCCGACAAATAAACCGTTTTGTATCAGGTTTGAATTGGTTGTTTATGTTATTATCCTCATGTGCCTGCTTTGTTGAAACTCGTTTTGCACCTTGTCGTCTACAACCACATAATATAACACAACCGCATCATTCTTATGATAATATTCGTCTCACTTCATTAAGTCATCTTTGATTTCATTACATCACCGCAACAATTTCGGCAGAATTTATCCGTTTCTTGTAATTCCCCAATGGAATGATTTGTTGTAAGACCATCTACTTGAGAGAACTCCTAGAGTTTGTTTGCGATCGTGAGGAAATTCTCAGAAAAGTGCCTTAATTACTTTTTACTGTAATCATAAATGACTTATACTGTCGTAATTCATTGGGAGTCAATCATGTCATGAAAGTTTGGTTGGCAATACAATATGGGATGTGTCCAGTTGGCACTTAGGCTTTTGCCAAGAGAGAAAGTTGATTACGGACACTCGGTAGTATTTTTGCACAAATTTGTGAGCTCAGGAAAAGAAAGTAGTTTTTGGAAGAAATGGATTTTCTCTTTAAATTTATGATATTAGTTTTTAAAAGTAAGACTATTATTGGCACTTTTGAGTGAAATGGCAGTTATATATTTTTGTTTGCGAAGCAATTAGTAAGACTGAGTGACGCAAAATGGAAAAAACCTCAAAACATGGAATGTATTGTATTGTTCCCAGAAATGAGAAAAAAATTGGTAGTTTCTACCATTATTTTTATAAGTATTATTATAGCAAAGACCGGCGTAAATACCGTAGCTTGGTAAATAATTGACAGTTTTTAACGGATTTAAAGAAGGTGCTATATCAGGACACTTTTAAGTTTTACATGCACGACCCAATTTTTTAAGCCAGTATGATGTGCTCTGATACACATTTGTATAAAAAATCTAAGAAATATGATGTGAAATATGTTTCAGCTTGTAACAACTGGACAGACACACTCCTGAACCACACTATGTTTAAATGCTTCCCTTGGCATAATTGCATAATATAATGTATACTCGCACAGACTTGGATCGGAATGGCCACTCTATTATGTTTCTCTCTACGAACTTTTCCAGAGAAAGGATCAGTTGCTGCCTCACGAGAATGATTTTTGTTTCCATAATGCAAACACAAAAGTTATTTTTATTTCAGCACCCGTTTGTGTGGAGTATCTTCAAATCTAACATTGCTGGGCTATAACAAGCTAGCATTTAAGTAGACTATAGTGTTATTTTTTACTTTAAAATTTTTCTTGTATTCCGCAACTTGCCTACATTCCACAGTACCCTTCATAAACAGTGCAATGCAAACAATTCGGGGTTTTTTCAGTTTCGTGTAATTCTCATTTTATATGCATACATTATTTTTCTCTGATGGCTGCTGCTTCTTTTCCTATTCATTTTTCCCATCATGATCATCAGAATTCTCATCATCATCAACAACAGCACCAGAAGCTCTTAAGTGTATAAAGTAATCCTCTTCCTTTCTTCGCCAACTTTTTCTCCTCTTTTTCAATTTTTCTTTCCTGTTCTCCTTCATCATCTTTAGCTTTGGCATTCGAGCGATGAAAAGATCGTATTCATCGAAAAAATTATGGTGAGGGAATGGCTATGCCTTATAAAAAGTAGTCGAGAAAATGAGATCCCATAAGAGTGAATAAGGATTCGGGGAAGTGAAAAAATAAGCTAAAAATTTGTGGCATGAAAAAGAGAAGTTTTCTTTTCCTCTTCTGAGGCTTTTAATCGCTTAATGGAATAATTTTTCTTTTGGTTATTGTGCTTGAAGTAGTGCACATGCCAAAAACACTACTCATTGGATAATTAGCTTTTCCTACCCCCTTCGTTTTTATTATTATTCTTTGACTTTTTATCCCACTCCGTCAAAAAAATCAACCCACCCTGATCCAGCCTTTTCTTTCCTTTTCCAGAAAAAGTTTGACTTTTTTCATCTTCGACTATTTTTTTCGCTCGTCAACCATGACTATGTTTGCATAATCTTTTTTGAAAATCTCTTCCAAGAATAGTGGCTCCTTATTCACAAGACGAAGTGGCTTTCAACATCTTTTATGTTCCAAAAATTGTTTACCCCACAGCCTCCACTTTTTCTACAACTTTCTTTCCATGAATTAATATCCTGGAAATACTTTCAATGCATATAAATTTCATCGCATTAAATAACTGGGAGCATACATCTGAGCCTAAGTACATTAGCGTTCATCTTCCAGAAGATCTCAATTGGCCCCCGTATGAAGCAACTCGTTATTAATCACTTCAAAAAATATGAGCGTATGTATGAAGCATTTAATCATCACAAAAGTATTACACTGCCACTCCTAACTCCATTATAATCTGTTATCGTTCCCCAAAGTTTTGTTATGACGAGTTCTCTCCAAAATCATCAGTCGAATTAGGCTTGTACACAAACACTTAATTAAATCATTTCCTCAAATGTACTAAGCGGTCTCTCGTGTATATAAACGTCGGTGCAAGATCTGATGATGATGATGAAAGCGGAAAATTTTTATTTGTTTTTATGTACAAATTCATATAAGCTCAAATGATATGTATCGCATGCTGTCGCTGACAGTTTAGGAAACATTATTGAAAAAGGCGAGTGGGGAACGGAGCGAGACTAATAATAAAATTAAAGTGATGACGATGGAAATGAAAGGGGATCTCCTGTTACATGCAATCTGTTGACTTGTTTGCTTCAATGACTTCAGTCAGAGGATGGAAATGGAACTGATGGACTATGTGGCAACATATTGAGATCATATTACGATTCACAGTAGAGCAAAGCAAAACTCAAGCGTACTTTCCTTTCTCGGTATCAAAAGTATCGTAACAAAATCCACAATAAAATCACTTGGATCCCACATAATCTCATATTGCAACAGTCAGACGACTACGAAGCATACAATGAGCATTACATACAAGTAATTAATGAATTAGGCTGCCACTCCACAAAACCAATGATCATATTACGTAACAAATAATGATGATAATCATCCAAAAGATACAAACATCTCTCTGCATCAGGGCTTCCTTATATAGATCTTTTTCATAATATGTTGGGACTTGGCTTTTCACAAGCGGAATCGACACCCATTTGTTTAACATTAACTATGCAGCAGAATAATTTATTTGCGGAGCCGAATTGAGTATTCTGAATGTATGTATTTCAGTTGGGTCAACTTTTCACATTTCATTCCACCATCCTATTTAAAAGATGCATATTGCTCTTGTAGCTTATAAAAAACACTGCCGATGAGTTTCGATCGTATATACTTTGTGTCGTTTTACCCCGCAGTTTTTTTATTACAGTAAATTGTGCAAGACATCAGCTTAATTATTATATAAAGTTGATGAGACATATTTTTAATACACCAATATATGTATGTTATTTCAGTAATATGAGTAACTTATTGTTCTGAAACACTGGTTGCTGTTCGGTCCCAGTATTTCAGCAAATCTAGAAAAGAAACGTTATACAATAATTGTGATTAATACCTGAAGTACCTTATACTATAAAAGAGACCCAAATATTATGAAACCTTGGGAAGTTTGGGAAGTTAGTTGATCTGATAACTTGTGTTTATAGAGAAAGAATGTGATGCTTCCTCGTCAAGCTCTTACTTTCGAATGAACCTTTGAGCCGATTTTTCGTCAATTTAATTTTTCCGTTTTGCATAGAATCTTTAATCCGTCCGGGTAGATTCTTTGTTCATACATACATACACATACAAAAGTATTCAAAGCTACGGAAAAGAAACCTTCAAAGGTCATTCATTTGCATGAAACGTTGTCGTATCCGGTGAAAGCAAATTTCAGTTTGTATTGACACCTACTTGATGTGCGGTTGTGGTGTGAAGATTTAACTAATGATTATCATGCAAATGATTGCTTTAAATGATTTGAATTTATTGCTGTGTAAAAAGATTCATGAAACGTTTTATCTCAAATGACTTCAATGTCACATTTTAATAGCCAACTTATGACGTGACTGTACATGCTGATGAGTAAGTGATTGTCTTCGCTTTGTAAAATCGTGCTGAAATGACATAATGTAATGACGTAATGACACAATTTAATGTTAATTTTCGCATTTGCTTGGCGATTCCAGCGTCGGAGATAGATGGTAAAATCTAAAGAGTTGAAATAAGTTTATATATTATTATTATTATTATTATAGCTTTTATTTCCAGACCTCAAGAATTACAGAGTAATAGATCCAATATATATATCTATATCTAAATTACAAAGTGGGATTGAGTGTTTGCTTGAGCAATTTGCGTGGATATAATATTGAATTCCCGGCCACAACTTAGACTGCATACAACTGTTATTATGATATCGTTTTTGTCAAAGAACATTCTTGTATCGTGAGTCTTTACCTTAATGTTTTTGGCAGAAATAAACTTAATTTTTTTTGTATGAATAGAAAATTAAACGCTTTCGAACTGTTTTTGAAAGAAGAGATCACAACATCCTAAGAGCGTGTCACATGTAAATCCCTACAAAACGATTTGCAAGCGTAAACATGTAGAAAGCAACTAACGAGTAACTCATTTCACATAATCCAAATGAAAGAAATTCCAAATTCTTTTCTCTAGGCAATATATTTAACAATTATACAAACTTTCTGCATTGACCTCGAGTTTGAACAGCATTAAAAAAGTCAAAACAAAGAAAAGCTAAACTATGAAAGGATAAATGTGCGCATATTCAAATCATATATATAACATGATATTTTTAATTTACAAGTAAGCAATTATCAAAACGAACGTCCGCAAGAGCAATCAAAGCGAATATCACTACCAACGGTACTTACAGCGTGTAGTTCAGGCGTTGACTGCACTTCCTTCTTTTTAAATGCTGGAGATGATTTTGGAGGTTGAAAGGTGCTTGAGTGACTGGCCATTGGTTCAGGTCCCACCTCCATGATTTGTGCCGGGGCTGCAGGGGAGTGTTGATGATTGCCAAGCAAGGCAGTAGCAGGATCCGTTTGTTTGGAATCAATAGATCGTCGGGTTTTCATCTGATGCGTTGATGCCATTGCTGAACCCCCGAACCCTGACTTTTTAGCTCTTTTCCTTCTCTTCTTGTCAGGCGCCGTCCGCGCCAATTCCGCCGGATGATGATTTTCCACCTGTGAACTCGGCGTAGCAGTAGATTCTGATACACTTGGCATTTCCATTTCAGAAGGTGGTATCGCCACGGCTTCTGTTTGCTCGGCTTCGCCTTTCTGGGGGCGCGCTGCCTTTTGAGATTTTGATTTTTGTTTTGACCACCATGGATTAAATGGAAGCTTCCTTTTCTTCTTGCGAGGCGCCTTCAGCGTCAATTCCGCTGCATGTTGAATTTCTACAAGTGAACTCGCCGTAGCAGTAGATTCAATTGCACTTGATATTTCTAACTGAATAGGTGGTATCGCCACGGCTTCTGTTTGCTCGACTTTACCTTCCTGAGGACTCACAGACTTCCGGGATTTTGATTTTCGTTTTGAAAACTTTAGTTTTGCTTGACGTTTCTTCTTCTTCTGACGAGTCAATGTTTTCGGGACTTTGGCTGGTGCCATTGTATTTACTTCCTCCCTTTCCACCTGGGAATTATTTGACGTCACAGGTGCCGTTTGCGATTCTAATTCTTGGGACGTTTCCAATGTACCATTCCAGCAGGCTCCGATTGCCTCTACAGGTTGTCCAACTGCTTGCTCGTCCTCGCTATCCACATTATCTGCATCCTGATAAGGCACTGGTATTGTTTTGAAATTCATCTGGAGATCTTCTACTTTACACTGGTGCTCCTCTTCTAGTTTTCGCAGCTTTTCAGTAAACTCCGTTTCCATTTGTTGGATCACCTCCTCATGCCTTTTCAAAATCACCTCCTTATCAGCCTTCAATTCCAGATACTGAGCTTCAATCGATTTGAGCTTGTCCAAAAAGTTGTCATTTTTATCGATAACCGGCAGGTCCTTCCCCTGAAGCTCATTTTCAGCTTCCCTCAGTTTTTTCTTGTAAAATTCCAGTTCATTATGCATACGATCCTTCCTTTGTTTGTCGCAATTTGACTCAAATGCGAGCGTTCCAAATGCCACTCCAGACTTTCAACTTTTCTCTTCAGTCTTTCCTTTTCCAACTCTGCTTTCACGGCCTCCATCCTATCCGCCTCTCACTGTCAAAATAATATAAAAATCAAATGGTCAACATCTCAATTCTTACGCTATAAATGAACTGAATCACTAGAAAAAATATACCAGAACGAAGATTTCGAACGAAGTGACGACAAACCCACAATATCCTGGTGAATTGTCACAGTTAGGAGGTCGAAAATATCACGAATATCTCAAATCTACTTCAGCAAAATCAAACGACAAACTGAACTTACTCAACACTTGGTGCATGTGAAAACGAGAAAATGAAAACATCGAACGTTGCAAAA
This sequence comes from Orchesella cincta, assembly GCA_001718145.1. NCBI lineage: Eukaryota > Metazoa > Arthropoda > Collembola > Entomobryomorpha > Orchesellidae > Orchesella > Orchesella cincta. The sequence goes on along the minus strand of LJIJ01000086.1, from coordinate 17,650 downwards.
TGCATTTACAGTGTTTTCTGTTCACTTCCCAAATTGCCCCACTTGAATACAACACCTTCACGTATTGTAAATCAATACTATTAGACAAAAAATATTTGAATGGCGTTCTTCCATCACGTTGCTAATTTTCTTTGATTTTTCGACCCTGAAGTCAGAGTTAATGTAAGTAATAATTGTTATCTTGAATTTAAATGAAGGTTGAACGTAGGCGTGTTGTTGTCAAAATCATTATTATCTAAAGTGACAATGCAGTTCCTTGTAAAACTAAGGATTTTGGCTTTTTGTCTTCGTTTCTAATACAATCATGACGTATTTAGTTTTTCAAGAACCCTCTCCATTTTATTTTGAAATAACAGTTCATTATCGGTAATTGGGCACCGTTAAAGGACGAAAATAGAAGGGAAAGTGTGACAAGTAGGATCAACTTTTCCGGAAGAAAAGAATAGAAATGTAATGTGGTATTTTTTTAAAAAAGTATTGTTGTGATTACCGCTTCCTCTTTGCGTTAACAAGACGCACATTTATCAAGAAGCCAACACATAGAATATAGAACATATAGAATATATATATGGCACAGTGGTACTGTTTGGTTCCTATCCTGCCTATGTTACGGTTTAACATGGTAAATGGGAGAACACGGGGATCGCCCTATCCTGCCCATGTTAAGGTGCCCAGAGAACACTTGGAAGGTTTAAAAACCATGTTAGAAACCTATGGATATGAGGCACAGATGTGTTATACGGCTTACGCAGCCCTTCTCGTATCACGTCGAACGAATATATATCTCTGCCAGTAATAAACGTCAACATCAATCTCATTCTAGAGCTACTATAATATCTACTGGTTACAAATTTATCCTAATTATGCATATAAAATCGGCGTATTTTAAATCCAGTCTTCTCTAAATTATCAAATGAACTGAGCAGATATTATTGAATACATTCAAAAACGCCCAAGTTCGATGAACTTGGCGCAGACTAATGTAGACTTGAGGTACTGGTTAGCTAACACCAATGACTGATGAATACTATGACATACACCTTACGTACTGCTATAAGCTGTCACAACTCAACTTTTGCTAACAACCATCAATAAACTTATATTCATTCGAGCCTTCTAAAGCATTCCTCAACTAGCACAACCTATGCTCTTACATTTTCAACAGAAAGATTGTTTTAAAAGGTATATTAATTACCTTTCTTCAAGTGCAGCGAGTAGTAAAGACGAACGGATGATTTTAAACTCTTCTCAATCAAAAAGTTGAGGATGATGCCTTTAGCGTTTGCTCTCCCAACAAACTTTTAATATTTCAACGTCAACTTTATTCCTAACGGGTCATTTGTAATAGAATGTGACTGACCATTAATGTGGACTAATGAACCTAATATGTACAAGGCAACATGGAAGAATTTGAAATTAAACAACTAATCTTAACTCAAAATACAAAAAGAAAATTTTCAGAAAGATTAAGGAATCTCTGTGGACGTAAAAGTCGGGTAGCATGAATACTAACTTTAAATAAAGTCGAATTGTATAACTTTTATTAAAATTCAACCTGCCGTCAGAGAAAGGGTTGTGGCAGTGCCCGCCGCCACATCGTATACGGGGGTTTTAACATAGCAATCCCGTGTACTATTGCAGTTACATTGGGCAATCTATGACTGGGGCAATAGTACACGGGATTGCCTATGTTAAAACCTCCGTATACGATGTGGCGGCCGGGCACTGGGTTGTGGATCTTTTTTGTCAATGAGACAGGATAGAATTTCCACAATACGTAAACACCAGTGCGTAAGCTTTATTGTGCGTTGTGTGTAAACCCTGAGCCTAATGTCCTCATATACATTACATGCACATAATTCAACTCATCATTCAAATATAAGCTGTTCTGCCTTAACTCTGAGAAACACACCGTGATTGATCAAAGGTTGCGGTGTAATGCTGGTGTGAGACACGGAAAAGAGAACAACATCATGCACTATCCCAATACTTCCAATGTCACCTGTCACCTCTACTCTTCTGCTGTCCTCTTCTAACTTTAGTATGCTTGTTCTGCTATGCTTGTGGTTACTATTGCTGTATTAGTAATAGTAACATCTCCCTCTCATCTTCCAACTTCACGTAATACCAAAACCACAATCCGAATTTATGCATGGATTCTGTAGGAATGATGTTGATACTATAAAAGATTATGATATTTTACTTACATGACGATTTAAGTCATTAAATAACTAACACTTTCAACAGGATTGTCTGTTATGTTGTTGGTCTCTATTTTGTTCAATCTGTTGCACTATAAAAATATAAATCCGATGAACAATTTACAGATAATCTTGCAGTGTTAACACAATGCAGTTTTTATGCAATGTCAGCATGCTGATGAATTATTACAGCTATTTAAATCCATTTTCTCAGGTCCCAATTGCTTGGTAAAACCATTACATTACATTTTAGTTGAAAACGATCGAAAAATAATCACTTACAAATTTTCCCGAAGTAGAAGTGGGCGGCAAGCTTTAAAGAAAGGATTCTGACAACCACAACAATGATTACCTTACTATTGTTCTATTCAACAACTAACTGAGCACTAATGTAACTAATCAATGCTCATTCTTTATGTTTGTTTCTGATCTAAACAGATGAGGGCAGATATTAAATAGGCATGGATATGTATCGCAGCTGTGTTATTGCATCTCATTCCACCTTTCTCCACCTCATTTCTCATAATATTACATTTACGTGTCCTCATCTCTTCTAGTCTCGCAGCTCACACCACACCAACGGATTAATAAACAACACAAGCAGGCCCGCCTGCATAAATGCTTATTATCCTTACCTTTTGCACCCTTAGCAAATCTGTATGTAATCCACTGTTCGTTGGATGATTTTCAATCATAATTAAAAACATGACAGCTATTTATACAGGTCAATAATATTATATACTTAAATTAGCAAATTCAATTCAAAGTGGTAGGACGGAGAAGAGTCCTTTTGGGGTGACTTGAGATATATTCTAAAAATGATTGAGAGAGTCGTCATATGTACTCGTATCCATTAATTTTTCCAGAAATGTCTTACAAAACTGGAACAAGTAAGCTCAATTTTTGAACAACCATGTCATATCACGGTTGGCAGTGGTTGCCATGAAAAGCGGTTATAACCATGTCCATATGGTGTCCGAAAAAAGCAATAACGACATCCATGTGGGTGGTGAAATGTTGGTTTGGTCAGACCACACGACGAGCGTCCGATGTTGATAGCCAAGAAGACTGTTCCTGGATGAAAAGTAGAGAAAAAGGAGTAAACTGAAATAACATACATCTCACTGCTTATGAGCCATGTTTGCTGTTGAGGACAATGGGCACAAATGGAAAAATCCCTTTTTATTTTGTCAAGTGTAAGTATATATGGATGTGATTGCTTCCTTCCGCAGCCCCAAATATCAGAGCCATATTGCACTCTTCTCCTTTCTTCTTTTCTGCCTCCATTCTCGATCTCCGGCACAATTTCATGATGTAATCGGCTTGTCCTTCTCATCATATATCCCATCCATTCAAATCTATAATAAAACTGGTAATAATAATAATAATGTCATATCGCTATTACTATTATTGTTATTGGTACTTGTGTAGGAAAAGGGAAAAGGAGACGAATTGTGATGTGATATTGTTATGATATGGGATGGTGGAGCAGACTTCAAAGTGGGAGAGAGAGAGGGTATTGGATATATACGGTGGGTAGTCTTCAGTAAAATGAAAAAGAAAGGAAAAGCGGTGTGCTTTTACATGGATCGTCGTGGCAGAAGCAGAGAAAAGTCATCTGGTGGATGGGAGAGATCTGTTGCTGACGTTTCATGATATATAAGCATGCATCAGTAAACTCCACTCACTTTTTCGGCGAAAGGCATAAAATCAACTGTGTTAAGTTATACCAGATCATATCTGGAGGACAGGAGCAGTTAAACATGCAACTATGAATTTAAGCAAGCGGCAACATTGCGCAAACTTTCTCTCACATATTCAAAATAATACTTTTTCCTCTCCTCCTTTCCGTTACAGCACAACGATAACTGATTTACGCTATGAACTTCTCAGAATGATATTTTACGACGGCTGCATTGGTACATGGACATGCGTTCGGCTTGAGATTTTCATTGCTTGGAGATCTGAAGTAATATGAATTCATCAACATGCTTAGATTTTATAATTGATTCGATTATTCTATTTTCATGAACATGATTTAATGCGATTATGCTCATACATTGTGAATATAGTCTAATCATTTGACCTGGTATGCTTGGACAAAATGCAATAAAACCATTCAATACCTTCAACTATTACGTACTACTTAAGCTTTGAATAAAGATTAGAGCTTAATTCTCAACCACATTTTAAATAAAATTCCTCCAAACCACTAAGATTTCTTTATTTTAAAATTCATATATCGTATTTTCTTAATTATAAAAAACCACCTTGATATTGGTATAATAAGCTGTGCAAATAGTTAACTAAATAAAGCTATTAGACAGAATAACGAATCGTTAATGATTATGTAGCTTACTACTAATAAAACGACTAGAGCAATTCGTAATTTATATCCTTAAAATATTAGAAGAAAAAGTTATGCGTAATATTTTCTTTATGAAGGTTCTTAAAAGTACTTAATGTTTAATGAACAAGTTGAAGGAGACAAGAAAGAAAATTAACATTTTCGTTACCTCTTAATTAATTTGACTCAAGTTTACCATTACAGCAATTGAGATGCAAAAATCACATATGTGTAGCAATAAATTTGTAAATCATTAAACAAGTTGATACGAGTTGAGGTATTAGAGTATCATGTAGTATGGGGTATCCACGAGAAGTACCAAGCTGCTATTGGAGCATTCATAAGCAGTTTTTCATACATATAATAAAGCACCCCAACGCAATGTCTTACGTTTTCTACTGCTAAACGCTTATATTGGTAATGCCATTTGTAAATTGTGAAGTGCTTGTTACGGTACTTGCGAGTTCCGTACCTCCAGATGCCGATTGAGGATTGCAAGTGAAAATATTGGAAAGAAGAAAAGAACTGATGGAAGTATTGAGGGCTGACAGACTGCTTGGGATTTAGAGACGTATGCTCGCTGTTCCCTTTTTAATAGAATCTGTCAATTGCATTCCTTCTTCAGTGAGACATGGCAAATGCGTGAAATTAAATGGGAGAACAAATACAAAGCCGCTTTATTTACTGAAATGCATTTTTCATTTCTCTCAAAAGAAACCACACAAAACCAAACCACAACCAACCTTTACATTAGTTCGCTTTTGTTGTCTTCTTCCCTTAATCGTAGACAGACATTAATGAACTAAAGGAATGACGATTATTTTTTTAATCATTTTAAAATTACAGACCCGAAATTTGTTTTACAAAACGGAGCCAACAGTTATCGGTGCTCACTTCATATTTATGTTTTTTTAAATATGAAGAGCACTATATCCGTAAATGCCACAGTAAACACACCAACAAATCCCAATCCAATTCGATTTTGTTTCCGAATTTCAACGACATTCTTAATTTATAATTAATATGCACCTGTTTGCGACTGTCGTAAGGATTTTCAGTTAGAAATGGACATTTAATCCCAATTTAAATGAACTAAGTTATAGTTTCGCCATCGAAAGATATTCGCAATGTTACGTATTTTGCATTGTTATTGATGATGATGAAAAATACGGTAATTTTTAGACCAGAGTATTTCTGCAGGGTTCAGGCAGTGAAATAAGATTAATTAACGTCTGCACAGGAAGATACAAAGTAACCAAAAAGCTATGCAACCTTACAACTTCCAATGACCTTGTGTAGTTGTTAAATCTCAATTGTACTCCAAGAAGAGACGAGAAACAGGAATCTACTCGTGTACAAATTAGTGCAATTTTGCGTAGCAAACGATACTGCCTAAGCCGTATAATCCGTGAATGTCCTAAATCTTTACAATAGTTCAAAGTGAACCAACAATTTTCATTCACAGGCAACACAAAATTTAATCAATTTATTGGTATCATGCACTATGTACTACATGTAATACCTGTTGGTATTGTACTGATTGATTTTTAGTAAAACTGTATAATGTCCACTTTGTCCCTTCAGGTCTTCACAGCATTAACTTTTATGCATTGGTGGCTAACGAACCACACAAACGCTTTATGTTCCAACATTTCCTTATGCGGTTTTTGATACGATATTCCTAATACTTCATGTAGTCACCTATCATCTTAACTACAATTTTGAATTTTTAAGTGGCCATATTCAAGTGGGTGGGTTGAGTTAAATAATGCAATCATAACGAGCGATACTATACGAGAACTGATGCTTATGACTTCACTGACGTAATATATTATTGGACAAATAAATTACAACTTGTTCCGGTCTGGTAATTGTGTCATTTAACATGATCTGCTTGATAAATATTCTCATGTAAAACGAAATAAATAAGCCGGAAATTATGAAGATATTCTATCACAAACTTGTCGTTTTTATGTTAAGCCATACGTAAGTTGATGTGAGTCAGATTCAGAAATGACGCACATAACCCAATATTTTATGATAATTCCGGGTGGGAGGAATGGAATATAAACTGAGGAAATGGAACGTACAGCAAGCAGCAGCCGTTATTGAATCTACTGCTAATAATAACAAAAGTGAACTCTGTCATCCCTCTTCATTCTCATCTACGTCTCAATTTTTCCCCGATTAATTTTTTTATAAATATAAGTGCTTCATTCGTTGAAAAATTCATACCCATTGTGCAAAACACAAGAAATTAATTGGGAAAAGATGCATAAAAAGTCATTCCAGGTCACTAAAACAAAATATAAATTATCATTCTTTCTCGTGTACAATTTTAAACATTAGTTGATGAGATTTGATGCGCAAATATGTGACAGCTCATGACTGATAATAATAGTTTTTAGAGTACATGAAAAGTTAAATTACCCATCTCACAATAAATTTGTATTCACATCAATTTATCTCATCAAACATACATCTTTCTCATCGGCAAAATTTCGTATATCACAACAATTTTAGACTTCAGTCTACAAATTTAACATTAGGAGACGACAAGACAGCGGGTTTGCTTATTATGATGTTTTCTTATTCTCTGAGTCACCTCTTCCTCGTGGCCTGAAATACAGCTACCCCTCAATTTTATTTTGTTTCCCGTGCTTTTACTTCCCTTTCGTTTTGTCTGGACTTAGAGGACAGTGTTAACTGTTGACCACCGAGACTCTTAATTAAACCAAAAGAAAGAAACATGAGAATTAAACATGTGACAGGAGATACCATGATATTATTCACAAAAAACTCATGTTCACATACTAGGGATGGCGAGTAATCCCAGAATACATAATTAGTTGCCTCCGTGGAATAGGTTTTTAAAACACGGGGAAGGCTTGTCCCTCTTGAATACGCCCGTAACCATTCAGGTGGTGGAGGTTCCTGAGTCAAATCCCGTATATTTTTGATTTTTTTCTTAGACAACGGTTTCGTTATTCCACCAACGCCATTCCTCTTGGGGGAAGGGTTTTTGTCAGTGCGCCACTAGCAACACAAAACATTACATGTATGAAGATCATTCATTCATTTTTACAAGTGTAAGATTAATTTGGTAAAAGCAACAATCACAATTACCTCTTCTGACTTCTCCTTCTTCTTGGGTTTGTCTTTAAACTTTAAACCACATTCACTTTGTAAACGCGTAACCCAGTTGAAGGGTAAGTTTTCATACAGAAGCTTCAAAGAATAGCAGATAGCTATAGCCTGTCGTTTCAACAGTCTCGGAGATAAACTGGACTTTTCCCTTTGGTTCAACCCGTTGTACCAAGCCTTCATTTCCTCAGCAAAAACATAATGAAGATTGATTTTAATTATTAAGCTTCCTCTACGTTTTGCCTCCAACTCCTCTCTTAACTCTTCTTCTACCTCCTTAGGCCGTTTGGAAGTTGGCAACGCCATCACAATCACAATAGGAAATTTTGTGTTTACCACCGTTTTAAAAAGAAAAACCTTTGAATTTAATTTATAAATATCTTGTCTTGTATGTCAAAAATTAAAACATGAAGTGACATGGTATCTTTATAGATCCACATTCCATACGAAATCGTCCCGTCAACTGAAAACTGATCACCAGCTGATGACGTAGTTGTGTAGTAGACCATATACCATATGGAGTCAGATCAGGTGCATTTCTTCTACTTCGTCTTTGTCTATACTTTCTTGCTGATGGCCAATAGTTGCTCTTGCATTATGCTGTCTCTCGACTCAGCATGTTATGCACACACAAGTAACACGATAGATGTGCATTTTTATTTGGTTTAGATATTGATTAATTACTAATTACAGTTTTATCCATATGCATGCCTTTTCCATTTGGTTATATGCCTTATAATTTGTCAATGATCCGAACACACAATCACCTGGTTTCATTTCTTACTTCACAAAATAGAAGTACTTTTTATTTAATACAATATCATAGTAATGTCAGTTCATTTTTGGCTATAAGTGTCACTGGTAACTTGAGAAAAAAAAAATCACAAACAAATCAAACTCTTTATCAATAGATAAGTACGTAATACATTGTATTTGTATCGCGTCAAATCATGTAGAATATATATATGTATAGTATGTAGATACTTCATGATTTCATTTGCAATGAACTCATCAACATCTGACGATAGATTTAACATACATATATAGATATTTGATATACTCTTTTTTAATATTTTTTTATTTATTGTGTAGATGAATATAAATTCGTAATTTTCGATCCGCAAGTGTCCGCTCGGAGTGCATATTTTTTATTATGTATACTTACAATTAAACATAGACATACACAACATTTAGTACATGAATAATATATGTACATGATTGATAACATGACAGATGTACACAGATGATAGCTTGGTTGTATTTTTGTATGGTACGAAAATTACGAGGTGGTTTAGTTTAAAGGTAAACTATTTACTAGACTCAAATACTAATGATGATCATTTTTTGTTCCTCCTACTTTGTAATAACGCATTGCTCATCTTGGGATTTTCTTTGTAATACAAACTCTGCTTTGATCATTCGTGGGAGTCGCTTCATTTTTAAAATTGTTGCTCCGCGTCGTTGGTGAGTTGGTTAAAGGCTCAATCGTCAGATCTCTGGATCAAGCCCCACTTCTCAGGTAGAAGCCATTCATTGATCATAGCATTGATCATCTCGTTCAGATTCCGTTCAATGGCTCTCCGATCACTGTTAAGAAAAGAGTTTGCAATATGAGTGACAAAGTACGCCGCTTAGCTACCAACAGCTTTGAGGATTATGATGTAAAGTAATTTACTTATTGCCAGGAGTAGCCCGAAGCTCAGAGTAGTACTTAATCTTGGGCTCTGTGCCACTGGTTCTCAATGTCAACACTAATCCGCTATCCAGTTTAAACGTAATCATCTGAGAGCTTTTGGATACAGGGAGAGTAGCCTTCTGATCCAGTTGCTCGGAGTCGTAACCTGTAGTCAGATCCCGAACGGCAGTCACTTTGTACTTGTTGTTCATCAACCCAGATGGATACTGTGTGAAAATATAATTGCAAAATGTTACGATGATGTTCTGGTGGCACCTAAATTTACATACAAATTGCAGTAAGCTCATTTTAATTACCCCAACCAAGCCATTATTCGGATGAAAGTTCCGAATGTTCTCGAATACTTTGGTGATGATGGAAGGCTCATAACAGATGTAGTATGAGTTGTGGCTCACATGATAGCCGTACCTACACATAATGTGCAAAATTATTAGCGAGTTCAATCATACTTTAGCCAGGAGTATGGCAAGAGGTAACAGTTCATACTTGTCATAAAGACGCTGCAATTGTTGGTTGAGAGTAAGTCCTTGCTCATAGAGAATGGTGGCCATTTGGGCCACAAAAGCAGCTGCACTAACACCGTCCTTATCCAGAACTGCAGTGCCAACCATGAAGCCAATTGCCTCTTCAAAGGCAAAGAGAACTGCTTTCCCATCAGCAATAAGTTCGTCAGCAATGTTCCCCATCCATTTAAACCCAGTCAAAGTCTCCTATAAATAAAGAGCAAAACACGGTTTAGAACACAAGGAAATCACGACTTTAAATTGTAATTGGAAAACTTGAGTCTCGGCATACAATAAAATTAAAGCCATGAGCTTCAGCCATTGTCTTGAGAAATTTTGATGATACTGTACTGGCAATCATGTAGCAATCAGAGGGATCCAAATGATCCGGCCTTTCCATGTAGCTGACCCAACACCACCACCCAATCAATGCACCGAGCTCATTTCCATTAAAAATCTTCCATTCTCCGCTGAAATTAGTAATAGACTCAACTTTAAAATGTTGCATTAGCTGAACTATACATTTACATGACATTACTTCTGCTATAACCTTGGGAGTTTTTCAGCCACGGCTAAACGATCAGCATCAGGATCATTGGCCAAAATAATTGGAGAATTATTTTCATCTGCCAGCTTCATAGCGAGATTCAAAGCGCTTTTTCCTTCCTCAGGGTTTGGAAATTTGACCGTGGGAAAATCAGGATCTGCGTCCCTTTGCTCAGGAACAACGAGTAGCTCCTCCTATACATATTCCAAACATACCATTTAGTTTAGTTTCTCAGCATTAAAAAACCATGTTTGGTATTTTAAAGAGCGTAAGCATACCATGTCAATTCCAGCGCTTTTGAGAGCATCTTGAACATAACGGTGACCAACACCATGCATGGGTGTGTAAGTGAACCTGAGTTTAGTTGACTTATGACGAGATTTAATGTGCCCAGCCACCTCAGCTAAAATATTATAATACACTGGTTCAATAGTGGGCAGCGGATCCTCAACATCCTTGCTGCTGACTAGATTCGTGTTCCAAGCAGTGGCAACGGGTTCCAAATTTTCCATGATGGAGTTCTGAATCTCCTTGTCGGTTGGTGAGATAATCTGCATAATAAAAGCGTATTACAACTTAATTGTAATCTGGTAAATTGAGATGTGCTAAAAAAATTGAAGACGTGTTTTAATCTTGGAAAGCAAAAGCATGTTATGAGCTCACCTGCGCTCCATTTTCCCCAAATACACCTTGTAGCCATTATCCTCTTTAGGATTGTGCGAGGCAGTTACCATCACCCCCACATTGCATTTTAGGTACTTGACCGCAAACGGCACAAATGGCGTTGGACATAGCTGCGAGGACAAGTATACCTTGAACCCTTGGTTGAGAAATGCAACCGTTGTCAACTCAGCAAACCTGTGCCAATAGCAAGTGTCAAATGTGTGTAATTAGTGTATTAACAATGAAGCTACCAGGAAGCTAGTGCAGACACAAATTACAAATAAGGATCCATACATACCTTCGTGAGTTATGACGCCCATCATAGCAAACGACAGCTCCCAACTGATTACCATTCCCACAAGTTTTCATGACATAGCTGGCCAATCCCTGGCTGGTTTGGATGATGACAAGATCATTCATGCAATTGTTCCCGGGACCCATTCGACCACGAAGTCCAGCAGTTCCAAATTGCAACCGTTTCAAAAGATGTTTTCGCAGGTCATCTAACTGACCCAGTTCTGCCATTTCCTGAATTTGTTGCCGCGTCGTCTCGTTCTGATCCCACTCCATCCATTTTCTGAATTTGGTCAACAACTCGGGATCCTCTGCCAACACAACGTTCTTCTCTCCTGGGGTTCCAACCATTTTGTAAGTGCTGTAATAAATCCGGTTATAACGTCAATTAGTTACGACCAATAATTTTAATCAACAAGTAAAGAAGACCTCGTGGCTATAGTAATCTATTTGTTAATGGAAATTGGTAAAACGCTCTCTAAAACAAAGGAACTCAAGCAACTGTTTTTATACTGGAAGATAAATTAGCAAATTACTAAAATGTTTACGCTCACTCCAGAGCCAGTTATGGAAAGTAAAAGATTGTGCAACCATCTTTATCATTTCTTTATCTACCAAGATAAAATAATGCAGCCCATATTAAGCCGGGAGATGCATGCACACTATCAAAATCGATAACGTGTATCTGACAGCTAGCCATCAACAAGCCACGAGATGTATTTATGTATGTATTTACTACAACGTTTAGTATTCCCAATTATTAAGCGTCACTAATAAATCTCAGCGCTGTCTGCTGAACTTGTGAAAAAATGATAAGGAGATCTCATCATTCATACCACTCCAGATGTTTGTTGGCCATGCCCCTGACAATCTTATTGATGAGTTTACACCACAATTGCATTATGGACTAGTTAGCATTCAATGGCAGATTAAAGAATAAGCCTCTTCCCTAAAAAATGAACAAGGTTTATTACGAACAAACATTAATTTCCCTTCGTCGGCTCATCCATCTTACGCACACCCGCATTAACATAAATCAACGTTTCAACTTTGTAACCAGCGACAGGACCTTTCGACATGCCCTGATTGGAGCAGAAAGATTAAAATAATATCCTAATCTTTATTCATTTTAGTATTGGGCAATCAATAACAAACTGACGTGATGATTGAATGAAATGAAAGAATGGAGACAATTGTTGATCATGACATACAAAGTTGAAAGAAAAATAGTACACAACACGGCAAAGATCATGACAGAAAACTCAATCCTATTTTTAGAGGAAGAGTTAATCAGTCCAGTAAACTAAATATTGCTTATTTATCTTAATTGATACACGTCTACTATATTCTTTATCATCAGTTTTTAGAAAGCGCAGTTCCTAATTAAAAATAAATAAATGACTCGTGTCAACAATTGAATGACGGTTGATTTTACGGCATTTGTCAATCAATTACTTTGTTCCTATTTAAAATACTTCCGGCATAAGCAGCAACAGTAGTACAGGGGTTAAGAGATACTCCAGCTTTTTGACATGATAACATACATGTGACAATGATAATTATCATTATTTAATGATAAACAAGCTGATCAAATTAAAATGAATGTTTTCATTGAGAGGGGTAACCAAAATAAGCTTAAAATAGCCAAGAATCAAAACATGCTGTGCAACAAAACTGATAAAAATATTTACTTAAATGTTACTTTTAGTGTTAAATACTTATGTTGAAATATAGATGCCACTTACAATCTCGCATGTAGGCGAGTTTGGAAATCAGAAACTTGTTGTAAACAAAGCCGGGATGAGATTTCCAAAGATGAAAATGATGATGATGACTTAAACTCTGGTTATTTTCCACTTCTAATATTCAGTGACTAGCTCGTTTGACACTAACACCACCAGCAACCGCAACGAATGGAGTGTGATTAGAGATGAACACTTTTAACTTGAAAATGTGGAAACAACGTGATGCACGTTTTCTTTCTGGACAAAGCCTACAAGACAAACAAAGATACCGTAAACCATGTGATTGTCTTTCATTGACATTCTTCACACTCACATACACAGGGTACGGCTTGACAACGAGCCACAGCAGCTGAGATACAACCACTACAAGAACAATGAATGGCTACAACAATGCAAAGCCTGTGTGGATTATTATCAAACCAAACTAGCGCACATGTGTGAACAAAGAAGTACAAATTAGTTTGACAGTGCTATCTCGTTACCCCAAACTAAACCCAAGACAAATTCAACACAGGCTACATAAAAGTCACACAATGTCAATGTCAAAGTGATTATGACTTACGCATACCATGAAGTGACGTAAGGAGTGTGTTTCTTAGAATTCCGAACAAATAAGTTGGCTACACCGCAATCAAAAACTTGACTAACGCGTATATCTTTACAATGAGGCGGAAGGGAAGCAAAACTAAAGAGAATGTGAGCTAATGATTTATAATTTAAAACAAGATTGAGATCTTTTTGCTTCAATTATCGTAACTACTCAAATAAGAACTATACACATGGTTACACTATACATCTGGTATTATCAACAATGAACATCACAATCACGATCTCCAACCACGACTAGCAATCAACATGAACCAATCTAACGACTGATGATGATGACCGGATGATGAGGAAAACCTAGAAAGGAAGGATAATGATCGGATGATGTTGATTATTACATTGCTTCGTGTGGGAAATTGATTGGGAGTGTACGTAACTCAACGTGTAAGGTACAAAACAGTACAGCCGTAAGTAGGAACGAACATACGTACGTATCTATGTATCCTGGTAACTTGTTTTGTGTCTTCCTCTGTCCAAGTTTCTTCCTTTTTTCCTCGGCTCTTTGCCTTTGTGTATTCAATAATATTGACGTGAGCCTCTGAGGTGATGGTAGGAACGACGTAGAGAAAAAACACACTAGACCGTCTTTCTATTCGGAAAACATTAGAGCTAAGCAACTAGGGAAAAATGTGTTGGAAAAAAGCGGCAAACCGAAGGAGAACTTTTGCTGGAGAGATATTGGAATAGAGAGATGCATTAGTAATGCAGTCTGTAGCTCTGTAACACTAGCAGCAGCAGATCAAACCAGAATATACACATCGAACTTGACATTACACTTGACTTTCCAAGTCCACGCGATATCCGTACTTTGTTTGCAGACTGTATGAAAAAAATTATGATGTGGATGCAGTGGATTTAGATAGCGATAGCACACACATTTCTCTGAGTGCAATATAATGGCAATGAAGTAATGAAATCTCGTGTTTTCTTTCTATAAGCGAATCTTGGCTATTTTTAGATATCCTTTGATGTGTCAATGTAACACGCGTCTTTGTTTTAGATTCGGCTACTAAACTATGTAACTATCTGTTGAATCGGATGGGGAAGAGCTAAAAGCATAGAAAATTAAACGTAAATAATATATACAAACATACCTTTAATCACGAGCTCCTGATGTATTGATGAGCTGGAACTGAAAGGGTAGACAAATCGAACTTGCAAAAATATGCCGATTCGGCTTCCTTTTGCAACACCAGGATTTGAGTACTTACACACTTGAGTGGAGAGAAGGAATGAGTAGGAGGTATGAGTGGCTGCTGGTTTGCAAAAAAAGAGAGGAACGGACAGTTTGACGTACGTGGGAGATTTTTCACCTCAGTCTGTCTAGTGTCTAGATGAGCCTGACAGAAAATTCAATCTAGTTCGGTCCCTTGTACCTTATCGATCATTTATACGTGAGTGCAAAAATGTAAGTGAAGGAGAAGTACGAGATGGGTTGATTTTAGTGCAAACATAAACTCTTCACCACGTTTATTTGTCCACGACGGCATTCGTAAGCTGCTAAATGGCAACTGGCGTACATTCATCGTGGCTCCTATAAGCTTATAGCTGAATGTGAGGTGATGTCGCATTCGGTATTTAATTCCATTTTCACTCTAGCATGTTCGACGGATGATACATGCATGGATTATACACATATACGTACAGTTACCAAAAGTGCAGATACTATTTAAGTTTAAGCCAACAATTTTCATTAGCATGTTTTACGTAACTGTCAATATGCATGTGTGTCTCCAGAAAAAGCTATCATATAGTGAAATGCATGAGTGAACATTATGTCCTTGTAACAGCGTAGCATGTGCTTTAATATGTTTATACAAGCCTCTTCCCATTTAAATTCAGTGTGCTTTGCTAAAGAAAAATAAAACACTTTAGCAGGATTAACAGTATAAACCGAGTCTTAAGTGAATAAACAAAGTTGGAAACTGTTGTATTGTCGTTAAGCTCTTATCTTGTAACAAGAATTACGCCATTACTCACTCATCATCGTCAACTGTGAGAAAAATAGGTACTTGCAAATAGTACTGAGATGTATCGTCGAAATAATGGACGATGATAGTCGTACATGAAAAATATCCATTTTTCCGACCATCTATAAAAAAATGTTTAAAGTCGGATAATATTTCATATCACGCCACCATGAAATTCTTCACAAGCTACGTAATGAAATTTCTTCTTAGTAGAAATGAAATTTTGAATAATTATTTGCATGTTGTATACATCTACGCACTTTTCTTCTGGCACCATTCCAGGATTATATCATACCTTTATATATATCAATACGACAATATCAATCTGTCAAAAATAAAATAAAAATGTTTACCTACTTTACCCTGCAATCATCTTTAAATTCATGTCTAAGTTGTTGTAGAGCTTTAAAAGGGCTTTGAAACATCCAATCTATAACTTATTTAATGTCAGGTAGCCTAACTGTTACTTCTTGCTTTGTTGGGATTTCGCTGCTATTTCCCATGTTTTATTGGGTATCCGGCCATTTCCTCCCATGGCCCTTTCCCCCCAAGGGTCATTTTCCTCACATGGCCCTTTCCTCACAGCGAGTTTTCCTCCCAAGCCAGTTTCCTCACATGGCCTTTTCCACCCAAGTCAGTTTCCTCCCTAGGCCTTTTCCTCACATAGGATATTTGCTCCCCAAGCTTTTTTATAGGCACTGTATGTTGCATGATTGTAAATGTTTCTTTAAATTAAATTTATTAAGGAAGTTCGAACTAATTCTCAAAATTCACACAGGTCAATTTAAGGTTGCAAACATTTTTTTCTCGAATAAAAATTCTGAGAAATCTAATAAGGATATCTCCAAAGTGTACCAATGTTCTTTCGTGGGCCCTCCGTTTGCATACCAATAAGTTGTATTGGGGTTTTGTATTTTGATTTGCATATTCTATCAGAAATCAATCTAAACATTAAAAACTTCATTTAGAGACACGTGTTTATTTAATTTCTCTTTTTTGATTACTAATGTCGTCTATGATCACATCTGATGATTGATAAGAATGATAAGCTACATTACAGACACGCATTTAGATGAGCCTGGAAAAAATAAAATATCTGTTCACGTTTTTTCATAGAGCTCCAGAGTGATATAGTATAGGTAATACTAAATAGCCTTGTGCCCTAATTTTGACTACAATATTTTTTTTATTCCGACGCCAAAATAGACGCCAGCTTGAATTTTAATTGGAGCAAAAAATGGTATCCCCAGTTGTTTCTGATTTCTGATAGTCTAACTGAATGCTTGTGTCAAAATAAACGCAAAGTGCTAACTCGAGCAACCTATACATTATATCTCTGGTGTCCTTTGACAGTGAATAAATGTTTTTTTTAATTTACAAAAATCCCGTTTCGGACGAATCAGTCAGCATGAGGATTCAACAAAATATGAATATAACTTATTGGTATGTAAACGCTCAGTCTTCAAAAAGCTTGGGGAGCAAATATCCTATGTGAGGAAAAGGCCTAGGGAGGAAACTGACTTGGGTGGAAAAGGCCATGTGAGGAAACTGGCTTGGGAGGAAAACTCGCTGTGAGGAAAGGGCCATGTGAGGAAAATGACCCTTGGGGGGAAAGGGCCATGGGAGGAAATAACCCAGACCCGTTTTATTGAGCATCTATAAATACACAGCGTTATTGAAAATGCAAGCCAGCCATTCTCAACATTAGTATCGCTTTTAGTTTCAATATTGGCAAAAAAATTAGAAAGTTAGGTAGCAGTCTTTATGCGTTCATCCAACTCAACATCTGCTTGAATACGTAGGTATAAAATGTGATTTCGGGTAATTGTCACACAAAATTTAATGTCCCTAGAGGAAACGCTAGTTTAAAACCAAATTCTTAAATTGTTTTTTTGCCATATAGCTACCCATCTTCCTCTCCTTTCTTCCTCTCT